>QCXZ01000041.1:23964261-24333038 GCA_025024175.1 Rhyzopertha dominica
CGAAACTTCTCGGAGCAGTCAATTTATATTTAGCATTTTTGCTTTTAAATCCACTGACCAATACTTTTAATATATCCCCATAAAATTTATAATGGATGTATGTATAAAAATAATCTAAGAGGAGTCAAATCTGGGGATCTGACTGGCGCGCGCTTCATGGGGGGGGGGGWTTCTTGATAGCATAGTAGTCCAAAAAATGACATTTTGCTTATTGACACGGTTTTAGATTTCAAAAAAATTCATGGGTTGCTAGATGTTTTGAAGAAAGAAACATATTAACATATTTTGGCGATATCTTCTTATTTTTATAAATTCGCTATTTTTAATTGTACATAAAAAGTGTAAATACAAAATATTTAGAAAATGTTGTCCCCGTTAAGATAATTTTGCAACGATATAGGTTGTCGTTTTCGAAATATGACATAAACTTACCTTCTTTTAAAACACAGTAGTCGGTTATGGCTTCAAAAATCGACCATTTTTAAGCTTCCCAGGATGTAAGGTTTTTTTATTTATAAAGTAATCATTGTGTTAGCATTGGAAACGAGGCCTACACAGAAAATACATTTTATTATGTTGATTACATACATTCTTTTTACAAATAGTCCTATATTTATATATTTTGTTTTTCATATTTCTCAAGTAGATCTTTAAGATTATGACACAATTTTTTGTTATTTATTTTCACGTACTATATTCTTTGGCATTAATTATACGTTCTGGTAATAATTTCCAAAGGTGGTTCTTGTTCTTACATCAAAATTGTGGTATTCCTTAGCATATATATTTTTGTAGTTTTACTTGCTTAAGGATTTTGTTTTTTTGTTGCACCCATTGTATTACTTTCAGTTTGAAAACCCATAGTTTTTGTAGATAAAGCTAGTCTTAATATGATTATTTAAAATGTGAGTTATGGCTTAATTATGACCATTTTTCTGTTTATTTTAATTTAGTTAGCCACGGAAAAACGAAATATTTTGGCCAAAAAGTTTTCATATATTTATACAATGGTTAAAAATCATCCATGCATATATTGTACAGCTTCAAAACAGAGTAAAGCGTTTCTAATACAACGCCTATCGATTCCAATGAAAGCTCTTTCAACGGCTTCTCTAAGGTATTCCACTCTTTTATAACATCGGCAGTAAATTGTGTTTTTAATTATTCCCCATATAAAAGAAATCCAAAACTGAAATATCGGGAGATCGTGGAGGGCATCGAAGTGGTCCATTTCTTCAAATATAGGAATTCGGAAGAATTAATTTAAACAATTTTGTTATGAGGGACTGCTCAGCCTTATATTTAAACCATTGAAGCAAGCATTACGTGAGCCTTTAAATTCAGTTCAGCCAGCATTTCTTGGAACTCCTTCTCTAGAAAACTGAATTAACGTGCACCAGTTAAAGACCTATTAAAATATGCGGACCAAGAATGTTGACCCTATATGACACCACATCATACACTAAATCAGAATTTCCAGTTATCCAAAGATATTCGTTATGTCTTTTGTAATTGTAAATCACATCTACATAGGGTTTTAAACCATCATAATTTGTATACATATGGGTAAAATACTTTGTGATGCTCCTGTCTTGCGCAACTTGTCTTGTTGAAACCTATGAAATTTGAAATACGCAAGCTAATACATTTGTTTCTGCAACTTCATTTATTTGATTTGAAGTGTCCTTTGGTTTACTAAATGCTTGTGGAATTAAATTTGAAAGAACCCTCTGCAAACCGTGGGAAATGTTAGTGTTTGAATTTGATGAGCTTCACGTGTTTCTAATACAGTTTAGTTTTAATTATTGCTTTTAGAAGTGGCCTAAAAAGACTATGAACATCTCTATCACGTCTTGAAAATATTTCGTGAATAAATATAAAAATAATGATAGTCCTGGATTGATTGACTTGTATAAGTCTGTTGAATTTTGTGGTAGTCTTTAACACTATAGTCCAACGCTCTGGAACGCTTACTCCATCAAGTTACCGTTGAACTATCCTCTCGCGACTCCTGGCAAGCTTCTTGTAACACACCGTGAATTTGGACAACTGTGTTTCAATTTTGATATACACACATTAATCTGCTACAGTGACGCGTTCCATTGCATCAAACTACCCCGATTTGAGAATTTTTTTACATATAATCTGGGTGAACTACCCGCATTCAATGTATGTATAGCTAAGTGATGTCCCAATGATAGACTTTTATAATTTGACAGCACTTGTTTTTTTCACCATCGCCAGCATGATGTGTGCAGGAATTATGACATGACCCTCGTATATAATTTTAGTTGTTCTTAGTTAAGAATAAGAAAATGTAATAATAAGTTTATTAATATCACATCAGGTTTTCCTGTGATGTGTATCGCATTGCCGATAAACAGTTTTTGGCCTCCATCCTCGGTATTGATTAAATACAATTTTTAATGAACGGGTTTGTTGATTAAACGAGTTAACATTTCCAAAGTATTTATAGCGCACCCACGCAGCTGACCTTATACGGTTCACGTATCACAGTGGGGTGGAAAATTTCTTGAATATCCAGTAACCAAAAAATTGACACAACGCGCGGTACCTGTGCCTACTTGTGGTTTCCCACAGTTCTCTGCGTTTTACCCTTTCACAACAAAAGTTGGTGCAGTGCATTAGCAGATCGATAAAACGTTGACCTCTGTATAATGATATGTTGTGATAAGCATTTTATTGGACACGGAATAAGGCAGTAGGGTAGCTCGAGCAACTGCAGTGAGCATGGCCTTCCTGGGATTACTAGGAAGCAAACATTGTAGTCGATAAGATTTTTTATGAGTGCGTTGAGGTGGTCGATCTAGGAATGAAAGTGATTCATTTTAAAAGTATCAAAGGTGACTTTTAGTGACGCAATTCGCTTGCCTAATATGTTGTACATCGGACTATGAAGTGTTATTATTAATAAATGATTAGTAACAAAGACCAATTTACATTATTATAGCCAGATTATCCGAACATTGTTTAAAATCTACTTATTTACTCTAAGTCCTGTAGTAGCCAATTTGTTTATGGAAAATTTTGAACATGTAGCGATAAACAGTTTTCAGCTTAAACCAAAATGTTGGTATAGGTACGTAGATGACACTTTTGTTATTTGGCCCCACGGTATAGAAGAGCTGGGTAGGTTTCTAAATCATTTGAACAGTCAAAATCCCGACATAAAATTTACTATGGAATTAGAAAGCAATGGTAGTTTACCTTTCTTGGATGTCAAAATTTACAAAACAAACACTGGACAGTTAGGACACAAGGTTTACAGAAAACCAACACACACAGACAGATATTTACATGCCACATCTCACCACCCTCCTTCTCAAAAGAATAGTCTTATTAGGACGTTATTTGTTAGAGCACAAAAGATATCAGACGAAAGTTCTGTACAAAAAGAATATATCATCTTAAATCAGCGCTAGTGAGAAATGTTTTTAATAAAAGTGCTCATCCAAATCAAGTAAATTCTCAGCCACGACAAAGTAAATTGAAGTTGAGTTTGCCTTATGTACAAGGCCTTTCGGAAAAATTWAAGAGGATGCTTAGAAAACACGATATTTTAGTTGTTGATAGTACATATAATAATTTAGATAAAATTTTAAGTTCTACTAAAGATAAAGTACATTTAGAGAGTGAAGGTGTTTACAAAATTACTTGTTCTTGCGGAAAGTGTTACATAGGTCAAACTAAAAGAAAAGTAGGTACGCGTTTGAAAGAACACATACGTGCTACTAGGTTGCAACAGATAGATAAATCTTCCGTAGCTGAACACTCATATTTGACTAGACACATGATTGATTTTGATAAAACAAAAATTTTACATAGAGAAAAATATTATCACAAACGTCTAATAAAAGGAGCTATAGAAATTTGTAGGAATACTAATAATTTTAATAGGGATTGTGGAAATTATGAATTAGGTGACATTTGGAAGGCTATTTTGTAGTTATTTTTTATCAAGTAGTTCGTGTATATCTAGTAGGTAGGTAGTTCCTTTTTCATCGTTAGGTTCCTTTTTTATCAGGTTGGCACGTTGTTTCTATGACGTCTCGCATCCTTGGTGATTTGTTTATTTACTTTCGAAATTTTGTTTGAACTTGTGCCAGGCAAATTTTTGAGGTTCTTTGTCTTTGACAAAGATTACAGGTGTAATCGAAACGTCAGACTATGAATTTTTTGTCAGTGTTTTCAAGAGACAGCAATCTATCCGATAAAATATTATCTTATTATATTTTGGACGCTGAAAGCATTCACCCTCGTAAAGTGCTTTCTGTTAATAAGCCAGTGCCAAATTACAAAAGAAAATATTATGACGTCAAATTAATAAAATGAATATAAAAATCTAAACAAGCAACCTTGACCAAAAATGGAACCTTCAAACCAGCAACATAAAAATTAGTTTTCAAATAAAAAATTTAGAATAGGACAACTGAAATTGCATTTAGAATTGTCCAATTTTGGTCGTTTAAAATTTTGTATATCTCTTTCTAAACAGTTTAATTTTGTTTAAATGATAATAAATTCGCTAACGAAGAAATTGAAGTTGCAGTGTCTGTATTTTTATACTTATTAAATGTTTTAGATTTTCATTGCCTCCAATAAGAAATGATTTTCTCGTTTGTCCAATATAAACAGAACAGAACAGGAGGAATTGTGCTATTTTAATTGTTAATTTAAAAAAGGATCATTCTAGAACTAACGTGAGATAGCTTCAGTTCCTCGGTGAATTTTCATTCTGGTGTTTGTATTTTACTTTAGAAATAATAAAGCATGCCCGATACTTTGTCAGTTCGGAAATTTTTTCTCTTATTCTCGTATCAGACAACCACTCAATTCATCATTCGCGTTCTGCAAAATAATTGAATGCGGTGCCAATTTTCTGCTTGGTCTGCACGAATGAATGAGAACACCTCTGAAATTTCATGCCGGAATAGAAAAATATAGTCAGCTTTTTCAACCGGAGACCGCGTGCTAGATATCGTGGACCCTTATGAATTACAACGCACGTTATTTTACATAAAATGGATCGCTAAATTGGATCGTGTTCCCCAATCGGAACCGTCGGTATGTCAGAAATGATCAATGAGTCCGGGTATGTGAGGACTGAAAGAAAACTGGAATATTTCAGATCTAATATTAATTCCTTAATGTAAAACTGAATGACCGGATTGACACTTGAAATGAATATTCTACAGTATTAAAATAAAAACGCCTTCCAGACATGTACATATCGATATCCAAAGAATGTTGACTGTATTTATTTTGAAATGACGATTATTCAGCTGACTAGTTTACTTATCTCTTAGGTAAAAATATTTTGTCATTACTCAGTACTTCCGCTGAATATACTGGCCGCCAAATTATCTTAGCCGTAAAATTCGCTTTCCTAGTATCCTAGTTCAAATGAATAATGTACTCGTATGTGTAAGTAACAGTCACTAAGGTAATAATCTTTTGATTAGTTTAGTTTAGTTAGCCAAAATAGTACACACGCAAAATTACAAAATGTAACATTCTGTTTTGTTACCGGAAAAAATGAATAGAACTTAACAACAAGAACAAGTAACTAATTACCTAATTTATTCAATAGTAGTTTAGTCTACTCTGTATTTCTAATGACTCACAATTCCAAAATTAATAGCTAATAATTTTTTCAAAAGCAACAACAAATGCATGAATACGGTTGACGCATTGACATTTTACTCGATAGTCAGTAGTAAGATATCTAATTTTAACTACTAAAAATACATTTCAACATTGATTAAAAAATAATATCTTGTGAATAAGTTTAAGATATTAATAACTATACAAGTCATTGGACGTGCAAATTAATTTGAGCCGTTACTGAATAATTTGTTTTATTCATTTACGTACGTATGAGCGGGCTATTTTGTCACGAACTTCAATACGAGAAAAGCTATCATCTTTAGCTTTCTAACACATTTTTTTTAAATAATAGCCTGCAAAACAAGGTCAAAAAATATGTCATTTTAGGTTTTTCATCAGAATTCAAGGAGAATATTTTTTTAAAACGAGCAAAGCTATCAACCTCGAGTTTTTATCACAATTTTTCTTAAATAATAGCCTATAAATTGAAGTGAAAAAAGTTTGTTGTTCTGTTATTCTTTAGAATCCAAACAGAAAGTTCATTTTATTATTTTGTGGCTTGTGGCAATAAATTAAAAACGAAACATGACAATCGCCTCAGATTTTCAGTACTCTCTATCTTACATAATAGCCTACAAAATGAAGTGAAAAAAATTATACTGTCCCGCTTAATTTTTTTAAGAAATTGGTGAAAGTAACTATCTTAAATTGCGCCCTTTAATGCTGCGTAAAGAAATAATCATTCGAACAATTTACAATAAATCCAAATCCGTTTAAAATGAGTTTTAATTAGTGAAATTTGGTTGAGGTGTTTCTAGAAGTATAGATATTATTTTGTTATGAAGTGTCATTACTATGGAAACCAGAAAAAAATGTTCTAATGAAAAATAAAAAAAATCTATTGCCTACCTACATTTTATAGGCAAATTTTAAATTTCTCTAGTACCTTTTTATTGTGTGAGGAGCTTTCAAGATATAGGCGCTCTATACTCTTAGGCACGGTTGCACAAACACGTATCAAATTAGATCCGGTCGTTGCTATAGCAACACCAATCAGAACACCGCATTCATGACGTTTCTAGGCAACGACTGCGGATTAAACTCGGATTAACCTTGATCCACGTTTGTGCAACCGGCCCTTAGTTAATCACCCTGTATATTCGGAGGTTCTCTCGAAAAATAGTTAAGTCAATACAACTTCTTAATCACCGTCGTTAAAAACTGCATGCCGCTCATTGCAAAACGTGTCGATGACATCATCCCCCATCAAAACTGATATCACTTTCATTGTGTGTTGGCCGGGTATTACCATATAAATTGAAATTCCACGGTTCAGCCCATAAATTGCCGCATTTATTAGTATCAGTCGAATGGTATTGCAGCCAGCCAACGTTCGCGTTAAAACAACCGCCGTTGATTTTCTTTAATTAAGCCGATTGCGACGGTATTGCAGGTCGTGAATGGGCATATGAATTTTAAAATTCTCATTTGGGTTGATTGTGGCCACCGTGTGACGCTAATTTATTTTGTCGTTTGATTATGATAGAATATTTTTCATGCCTGTGTTACCGAAATGTAGAATTAATATGTGATTTTTTAAATGAAAATGTGTTCAAAAATAGTGTGCGTCCATGCAATTCCAGATTATTTCTTAATAATTTTGGTTAGTTTATTGTTTACCTTTTTAACTTAGAAACCCATGTTTGTTTAAATTTGTTAAGCCTAAACTGACAACAACTGACAGTTTCTAAAATAGTAGCAGTAGCCAGGAGGCGCTTTTGATATTGTCAATATTAAAAAACATGTTTTACCAAAAATTTCGAATAAAGGTATATTCAAATTATTTCTACCGAATGCTTCAGAATCAAGTGCATCTAAGTTCTTTTGTCAAAAAAGAGGGCGAAGGGAATTGCAACATCGATGCAAACAAATGACTGGCTGTTTTGGTTTTGATAACCAGATTTGAGATTTTAGTGTTTTACCATATATTTTGTAAATTACTCGAAATTTTCAAATGGGGAGATAAAAGTTTATTAAGATTTTCTGAAAAATTATTTTGTAAGCTTCAAAACAAAAACAATTTTAGCTGAATTATCCCTGAAAAATTGAAGTAACTATAAATGCTTCTAGTTAAATACTGAATTAACAGGACAGGAAATCGAGCATGGTGTCAAAAAGAGGCGAATACATGGAGTGATTAATAAATGTAGTAAATGCATTATCCATTTCTTATTTGTCATAACTATAATATCACTAATGTAGCTTCAAAAAAACTAAATGCAACCTAAAAACTGTTGCGAATAAATCCAGTAAGCCATGGAAATGTATCTTTATTTACGTTTTGAAATTTAGCAACCATCAGTCATCAGTTTAGAACCGTTTAGTAGTGTGTGCTCACTCACTTCAAACGTTCAAACAAGATGTACATCTATCGGCGAATCAATACGTTTTGGATGCAACTCCAGACATTTCCAAAGAATTACAAAATAATTCAGAGTAATATAATTCTTAGTACTTCCACACAGAGCGGCAAGTAATTCTATAGCGAATTCCACATACTTCTACTTCTATTTTTGCTAATTTTCATGGCAGTTACTATAAATTGTTCCATAAATAAAAGTAATAAAAACAATATTTTACGAATTTATCAACATCGTTTTCCATCTTTTTTGTATTTCCTTTATAATGTACTCTTATGAGACAAGAGACAAGTCAATAAAAATAAATTGCTATTCAATATTTGTAATTGCATCAGTCCTTGGTCCAATTACAAATAAAAAAATTTACAACCGGTTTTTTCAGATGACCTTAAAGCTTCTCTGAGATACTGTGTTTCATTGTAATAAATGCAATTCTTATCTGTTTCCTCTCGTCTGTTTCATTTTCACATTCCAGTTCACTTTCACTGTCGTATCTTTCTGTGTGTTGGTATTCGAATTCCTAGTAAATTATTTTTTACTCCTCTTTTCTCAGACACTTTTTTCATTTCTTTCATTCCTCTTACCCTTAGCAATCTTCACATGAAAGCCTTCCTGTTTTACCAGAAAAGAGCCAGTAGAGGGTCGATTTTTAAAGAATCTATTTTTTGTTTGAATCTTTGTAGCTTTTAACCATTACAGGCAAATCATCTGACTGAACTTATTCCCATTCTTCGTCTTCTGCACTATGTAACGCTCATTTGCTTTATTTATAGCACTTTTGTAATTACAAGAATCTTAAAACTAGTGCTTACGTTATACATCATTATGTCACAGGCACATTTTTTATTCAAGATTATAAGCCATTGTTCGTAAATAGTACTTTTTATCGAAATATTACCGGTTATACGAGCCATATGAAACATGATTTTTTTCATCGGTAAAATTGTTCAACAGGTGATACAGGAATGTTAATTAATCGTCCATAACACCGCTCGCTTTTGGTAAGATACTGTAAATAACAGCACATTAAATTAAGCATCAGCTGCTATATTGCGTCTTTTTCACCTAAAATGCCCCCCTTGCGGTTACTGTACGGCTTCCCGGAGCTATACTGCCTTAATTACAAATCGACTAATAATAAATAACCTCCTTTTATTGGATTCTCGCTCGCTGTTCCTAAATTGGCCGTATCTTTCGTTAATTTTCGAAACGAGAGAAACGAATACAATGTATGTATAATAAAGTGAATGTTCTCCAAGGTGTACTCATTGCGAAACATTTTCAAATAATTAAATACTTTAAAATTAAATAGTTTCGATGCTCTTTGAAGATGCTGAAACGATCGTTAGAGCTATCTGATGAACAACGCGAAACAAAGCACGATCAATACAAATATACACGTTTCTTTAGTTTAAAAGTTCAAGTTAATTATTTTCCCTCGAAAGCTCAAATGATGCTGCTTCTATTGTAGGGGTAGAAAATGTTGTACTTCTTTATACAGGGTGTTTCCTAAAAATGCGTTAAAAATTCAAGGTATGATTCCTGATTTCACATTCGTGGAAAGTGGTACCCTGAAAACTGGTTTTCTTAATTATTTTCGAAACCGTTCGTACTGAAATTATGAAAGTTGGTTTACTGCATAAACTTTTAACGCTTAATCAGAATCTTATAATTTCAGCGTACATATTGAAAGGGTTAGGGGTAAAAATAAACCTATTTTTAAGGATAATTTTTCTGACACTGTAATTTTTTGATATGATACCTTAAGTAGTCTTGGTTCATATTGATCGATCTAACCATTTTTAAGTAAGTTGCAAATTATTACATGGATGTGGTTAGCGAAACACATTTGACCACCACCAATATTATCAGTTGTATTCAGCAGTGGTGTCTCACAACCCTAACCTCTGCCGAACCAGACTGGGTTTCTGGTATAAAATAACAACGTCTTCTTATAGTTCGTAGATCTTTATATTCTGAAGGGGAGTTATTTTTAGGAATACGTATAACTAAAGACCTTTTCCAACAGTCAGGGGACAATATTTGCTTCATTACAAACAATAATATGTGTTAAGTAAGAAAGAATTATAGGTAGAGCGTGAAATAACATCATAACAGTAAAAGTATCAAGAGTTAGATTTAAGTAACAATAAAATCTTATTTATTCTTCTTCATTAGAAAAACAAATTTAAGAATTTGCGAGAAGAAGTTGTAATTTTACTATTAGCATACTTATCAATGAATTCAACTTTTTTGTTGATAGATCTAAAATACATTTATTAAACTCTTCACCAGGCTAGCTCAAAGCATCAGGCTCTAAATTCAGAGTTCTTTATAGCGGGGTAAGGCTCTGTCACGCAAATTTATCATGAACCATAGTGCTCTAGGCGTAAAAATTGCGATTAGCCGTTTGAGCATCGAGTGTTACAGTTCTATGGTTAAAAAAATTCACTTTAGCATTAACATTAGAAATATCATATATTGCATTCAAATCTGCATTTTGTAAGTCTGATTCCGATTTTTTCGAAATTCAAAAGATCCGAGGCCTCAGATTCATCGAAAATTTCATAGTAAATGACACTTATCAGAAATGGAATGACCCTATTTTACTGAAACAGACTCGATAACATTTATATTAGAAGGTAAAAATTAATCAATCGCAGTTTGAGTGTTTAAAGTTATTCTATCTATTGTTATGCTGTCTGATGCCAGATTCTAAGTTCCCTTATTAGGCTCGGATTTTCAACCTAAATTTATAGTAGTCTGCTTCATCGATCGTGATGATAAAATCATCGATTAAGTATGCCGAAACTGCTACACCAATTATTACACCGTACTCAGATAACAGCTCATCTACATATTACATACTTGACTTGACCATATTTTCAGATACGATCATGGAATGAACTGTAACTGTGCATTCTTATATAAACAAACGCTTACTCATAGCCATAATTGGACAGTTTGTGCGAGCGCATCCGACTGACGCAACAAATACACAATTAATGGCGCCTATTGAAGTGAGATTCTTCAACGTTTGAGCATGAGTAATGATAATAAATGTGGGTTCGGAGAAATGGGTTAAGAAATTGTGACAAACGATCACAGATACGCTTTTTTTGTTTATACGTCAGCCAGATTATGAAGCTCTATCTTTTTTGCAATTTCTCTGAGATTTCCCAGGATCTTTTCAAAATTCAGTACCAGCATGAATTTAGAGAGTTTAGCTTTTCGTAAAAAGTGTACAGGAGAAATTATTATGGCTTCTTAAATTTATGATGGAATTTCTGTTCATATATTCTCAGCTATTCCCAATAATCTCTGTGTGAAACAAATCCGATTCGAAAATTCGATTATATTTTGGAGGGGGATAAAAAATTCGAAGTTGTCACAGCAACCCTCTACCCGTGGCAGCTCTTACCCTTAATTTTTGAATAGAGAAGAGGAAGATTGATACAATTTAAAACCGACGAAAGTAGATTGATCGGAGAGAGACAAGAAAACTAATAAGAGCGAAGAAAAGAGAGTACGAATGACGAAGGTACGAAGCGATAGAGAGATACCGTCCCAAACCAGGACCCAGATACGATTTAATTTAGCCAACAAATTAACATTATAGAGGATTGAGTTCTATGTTGTTGGATTCATTTATTCATTCGTCTTTCAGAACACCATTCGTTAATTGAATTTATATTTCAAGACGGGACCAGAGTAATCGGCGGGAGAGGAGAAACGGCGGTGGTGTATTATATTCCAAAACATAACCTTTATGAATTGTATTATATTTTCAAAAAGGGACTGTAGACTTTACCCCATTTCAAACCGGCAAAGCGGGTTGCTCGTCTACTATGAATTGTTTATCGAATTTTTTACTTTCCTGATTTTTTTTTCTCGCCGTATAAATTGAATGATCTTCCTGTATTTGAACATTGTAATTCACAACTATCTAAGTTGAAATTTGCCTATCGAAAATGATGATTGCAATCCAGGAATCGGTGCAATTTGCGAGTTTCTTTTATAAAAATAACGACTGCGTTAGAGCTGCTACTCTCAGCTTCATTGAATTGCGTCTTGGAAAATATGAAAAAAATTAGGGAGATTGGATCGTTTGAGATTCGGTAACATAAAGGATTCAATATTTTACACAAAATGCTTTTAAAATTAAATCAAGATGAGTTTTATAGACGGGGAATTGCTTTACAATACTTGCTTCCCAGACGAGTTTTGTTTTTCTTAAGCGGCAGTATTAATCAGCATAACTGCAGATACCGGAGGCTCACTTGATGTGGGGAGTACACACTCAATGACCAAAAAATTAATGTGCGACTTGGGATATTAAATGATCATATCGTAGTAACTTTCTTGATTGAGGGAAAATCTCAAAGTAAACTGATTGTATAAGTTGTACACACTAGACCTCATATCGTTGACTTCATTGAATAAGATGAGGACTTTCATGAAAAAACTCATTTTTTAACATTGGGCTGCTCCTGTCAGACAATTCTTTCATGACAACTTCTTTTCTTCTGCTCATATTGTGTGTAGAAACTTTTTGTATACTGGATACTCAAATCATATCTTTGATGATCCAAAAAGCTTTTCTTATTCACTATCTTGTGAGCACAGAAATATACCGCCGTGTAGACTAAATTCAAGGAGCAGTAACCTCTTTGTTTAGGAAAAATTTAAACAGTATGCGTGACGCTCGTAGTACTGCGATACATCACCGAATAACGTAAACATTTATATGTATAACACAGACCTAGAAATTTACTGTTTTCTAAAAATACGGTTGTTATACATCGTAAATAAAAATATTTTAACAAGAAAACAAAACGTATACTACAGCTCAGAAATAATGCTCCCAGAAGGGAAAATGTTTTTGTTCTTAGTGTTTAGTTTTGTATCACAACAAAGGATTAGAATTTGGTTCAGGTTGATTGATTGATTATACCAACGTACGGTCAGCACTTCCAGGCCGGCCGTCTACGCTGGGTTGGAGGGGTACATGCTGGTTGCTAGTAGTGCGACTGCCTAGCGCATGTTAAGGGAATATAAGGACTGAATGGGAAGGTTATATAGGTAACATTCATTTTTCTTGAATGTTTTCATGGTGCTGTTGACATCATTGGTCCATTTCAGAATCGCTTGATTACTTTCTTGTACCATGTGATTTCTGTTCTAGCCATTATTTTCATTTTTTCCTGGTTTCTGAATTATCCTCTCTATAGTTGTTTTTCGTGTAAAGCACGGTCTTCCTCTTTTTCGTTGGTCTCCGCTTAGCTCCCAAGTCTTCCGTGTGGTTTGCCTCTTTCCTTTAGATGGGTCCCTAGTATTTGATGTGTTTGATGTCGGTTTGGCTCGGCTGCATTGTTCTTCTTGTTGGAGGTCGTTCAAGAGTGCTGAGATTCTGTCGGCATTTTCCATTGAAGTTTACGTTGTTCATAGTTCTTGAACAGTTTTTTCCAAGCTACTTGTGGGCTTCGAGGGTAGTTTCCGTCTTTCAGGATTTGTTGTACCACTATTGTGTAATTTCTTGTATACACATGGATCATCACTATAGCGCCCGTAACAATAATAGTAAATCAAACATAAGTATATAACACTAGGACACAATGTGAATAAACTCTTACAATTTTATGTAGTTGTTCGATTTCTGTATCTTATTTAGGTTTCTCTTTCATGATGATGTTGACGTTTCCTTGTGTGATTTCATCTGTATTTTCGATCGCTTGCTGGAGCTCTAGATGGGGTGATGATCTAGGGGATTATTCTTGAATGTGTGCATTTTTTATATATTATAGATTATTTACGGCCGTGGGCTTATTTCCATGGCTTCCTGTTCTCTAGACAAAACTATCACATTATCGCAGTGGTTCCTTCTACTCCTTCTTTCTGGTGTCGCCTCGAAGATTTGTTCTCTCTAACTGAAGTCTTTTTGTTTCAAGTTGTTTATGAGCGCTGGGATTCTTTTGAGTTGTATTTTGATCGTAGACCTTGTACAGTTTCTTCCAAGCTACTGCCTAACTTCCAGATGTTTGGTGTGATTTTTCTTGCCTTGTTTATGTGTTATTGCTGGACAATTTTCCCCCATATATCTTTTTTATGAGCCAATGTGCTGCGTAGACTGTTTCTGTACCACAATTTTGTAACTTCTTGTATATACTTGGCTAGATACACGGAACTACTTCACTGTAAGGACGACAACAATAACAACCACAACACGAGCACAATGATTAGAATTTGGTTTAAGTTGACCAAAAAATAAAAAAAATCAATAATATGTTGCTTGTTATATATCTAACTTAGCTATGCACATACCGATAATAAATAAATGGTCCAGATCTGCTGTCCTTATCCCATAACATGTTCCATGTCCGCCAAAAGAAGTGTACAAGAATTTATTAACATAATGGATTGAAGTGAAAAATACACAAAAACAGTAAAATTCCGCAAAAAAAAGATGCAAAACAATATTTTATAACTAAATCAAGTAACATATCCAAATTTTGAAATATATGGGGTGATAGCGAGCCGAAATTAACCAGCTTTCTCAACTAAACTTTATACCTGGCGTGGCTACCACACAGACAATTATCTCGCCGGGTCTACTTGGCCATATATGGAAATGCAAGCCTGACGTCACCATAGTCGATTGAGTAATCGAGATATTGGTTGTTGTACTTGCGTCCGCAGCAGGGTCACATCGGATTGCCATATGCTCTGAAGGCAACAGCTGGCGCTTTCGTTTTTACTGCTACCAGGACGAGTCATGGACATAAGAAGAATGCATTGATGATCGGGAATTAATGTATAATAAACTAGTAAGCTGGGAAAAAATTGAACTGGCTTAATTGCTTCTTGCGGGCAGTTCAAAATTATATTCAAGGTAAATAAAATTGCATGTTTCTGCTTCAGTATGTGAATTTAAAATTACTCCGTTTATTGTTATTCAACATTCAAATACTATAAGCTCTATCTCTTYGCTATTCCYCCTGACGTGGATCTACTGGTAGTAAATGTTTCTGGGGATGTGCACTTCAATTTTAATACAGTTAGTAGTCTTATATATATCGCCAGCTTTTCCGGTAGAAACTTATGAAGGTATATTGGACTTCATTTCTGATGAAGTATGCCTGGAGCCTAAGGATTGCATGATCATGGATGCCTTCAATATACCAAAATATTATAACCAATTCGTCATCTCTAAGTGTAATGTTCGACTATCGCGTGATTGTATTCTTCTGGAGGAATTTATGGCATACATCGGTTTAAAACAGTGTAATTTTACAACTAATTTTAACTCACACATTTTGGATTTAATTTTCACATCGAGTAACTTGACTGCTTCAATAGTACACTGTGATGAGCCACTGGTACCTGAAGATCATCAGCATCATCATCCGTCACTAAGCATCAATACTAGTATTCCCATCAATGCCCAAAAAGATACAAATTTTAAAGGTCTTTCTGGCACTTTAAGGTATAACTTCCGTAAAGCTGGCTACATTGACCTTTATATGCCTTAGCTATAAAAGATTGATCTTCGGTGGCAAACTTTGATGATGTTGATGACGCCTGCAATTTTGTTTATGAAAAGCTCTATAACACATGAAACTTTTGTACTCAAATGTCCAACTCGTTGCTTAACTCACCCTCCATGGTTTACATTAGCAATTATAAATAAAATTAGGGACAAACGTCAAAAATGGAAGCGCTACAAAAAGTATGGTTATGAAAGAGATCTCAATGTAGTGAACTCTTTAAGAAAATCACTAAAAATGCTGTGGTTGTTTAGTAATAAAATGAGTTAATTAATTATCTCCTTCAGTGTTGGCACAACAAGTATAGCAACAATAATTAGCGAACGACGTAGAAATGTCATAGCTAGATTTGCCAAATTAAAACTTATATATTTTTTTATCAAGTATGTCTGGCGATTCATTATTATATCCGTATAGGTATAACCGAACCAGGCACTAAGAGATATACGTCTGAGTCAGGGAGTGTTGCTGCTAGACAGGTTGAATCAGCGTCAGATATAATATACGAACACTAGCCCACATCGCGACTGGGCCTTTTAAATGTGCTAATGAGAGGTAACCTGGGATTTAGCTGTTTCACATTATGAACGATTAAGTAATGTGATATATTTAAACACTGCCTAAAATAAGTAGTGAAACGATAAATGACATAGTGGAAGTCGGTGCATATTATATTGGCAGTACCTGGAGGTAGCAGTGCACAGGGCATTAAAGCATGATTTATTTATTTATGATATTGAGAGTTCAATTCTTTAAAAAGTTTTTTTATTAATTTCATTTTGGTTAATCTTCATTGGATAACAATACCATAATACAAAGTTTTGCATATTGAACAAATTATATTTTAATGGCTACGTTATTTAAATTATATTAAATATTTAAAAATTTTGAACTTTTTTCTAGACAATTTGTGGTTGTAAACTGTTGCATTCAATATGAAGATGCATTATTCATACCCAGAAATGATACCTAATCAAATTTTTGTACGAAATTCCACACAATTTTGTGATACCTACAAAAGACAACTGTCTTGACTGTATTGTTTTGTTTTTAATAATTCTGCAGTCACATCTAGCAGATTATTATAACAATTATAAGTTGAAAACTGATCCATATTACTCAAAGTAGATTTTTTTGAATTTATTCTCGTTAAATAAGCCTCGCCAAGTTTAATATACAATATTTTATGAATAGCATCTTCTAAGCAAGCAATCTTGACTAAAAATGGAGAGCAACTTTCAAACCAAAAACATAAAAATTAGCGTTCAAATAAAAAATTTAGAATGGGATAACTTTAGAATTGTCCAATTTAGGTCATTTAAAATTTCGTATATTTTTAAATAGTTTACTTTTCATGTTACAAAAATGTAAACTTTTCAAATTGTTCAAGTGGAAGTATGTTCAAATGATAATAAATTATTCTCTAACGAAGAATTTGAAGTTACAATGTCTGTATTTTTATACTTGTTAAATTGTTTGGATGTTGATTGCTTCTAATAAGAAAGAATCTTACTGTTTGTCCAATATAAGCAGAATTACAGTCGTTACATGCAAAGCTAAATACACCTGCAGGATTTAACACTAAAATTTTATCTTTATTGTGGACAAAACGGGAACAGACACTGGCTACAGTAGAAAAGGCAATATTTATGTCATTACATGAAAATAATTTAGAAAGGTAATTTGAGACTTGACCGGTAAACCTAAAGGGGTACCAAATATTAACTTTTGTATTACATGTGATGGTGTTAAAAGAAAACTTAAATTTTGTCAGGTATTTATAGTACAATTTTTCTATTAAGTAATTTGTAAAACCATTATTATAAGCACTTTGGAGAATTACACCAAGTTCTTTTTCGAAGTAATAATTTAATATGGATTCTTTTTTCCGTTTATTAATTACGGTATTTGTCTGATACTTTGACCAATAGCAGACGTTAGGTAATTGTTAGGACACTTTTCCTAAATACTAGTGTGCTATTTTTCTTTTTTCAATAGACAGTTGCATGTCAAAAACTGCAAAAATATAAACAACAGACAACTGAAGCATACTGCCATTCTTTATAACTGCTTGAAGTTTAGATAGGTGATTTTTGTTGTTTTGCTCGTATTTATTAACTTGTTACATTTTATTAGTTCTTTTTCCCACCACTCTTCGTTTTATTGTAAGCTTTCTTCGTCTTCTTTAACATTTTAGCCAGATCACCTAAGGTTTTAGCATATGTAATTAAAATTGCAACAATACATATGTTATTTAAAATGGACAGGTAAAAAATAATTTTAATTACTAGATATATTTTTACTATTTTGAGCTTGTTTACTGCATTTCTCTTCATTTGTACGAGATAAACAACCGAGTTCATGACCTCTCAGTTGAAAAGCGAAATCGTCTTTAAATCGATCGGTTTGTTATTGAGAATTTGCAGCGTGGAAACAAGCAAATACATAAATTGTGTCAAAATGAAGCTCATTAAACAGTGATGTTTTGGAACAGTGACTGATTTTCCTAGCTTTTCCAATCGAATAACCGAAATATATTTTACACTGGATGTTATAAAACCAGTACCTTCAGTTTACAGCTATCTAGATTGCAATTATTTTCTGATTTTACTCACACATTGCCGAATTTTAAGTATACAACAATATAGTGGTACAGAATTTCGTAAGAGACTCATGCACGGTTTCAGATAAATTGTCCAGTAGCTTCTCAACCAAGTATGTGGTAGTTTTAACAATAAAATCTTTTTGGAGCAACTTTTTTATATAGAATGCGTCAAGAATTTTTTTATCACCATCTGCGAGCTTGGAGAGGTTTTCAGCGGCACGTTGATGCCATTATCGCGTTTCTGTAATGTAAAAAAACCTCTTCTAAAATTTTCCCAAAGTGGGCTTTGAAACTTTCACCTCAATTTTGCAAAACAATACAACGTCAATGCTTCAATTGCCAAACATTTATCCTTAAACGTAAGCCAGAATCCTTGCATCATCACCCGGTTTAAAAAATTAAAATGAAAAGTACGGTTTTGTGACACCCCTCCTGTGCAAGGCCACTCATTCTAATTTAAATTTCGTGCTCGCTTTCAGCAAGCTTTGGAATTTAAAACATTTCCTCAGGTATTGTTATATCGAGACGCGGTTTCATTGGCCCAATATCGTCTTATTGCCTGTATTTAGGACCTCGAACTTTTTAAAGTAGCCAAGGACGCGGGTTGACACCAGATCGGTTGTTTGCGTTCACATTCTGGGTATTCCGTTGGAAAAAAGTTGAGGGCCTTGTAATATGACACGAGATGCAACGGCGGCTTATATACAACCAAAGAGGTATTCGTATGTTGACAATGCAATGATTTGGAAATTTACGTTTTTAGTCATTGGTATTTGGTTGTTTTTTAATCGATTTTTGAACGCTCTTATTGGTGGATCCATTACTTTAATAATAATCTACACTCTTCTACAGTATTAAGTATTATTTGGGCTCATAGATGGTAGAAAAAATAAGTCGTTAATATGAAGTTTGTTAATATGAAACCAGTTGCAGGCTTTTCTGTTGTTGTTTTCCATATGTACCATGTATTATATTAATCCTATCTACTTTTTAAAGGTGTAAGATTTTAAATATTAAATTAAACATTCTAGTTATACATAAGAAAAACAAAATATTGCTCTTAGTTTTATTAAACTAATCTAATCTGTATTAATACTATCTGTTTACTACCCGTAGTATTGAACCTAACTTTTATAACATGCATTGGTACTAAACTAATCATTCATTATGTATACCAACTTTGCCCACTGTTTTTTGTCTTTTGCTAAAAGTTTTTCTTCATACCATTCTTTGCCCTTTGTTTGCAGTATATTACCCAAAACTACCGTTCCATGTTCGTTCAGGTCTGCCTCTCTTCTTTTTATGCAGAGTTCTTGCTTTCTACACTTGTTTTTCACTTGCCTGTCCCCATCCATCCTAAATATTTGTTCTAACCACTGCATTTTTTTTATTCACACCTTCAAACACAGGTTGCACATTTAGTTCACGTCTTATGTCTTCTTTTCTAATTTTGTCAATTATTGTTACACCCTTCATTTTCCTGAAATACCTCATTTCTCGCGCTTGCAGTTTACTTTTGAGTTTATTTGGCAGCATCCACGACCCACAACCGAATAATAACGTAGGTTCCTAAATCCGTTCTGTGTACCGTAAGTTTTGTCGATTGGGATATTTCTTTCTTGCATAAAAATTTGCTGTGCATGCTACAGTTTGACAGTGTTCTGTTGTTAAATTCCATTTCACAGGATCCATTTCGCTGTATAATTACACCTAGATGCTTGAACTCGTTTACCTGCTGTAATGTCAATATCTATAGGTTTTACGTCTTGGGATACTACTGTTACTTTTGATTTAGCCAGGTTAATCTTCATGTTATATTTACACATATCACAAGATCGTCCGCAAAAGCACACTGTCACATATACTAAATTGCAGGCTTCTGTATCCCAGTAACATTCTTTCCCAGTGTCTTACATTCTTTTATTATTTCGTCCATGAAAATTATAAATAGGAGATGGCTTCATACACCTTGCTTTAAACCATCGTTTGTTGTTAACCGACATGTTTCTCTAACTCTTATGCTTACATAATTTACGTTGTCAGTGTACAAGCTCATTATCGCTTCAATCAGTTTCTTAGCCTTTTAGTATTTTTTCATCGAACGTTTTTTAGAAGTTCCAAGTTTCCAATTCTTTCATGATAGGTTCGTCTTAGGATTCATGTTCTTTCCACCTTTCCAACACTTGCCTTTCATATGTCAGTTTGTTACTTTTTACATGATTTAGCGTGAATTGTTGTTGATTTAGTAGGCTTTTTATTACTGTGTAGAATAATTTCTGGTTTCCTTTACAGTCTGCTTCCATTATCTTGCCAACATTATACCAAGACTTCTTTGTTTCTAATACTAATTTCTTTACTACTGCCCTTTGGTCCTTGTGCTTATGGTATGATTGTTCAGGCTTTTGTCTTAAACAATCCTTCCACAATTTCTTCTTTACTTTTACTATTATTCTCTCATTCCACCATTATGTATGTAGCTATATCTCATTTATTTTAGATATATCGCTTGCCTCTCTGGCAGCACTTTTCAAAACAGTCTTGAAGGTTGTCTTCTATAAGGTTGTTTAAATCAGAGGGTGAAGCTGCTACATGCTTTATTGTCTAGATACCGTGATAAGTCTGTGATATAAAACAAGAATAGTAGAAGCTCAGAAGAGATCCTTGTGGAACGCCGTGGTTAGCTGAAACTAGTGGAGACAGACCGCCATTAGGATATGTTGCATACAGTATATTATTTAAATGCTACTCAGTATTTCATTGGCAGTGCCCACAGTTTKATAATGTTTAAGTTTTTCAAGTAATACCGGATGTGACACAAGAGTCAAGTGCATTTGTTGCAAATATGTCCATTTTCAAAGCATTTATTATCTGTGCTAATTTGGTAGATAATTTGTACGAGCGAAAGCCATACTGTTTAGTAGACAATAGATTACTGTTCCCAGCAAAGTTTATCATCTGATTATAGAGAATTTTTATAAATCTAGGAGCATAGCAAATCTAGCATAGTTTGATATATTTGATTTATCTCTTTTTTAATGAATGTGTCAAGTGCTGTCAATTACACCATTAATTAATTCAGTTAGAGATCCGATTATGATATCGATAACGTATAATTAAGTTTCGATATTGATGTCATAAACATCACTAACATTAGTTTTTTTCATCGATAAGAATCTGTCCCTCACTCGTATGGGACTAACTTTTTGGGAAGGTAAATTTTAATTCATTTAGTGTATTAACTGATCAATTTAGAATGATTTACAATGAGTGCACTTTTGCAACCATTCAACTTAGGCATATGTAATTTTGGTTCAGTTTACGTCCTGATTTGTACCGAAGAAGCATTTTTGGGGTTTAAATCCAGTACAGCAAGCAGTCCAACAGACCTTCCTCCACCACCTGCCTCGGCCACGTTGTCGACTAGTAGAAAGTACCGGTCTCCCGGGTGTATGGCAAATCGGTGTGGAGATGTAGGTGTTAGAACAGGTCGCGTTTGGGTGGACGGTCTCTGGCGGTTCTAGTCGTCAAAAAAACGCGACGAGGTGCTGGCTGGTCCGCGATGTCCGCGTACTCTTCTTCGTACTACAGGTCGAGGTACGCGAACGGAGACGGTGCCGAAATAGCGCTGGACGAGGAGGAGCCGGGAACGCTCAGGAGGGAGTGGAATTACAGATCCGGAGTGAGTTTTGCCGGCGTTATTATCATTATTTGCGATGATTGTGCGCTTGATGGGGGTCGCTCAACCCGCAAAATTTGCTCTTCTGATCCGTTCCGCGAAGTTGCTCGCTTTTTTGGGCTGTTGGTGTTGAGTGCCATTTCAAAATGAAGTGTGTCCGAAATTCAGGCTTACTACTTAAGTGCTCCGTAGCTCTTCGGTTTAAAGATTGTGCCAGTTGGATTATATAAAGTTTTTGTGTTTTGGGCTTTCAGCTAGTTTAGAATTTGATATGACGTTAAAGTATATTTAAATGGTAATAAATGATTCGCTATCGAAGAATCTGAAATTAGTTCGTATTCTTGTACTTATTAAATTGTTTTTGATGTTAATGGCCTAATATAAACAGAATTCGTAAGCATAATTTTTATCGATGCCTATTAAAAATACAATTTTTGCACAAGTCAAGAATGATAAAAGTTTTGATATTCAGGAAGAGTATTATAAAACATTATACCATAATAATTAGATGCTGTGTAGTCCTGGTGAGACGTAAGTTGTTGATGAAGATCGTTTTTCTTTCTGGTGTCATAATCATGGTAATCCTTATCGCAGATAAAAGCATGAGCATTAGATTTAACATAGATGAACAAATATGGTAGAGTAAGTATTTGTAGATCTTTGAATGAATTTCTGCAGTCAGCTGTTAAGTTTATCTATATCGCGTACTGCGCGTCTTTGTAGTACAAATATTTGTTCTCTAATAGAAGGGTGACCCCATAGCAACAATCCATATGAAATAATTTATTGTGTATTAAACCAAAATAGGCCACCCTTAAAGTATCTCTCGAAACATGTTTACTGAGGTTCCGCAAAATAAAGATGTTTTTATTAAGATTTTTTTCTATTTTTCCACCATGCGCATGCCATAGCAGTTTTGAATCAAGAGTGACTCCCCGGTAGTTAGAGCAATTGGCGAAGTCCACAGAAACATGTCTAAGTGAGAATGACATTTGAATTGACTTATCCCTGTTCATAACAAGTTATTGCACCCTGATCAATACAGAGAAGCAGATCGTTAATAAAAAATAAGAAATAACAGAGGCCCCAACACCGAACCCTGAGGCACACCAATATTTAGAGGAAGCTCATCAGAAAACTTATCATTAAAAATAATTTTCTGTGAACGATTAGAGAGAAATGAGCTACCACAGCTACTTGGATGGAGATGATAAAAATACAGTTTTCGAATAATAAGTATTACTGGGTGAACAAAGTCAAAGGCCTTTGACAAGTCCAGGAAGGATGATATAACATCCTCTTCTTCATCGAAAGCTCGAGTCACATTATTAACCAATGCCATGAGAGCATCAGTTGAGTGGTCCTGTCTGAAACCATGTTGGTTATTAACAATAACTGTCCTGTTTTCCAAGTAAACTGTTAGTTGTTTAGATAATATTTTTTCAATAATTTTGAAGAAAAATGGGAGCAGTGAAATCGGTCTGTAGTTACTTATGTCACTGGTATCACCTTTCTTAAAAATTGGGGTCACTAGTGCTCTTTTTAAGCAATTGTGAAAAGTATTGCTATACTTATACACATATTTATTAAAATTGTAAGCGGGGAGATCAATACATCTATTATGGATTTAAGGAGCTCTATATTTAGACCATATACAGGATGTTTCACGAATGGTAATGACCCTGACGAAATTAAAAATGCAACCCAAAATACATTCTCATAGCCAATGTGATTATTTTCCATAATGGTATTATTTTAAAAATAAATTGGGAATCCATGACGGCTATGCGCTATGGTCCCTGTCACTGTATTTATTAAAAGTAGAAGAGCTCCTGCCGATACAATTTTCAAGAGACTTGAATTAACTTTAAGGACAAACTGGCCACCACTGAAAAGTCAAGAGAAAGTACAGCAACAGGCCCTGGCAATGAAATTAGAGTATTGGAAATGATTGACGAAAATCCTCATATTAGTCAAAGGGTAGTCTCAAGAGCAACCTGTATTAGACTTCAGTACATCGAATAATTAAAGGCAATGAATTTCATCCGTATCACTTGCAATTGGTTCGGACCTTAAAGGAGGCAGATTATCCTAAAAGACTGGCTTTTTGTGACTTTTTTCGGGAATACCAAAATTTGGATCTGAGATTTTATAATATTTGCTTCTCAGATGAAACAAGATTTTTTAATAATGGTGGAGTTAACAAACATAACATGCATTATTATGCGGATGAAAATCCACGTTGGATTCGAGAAGGACATTTTCAAACTATCTACTCGACGAATGTCTGGTGCGGAATATTGGGGAATCAAATTGTCCGGCCTTATTTTTTTCGCGATAGTTTAAACGGCAATACTTATCTAAATTTTTTAAGAAACATTTTACCGGTACTTCTCCAAAATGTAAATTTACAAGATCTATGGTTCCAACAAAATGGGGCACCTGCGCATTATCTTAGAATAGTGCGAAATCATCTTGATTTGGTTATGTTTAACCGATAGATAGGAAGAGGTTCAATTAATCCTTGGACACCGAGAAGCCCGGACCTTACTCCTTTAGATTTTTTTATGTGGGGAATGGTAAAAGAGCAAGTATATACCAAACACCAATTGAAAATATAGAACATTTAGAAAATAAAACACGTGATGCATGTAGATCCATCACTCCAGAAATGTTAATGCATGTTAAAAGATCGTTTTGTGTGAATAAACATTTTTCAAAAATAAAATTTGTTTTACAATACCGAATTTACTTAAAGCAAATGATTGAAGTTTATGTCAAAATTTACGAATTTATACCGCTCTCTACGTTTTATATTTTTTAAGACGATGAGCAATTATCAATGTTATCTCTGCAAATGTATTTTGGGTTGCATTTTTAATTTTATCAGGGTCATTATCGTTCCTGAAACATTCTGTATATCTTTAGTTTTTTTACTTTTTACAGTCATTACATGATAAACTGTATACGCCGTATGTCTGAATGATTTAAAACAGAACTGCCTACAGTAGAAAAGTCAATATTTATGCTATGGGATGAAAATAATTTAGATATACTGGGCCTTAACCTATCTTTTTAATTAWTTATGAGACTGTAAGTTCATCTAGATCATCCGCGACAGCTGATTTTTATTGCTGATTTTCAGAACAAGACATTAACTTGCAGTTTCTAACATTCATTTAGAAATACTGTAAGATTTTTATTTCCCTGATGATCATTATTTAACATTCGCTATTGCAACTAACGTAAATATGGATAATGCAATTGCTCTGATATCGATAGTTAACAATCGTGAATCATCTGAAGCTTGATTAGATACACTGGCTTCCGCTGATTAATGGAGATAGATTATTTCCTTTACTTTTGTTCAGATTCGCCACGTACTGGAGAACTTTAATAGGCGACACTTATAAAAACTGAAGTTTCTACAATATTGTAGTTTACCA
The DNA here is from genome assembly GCA_025024175.1 of Rhyzopertha dominica. Classification (NCBI taxonomy): domain Eukaryota; kingdom Metazoa; phylum Arthropoda; class Insecta; order Coleoptera; family Bostrichidae; genus Rhyzopertha; species Rhyzopertha dominica. The sequence continues at coordinate 23,989,581 of QCXZ01000041.1, forward strand.
TGCTTTAAAAGAATTTAGAAAAGTTTTTGAAATAAAAAAGTTGTCCAATAGGTGCTTTGAAGGTATGTTTGACTTTTATTGCAAAAAACAGGTTTTTAATCTCAAAACTCCCCATTATTTTTGTTGCATAATGTGTAAGTAGTTATTAGACCTAACTTTAATATTTAGTCCAAATTTACTTCCCTACACGCATCCGCTCTACACCTATATATTAGTGTGACGTAGATGTCGGCCATTTTGCTGCGATACGTCAAGATCCCGGATCCAAACCAACCTACTTAGTTGTCATAATGTGCGTAAGGGAGTTCAGCGTTTGGTGTAATTTTTTAGTGTTAAAGAGTATTTTAAAGTGTTACTGTGTATGTTTGAGTAGCTTACACTACTTCGCTTTACTTAGCAAGTATTATAAACCGAAATTACATTTAGATACAATGTATTGTTGAAAAGCTGGACATACACTAAGTACGTGTGTGGAGCATTACAATTTACAAGTTTTACCAGAAAATGGTAATGGGTTGAGTCCCTGAATGTTTCCGTTATAATGAGAGAGAAACGTGTAATATTTACAGCACTTCTTTTAGGTTGTTTTTAAACAATAGATTGCAACTAAATCTAATTTTGGTTTATAATACTAAATTATACGTTGGAACGTAAAGCACTAAAAATACACAGTAACACTCAATGTTCAGAGCAAAATTATAGTATAATACAATATTTTGAAGTGTTACTGTTTATGTTTGAATGGTTTACATTACATTAAGTTGCAATCTATTGTTGAAAGACAATCTAAAATAAGTGCTTAAAGTTTATACGTTTCTCTCTCATTATAACAAGAACATCCAGGGACCTAGCACGTTATCATCTTCTGGTACAGCATGTAAATTGTAGTGCTCTACACACGCACTTATTTTAGGTTAAGCTTTTCAGCAGTACCTACATTGTAATATTTGCTAAGTAAAGCGAAGGAGTGTCAGCTACTCAAACATACACAATAACACTTTAAAATATTCTTTTAACACTAAAAAATTGCACCAAACACTGAATTCCCTTATGCACGTTATGACAATTTGGTTTGTTTTGATCCAGGATCTAAACTAAATGTAATTTCTGTTTGTAATACTTGTGAAGCAAAGCGAAGGAGTGTAAGCTACTCAAATAAGCACAGTAAGACTTCTAAATATTCTTTTAAAGTCACAAAATTGCACCTAACACTGAGGTCTGTTACGCACTTTATGACAACTCGGTTTGTCAGGATCCAGGACTTTGACGTACCGCAGAAAAATGGCCGTCATTACGTCAGCACCAATATAGCGTATTAAACAACAATATATAAATCGTATTCAAATAAAACAAGTATTGCTGGTTGTCATGGACATTCCTGCACATATCAAGCTAACGCTGAAATGATGATGGTGAAAAAACAGTGCTGTCAAATTATATAAGGGCTTATCATTGGGACACCACTTAGCTATATAAAGAGTGCGGGTAGTTCACTCAGTTTATGTGTAAAAAATTCTCAAACCGGGGTAGTTTGATGCAATGGAACGCGTCACTGTAGCGGATTGATGTGCATATATCAAAATTCAAATACTACGCGAAGAAACGGCTGCCGAAATTTACGGTGCGTTACAAGAAGCTTGTTAGGATTCCTGTGTGGATAGTTCAACAGTAACTTGATGGAGTTTGCGTTCCAGAGCGTTGGACTAGTGTTAACAACACTTTTGCTGCTATTGTGGCTACAATAATGGAGGAAGACCGCATGGATAAACAAGCAATAGACAAATACAAAAAGATAAATATATTTGTCTTCTTTGTAGAAAAATTAAACGCATGATTCCAAAAGTGTGGACGAGATATGAAAGACAGCGGCGTAATCCTCTTGTACGATGACGCTTGATCCCATAAAGCAGTGTCAGTCAAAGGAGTCAGAGAAGAACTGCTGCTGCACTTCCCTCGTGCAACCCTGACAGTCCTCCAGATTTCGTTCTATTCCTCCAGTAGAAATGAGAAAAAAGAACGAAATAGAAAGGAGAAGCCCGATTTATTCACTTGGAAGGATAAAAGCCCTGCAACAGCTTGCTGAAACATCTCGACAAAAATGACGGATTTAACGACATTACATTACTGCCCAAGCGATGGCAATGTGTTTTGGGCATTCAAGCGGATTATATTGAACGACTTTATTGCATTTTTTTAAATATACGTTTAATTTGTGAGCTGTGTTTTTGTGTGGAGGAATTTTGCCATGACCCTCGTAGCAAGCTTTTTAATTTTAATTTAATTCTGCTCGCATTAGCAATTCGTTTTATGAATTCTAACAAACACGACCGACAAATTTTACGTGGACGATTTTTTACTTAGTTTTAAATTTTTGTGCAGATATATTGAATTTAAATTATCATTATTTGCCTTCACATTTTACCAAATGTATTCACTTACACAAATTGACTAATGGCCAGTCCGGCGACCAGGCGTGACCACACTTACAACTGATTAATTTGAATCATTTTTATCTACGAATGGCCCTCCATTGAAGCCGGGTTGTTGTGACATAACCGTCACAAGAAGATTACGAAAGCCGCGCGTCTGTGAAAGACCCGTGTACCTGAAAATTTATTTTTAAACCATTTTAATGCTACCTTATTTGGCATGACGGCCTGCCACCGCTACTGCTGTAAAAATGATGAATGTTTGCCGTAAGTTAATGCTGCTTATATAACAGAAACTTTAATTTGAAAAGGTTGTTCGTTCGTCTAGCCGCACTGTTTATGCTTACATGAAATATTAATAATTAATGTCTTGTATTTGTCAGTGCTTAATTTGTTGATAGTGCTGCAATAGAGGTTATTGCAGCAGACTTCAAACCAGCAGCTTTATATCGTGATAAGTAAGCTATTTTTCTTGGTAACCCTTTGATATGGTTATAGAATAGTAGATTGCTTTACAATTAAAGAAAACCCACTTTTCTTAAGCGTGAAACACTTATTTTTTTGTGCTTATCGCGAAATTTACGGTAATTTAAAAATAAATTGTTTTTCCTGTTCTCAAAGTAATCTGTGTCAATATAAGATAATATTTTGTCGGATAGATCGCTGACTCTTGAACACTGACAAAAAGTTAATAGTCTGACGTTTCGATTACACCTGCAATCTTTGTCAAAGACGAAGAACCTCAAAATTTGCCTGACACAAGTTCAAACAAAATTTTGTTTTTTATTTTGTTATTTTATTTTTATGGACGCTGAAAGCATTCACCCTCGTAATCTGTGTCAAGTTTGTGTAGACTTGTCGACATAGAAACAAAACATCACAATAGTAAATAAATAATTTATGATGAAGCTTCAACCAGGGGTGAATTTTTTTAACTGAAATCACATTATACTTTTTTGTTTAATTTGATGTGGTGAATCGAATGCGTTATATAAAGTGGGGTTGTTTTATTTAAAGTAATAAACTTGTAGCCAATATCTTTGACAGATGATGTTCAATTGTTTTTTGTAGACATCATCAAATTCTCGAAAAAATCAAGAAACTTTCCCATTTAAACCACTATTCTACGATTTCAAATAAGAAAGTTAGCTATTGTAGACTGTTTCGTGAACACAAATCATATTGCTAAAATATGTCAAAAACAAATGACTGGAGGGTAATTGTACTTAGTAATTTTTGTTTAATTCGACGCCCTTAATCGAGTGCGCTATAAGAAATGGGGTTATACTATTTAAAATAATAAACTTGTAAAGAAGCTTTCCCATTTAAACGATTTCTACGATTTCAGTTATGACTGTAGACCGCGTGAACACCCTGTATATAAGAATGAAAACATGTTTCTGTTTTACAGTCTAGACACTTTTTTAAACATAAACACAAAAACTTCTTGCGGAAATATATCATTTTCATTTTTTGATAAAATATTGTAAACTTTAGAATTAGTGAAATTAGTTGTGCAAAAATTTTAATTCACTTTATATTCTAAATACCGTATACAAAAATAACGAAAGCACATCCCAAAGTAACCCAAATTAAAAATTTCAAGAAATATATAAATTGATTTCGGCAAAACCTGATTGAAAAAATAAGATAAACAATACAAAAAAATGGATGTAATTCTCTTCCCGACCTTTAACACAGATCAATGAATAATATCTATTTTAATCAGCTTAATATCGTTTCAATTAAATAGAAAACAAACGTAAAAACCGCTGCAAATTGAATCAATACTTCCACATCCAATTGTCCAAATGTGACGTTTTTGTTTCTTATACTGTACGATTAGTAATCAGATTTTGAGCATTTTGTCTCTCAATACATTTTTTCTAAGACAAAGTCCTCGTGATAGCAAAAATATATAAATTTTAAAATGGGTTTTTTTCAAATAACTCGAAAATTATTAACTTAACAAAAAAATTACAAGAGTGCTTTCTGATCAGAAATTTGATTTTCTATACGATGCCAACACTTAAAAAAAACGTACGAGCAGGGACCAAAATAGGTTTTTTGCAAATATTTCGAAAATGTCAAAATTTTGAATAAATTTTCTAAGATACTTTTTGTGAGAAATTTTATTTCCTATCTGATGGCATTTTCATTTTTTTGAATATATTAAATATATTCGGAGATATTTAGGAAAAACCGTTTTCTTTAAGTGACGCTTTTTTGCTAATGTCTTCTAAACAGTTTGCTGCACCGAAAATTTATAAGAGCGAATAATACTCGCAGTTATACTACTAATCACATACTAAAATGAATTTTCGCCTCCTTCCCGATATCCTACTTACCCCACAAACAATAGGTCGCTTTGGCTAGTTGAGATTTATACGTTTGCCAAATTTCAAGTCCATATATTAAGTCTTTCGAAAGTTATCGTGTATACAAACAAAACCAGGCACACACAAGAAATTTTCTTTTGCTCAAATTTTGTTTTTTTTGCGTTTTCGACCATTTTAAAGCGAATGAGCAAATAAAAATGTTTGAAAATTTTTTTCGCGATACAATGCTGCCCATCCTTGGATGTGGAAGTAAAAGGCAAATCTATACTGTGATTTCTGGCCTTTCAATTTTCGGCAAAGATGCCTGCATTGAAGTAAAAGCATTTGTAACCTTATGATTAGAAAGCTCCTATCTTACGACATGAGTAGTATAGGTAGACCGATTCTGGGCCAAACCACCACCACCACAACCACCACAACCGATTCTAGGCCCACCACCACCACAGGTAGACCGATTCTGGGCCAAACCACCACCACCAACACCACCACCACCACCACCACCACCACAACCGATTCTCGGCCATCCACCACCACAGGTACACCGAACTTGGGCCCCAACACCAAAAGTATGGGAACACCAAAACTGATTTACATCTTCCTAATAAACAGGGGTCATTAAACCTATCTTGACTGATCGTTACTAGAGCGTAAACATTTGCGAGATGCAACCTGATGCCATACCTGACCGCGTGACATTAGACGGGTAATCGCGATATCTGTAATGCGATATCGTACGTGACTTCGTGACTACAGGCATGAAATCGCGAAACCTATAATTTGACATCGTACGCGACTTCGTGACTTTAGCCTTGAAACCATGAAACCTGTAAACTAATGATGCTGCGTGATTGTGTGACATTTATTTAATCTAAGCGGTATCTAGTATGCGAACTATTTGTGTGTTCAACAAATACACTAAAATTGCAATACTCGGTAGTTTTGACATGTCTACAAAGTGATGTATGACTTTTAATAAGGCTTTTGCTATTTTACATTATTTAGAATTTAGTGCTACATTTTGTGATTTAAGGGTACAAATTTAGGTGCTGTTAATAGAATAAGACTGAGCACTACTTTTTGTTTAGTATTTATTGCACATTTCTAGATCGTACACAATTTTATTCTTATTCAATAATATCATTTCTAACATACATATTTTGTTAGCATTCAAAGGAGATAAATTAAGATACAACTCTATTTCTTTTTCAATTTCCTGGCTCCTTAATTTTTTTACTTTGTTTAGTACTGAAGTATAAAAACATTGAAAATCTTGGCGCATCAGATACTCTAGCTTACAATCTACAATATGTGTTATTTGAAATAAATTTTTGGTTGTTTCATACCCCAAGAATATCTCGCTGTAAGGGCCGATTATTCTGAGCACCTTCACTTTCTTATACTCCTCTAAATGAATGTTGTAGTTAGTGAACTTATACACAGTGTCAGCAGCAGTTTGATTTTCGAAGTAGTCCATGATGGGATTCCTATGCTGTAAAAACTCGTTCCACTCGACCAATCCAAACGCAACTGCATTACGTGCTGATACTATCCGAACAGATGGAAGAAGATCTACTGGTGAAATTCCTACTTCCAAAGTTTTGGTGTTGCTCTTATTCAGCACATAATGTGTAGATCCAACGAATGGTCCATCTTGGATAGCACCTTCTCTTTCCATGGCTCGTCAGCTTTTTCTATTTGCTGTTTAACAAAGACTGTTAAATTCGTGAAGCGCTCATATAGCTATGTATCATATTATTCTTAAAATCTAGAATACATACCACTAAAGGATATGAAATAGTATTATGCCACTATCACACGATCACGTCTCACCACTAAAACACTGAACAGTGCACAGAAGACTGATGGTACTGTAACTGACAGTGCTTCATTAACCACTTGAATATATACCGCAGAAACATGTTCTAGAACGTTCTCGAAATGCTGACAGCAGAAATATTGAACAATTATGGGTTTATATTTCGCTTACTAAGCACATAGCTCTACAATTCCCTTGTATTATATTTCGCTGACTACTCTCCTTTACACATTTATAGTGGAATATGACAAGTTCTAACAAGTCGATTCCAGGAATATATTACTCCTTTTATAAGAATTTCAGTTGTCTAGAAAATTCTACCTGTTCATACTTGCAACAAACCAGATCACTAGAAAGAGGTGTCGAGATTAACGAGGGATAGCGTTCTATCGTCGTTGAATTCTGTTACACCTCCAATCTTCTAACAAGCGTGGAATAAAATGGAACACGATATCATTTGTAGTATATGTCTAGAGATATTTATTTTACCAGTGGTTTTAAATTGCTCCCATGTTTTTTGCAATTACTGCGTTTGTAAATGGAGAAAAAGTTCAAATACTTGTCCATTATGTCGCCAAATTATACAGCAAATTTCACCTTCCGCGCCAATGGCAGAAGCAGTTTTGAAGGTAAATAGTGTAATCCTTTTAGTAATATTATTACTAATGTTCTATTCAGTTTCTAGATTCCAAGAGTGAATATGAACTAGAAGATAGAAGAAAAACGGAAACTGAGCGCATGGGGAGCACGTCCAGAGGTGAAGATGAACAATGGGCAGATATGCTTTCAGACTTCGAACTCGATGCAATTGATATTTTTATTATACATATTGTTTTAGGTACCGTAGATTGAAATAAAAGATATTTAAATTAGTACTTGTTTATTATACAAATATTTCTGCATTACATTTATAGTGGTAATTGCACAAAAGCATGTACTTAAATCATGGGCAAAACAAGGAGGTTCTACAATATAATGTTTGAGTGAAAATTGAACATCATTTTCTATATTATACACTTTTATCCTATCAGGTAAATATTTTTTAAGAAAATTAACTTTCAGTAGTCCTTTGCAATAAATTATAGATTCTCCAAATGTAACGCGTTGGAGTATGCAAGGTAGTTCCTTTAAACTTGTAAAACCAGTATTCCAACGGATGCCATGATGAAATTTTTCCACCCAACGCACCTGTCTCTTTTCCTTTTCACCCAATTGTGTGTACGGATGCGGAGCTCGGAAAACGTAATGTGCCGTTCTTCTACCGTTTGTTACAGCAAGTTCTTTTAACACAAAGCCAGGAACTGTGAATCCTTGTATGTCTACTAACAGCATCTTAAAGTTTTCTGACTTCCCCGCCTAGCGGCCTATATTCAACGATAGTATCGTGAATAATAAGAGCATACACAACGGCATCTTGGGGAAAATTGCGCATCCCCTCCATTTCAATTTTGACATCAACTACACTTGTTTTAATAGCTTCGTTTTGTTTTGAACAGTCCAAAATAAAGAGTGGATTATTTTTAAATTCATCATAACTCATAAGTGGTTCAGCGGAACGACCTAAATAACTGTTCTGGAAGTTAATGTAATTGATGTATGCAGTGGCATACTTATTTTTATCAAAATCTAAATTCCATTGCTGATATGGGTATGATTCGGAATTGAGGTATAACTTTATATTGGTAATATTGAGATGGTCAAAGTTACTAGCTATTTGTAATTTATTATTTTTTCTGTTCCTCTGAAACCCTAGTACTACATATCTAGGTTTCTCCAAGTTTGAAGAGGACCGGACTTGCCATACATCTAATTTTGTAGGTTTCAAGGCAGGTAATTCATAAATTTCCCAACGCCGAAAGGCCATTGTTATAAGAGCATCCTGATTAACTTGCTTTAGCAATTCAAGCCGTATAGCGTCATTTACTGTTACGTGTGGAACCCGCCATTCAATCCTTGAGATATCGATAGACGCTTCGGTATCTACACTAACATAGCAGTTCTCATCTCTTCCACTACGTATTAGAATTAATTCCTGTCTTACGTTCATTAACACCTTCTTATAATCGCGAGCAAAACCAAGTAAAAATTCAAGTGGAATTAGTACACAAAAAGTACCATCATCATTAATTTCATTATATACACCAATTCCAGACCACCCTGCCACACTGAGACCTCTGCACTCTGCAGAATTATACAATAATAACCCCAAAATACTTGATGTTATACCTGGTTCTTTACAAAAATCTACTACAACACCGTTAATCTCAAACCTAATTTCTTTAAATAAAAACGCGAATGCATTGTTGGTAATATGCGCTCCTTTACTAACGTCTTCCTTTGATAGTTTCCCTTCTATGTAGATATGGCTAGCGTATGTTGCTGTAATTAGGTCCTGGCATTGTATGGCTATCCGTATTTCATCTGATTTCTGGTATTGACTTGATCCGTAAGGAAGGTAGGTGTGGAGTTCTTCTCGAATTATGGATTCGTCGAATCCTATTCCTTGGAAAACTTCTAGATTGCTCATTGCGAACTTTGAGACCGATAGATAACAGAAAGTTTATATCTTCAGGTGTTAACTCACCAACATCTGAATAGTAAATGGTGGTATTTGATCGATTATTACAGCTTATATTACTGTAATCAATTCCCATATTTTTTTAATTCTAGTCTTATCGTAACTAATTCTTGACCAAAATCGATAGATTCACCGTCTTGATTGGTAAGTTTCAACGCAATATTGTCTACACAGCGTGTTGTGATTGGTAAATATAGGATATTTTGTGGTTCCTTTATTATTCTTTCCCCCGGTTCCACATCTAATGCGAATTCAAATAATGTGTGAACGGCTGCACCATTGCAATATGCTCCGGAAGTAATATTGCACTCTACACGAATGCTAGTGGCTGGCGAGATACGTACATCCAAGTCGGATTCGTGATTTTCATTAGCATTTAGTATCCGTGGAGAGTAACCTAGCATGCGACCTATAGAATCCGAAGGCCGAAAATCTATCGTATAAGTGCTATACAGTAAACACTTCAGTGTATTAATATTAGGAGTCAGTGAAAATGAATTGCTTCCTAGAGACAACTGTTTATTTATATATTCGTTAAGTGCAGTTATTTCATAGGCACCGTCAGGTATTGTTAGTACATTTTCAGATCCGTAATATATTTTATTGTTACCCTCGCATATATTACGTAATGCATTGCAACTATAAAATGCAACTAGCCCAATACTATATTGACACGTTGGATTCAGCTCAATTGGTGGAAAATATGAAGCGCTAAGACAGTTTCCAGCACCTGTAAGCGTAAACGTAACGGACATGACTGATACATTTCCACGCTTACGGTGCTATTTATATAAAAACTTTAAACACAAATGCCCACAGTTATAAGTGCCATAATTTTGGTATCTGTCATAGTTGTAAGAGATTTTGCTGTTACATCCGAAATATTCTTGAAGTTCTAACGGTGGTCGCAGATCACCAAAGCTATCAAAATATTCAACTTGATTGCCCTTTTTCCTGTATGCCACCCAATGGGTACCTGGACCATTGCAGTCATCTAAATTGACTATACCGCTTTCCCATTTATACGGAGCTGTGGGCAACTGATTCCGCATAAATACACCTCTAAAATTGGATATTCCTTTTGAAAAGTTGATGATATCAATTTCTGTTAGGGGTCGCTGTGGTAACAGCTTCATAATTAGTTTTTTGACGGTTGAATGTAAAGCCCTAAACCTGTTTTATGAGGTCCTAAGTACAATCCTTTTCCTTTTTGGCCTAATGCTATACATTCCATTGCTTTGTTGTGCCGTTTAGCTTCAATCATTTGCTCATTTGCAGCCTTCGAGTCTTTCACAGCTCTTGCGATTTGGCTAGCTCCACCAGCTAAAGCTCCAAGAGCTGTCAACCCTCCAAAGATGGCAGGAAGCAACGGCAGGAAACCTCCTGATTTAGGTATTGGTATAACTCTCGGCGTTGATATGGTTCTCTTACCCCCAGCTGCTTTTACAATATTTCGGGCACAGGCTAGAGCTATTTTAGCTGAATCTTCTACTGACAATGGGCCTAGCCTCTTTAACTGCTTCGTAGTCTCTTTAACGATCGATCCGAATGTCTTTTTCCCAACCTTCTTTAGACCTCTCCCTATTTTAGCTTTTGTTGTTTTCTTTAGACCCATTCCCAATTTTCTCTTAACTTTCATGGCATTGGTGACAAGCCATGCAGCAGTTTTTTCACCCATGCTGGAGTCGTTAGCCTGTACTCTCCGCCAAGCTTCCTGTTCTAACACAGCGTCTGCTTCGTGTCTCTTTGCTATGTCTCTATGAATCGAGTATGCTATATCGTGGGTCTTACAGGCTGCATCTAAAGGATTGATGCCTTGGTCACCACGTCTCAGACGATCGTGTAATTTGGTACCTGCACCACAATACTGATAATAAGGCGTAATATGGCACTCGAACGGTAATTTATTTATAACGTCGTTGAGAATGCCGTTTCCTCGATGGTTGGTACACATTTGAGAAGTAAATCGCTTTTCCACTCTATATATAGCCGCAGGACGATAGAAAAGCGTCAGAAGCATGAGAGTTGTCAAACAGAAGCAAACTATTCCAGTGGAGAACTGGGATATAATTGCATCTAATCCCCATAAAGCTCACAGTCCGTTATTACCAAGCTCAATCAGAGCTGTAATATGCGGTCCTTCGAATTGTGGTAAAACGAATGCAATGTTGAGTCTTCTTATAAATCCATATGGATTAAAATTTGAAAATATTTATATATATTCTAAGTCTCTCCACCAACCTAAATATCAAATACTGGCAGAAATTCTCAAACCTATAAATGAGCTCGGATATTACACTTTTGACACTCATGAGGAGGTAATTGACCCTTCTAACGCAAAGCCAAATTCAATTTTTGTATTTGATGACGTCATATGTGAAAAGCAGGAGCGCGTTCGAGATTATTTTAGCAGAGGGAGGCACAATGCGGTTGACTGCTTTTATCTTTCACAAACATATACTCGTATACCGAAACACCTTATTCGTGACAATGTTAATTTCTTGATCCTGTTTAAGCAGGATGATCTCAATTTGAAACATGTTTATGATGACCATGTCACAACTGACATGACATATCAGAAATTTAAAACAATATGTAAGGAGTGTTGGAAAGACAAATATGGCTTCTTAACAATAGACAAAGACAACTCTGGTGTAGGCCGATACCGTAAGGGATTTGATACATTCATTCATTTATTGTAATTAGCTCTGAACTGCTTTTCAACTGCTCTCAAACCGCCCCTGAACCGTTCCCGAACCGCTCCTGAACCGCTCACGAACCGCTCAGAACCGCTCCTGAACCGCTTACGAACCGCTCTGAACCGCTCCTGAACCGCTTACGAACCGCTCTGAACCGCTCCTGAACCGCTCTGAACCGCACCTGAACCGCTCCTGAACCGCTCTGAACCGCTCACAAACCGCTCCTGAACCGCTCACGAACCGCTCAGAACCGCTCCTGAACCGCTCTGAACCGCTCCTGAACCGCTCTGAACCGCTCCTGAACCGCTCCTGAACCGCTCCTGAACCGCTCCGAACCGCTCACAAACCGCTCTGAACCGCTCCTGAACCGCTCTGAACCGCTCCTGAACCGCTCCTGAACCGCTCCTGAACCGCTCCGAACCGCTCACAAACCGCTCTGAACCGCTCCTGAACCGCTCACGAACCGCTCTGAACCGCTCCTGAACCGCTCACGAACCGCTCTGAACCGCTCACGAACCGTTCCCGTTCTGTACCGTTACTGAATCGGTCTGAAGCGCGCTCGAAGGCTTCTACTTTTAGCGATATAAATATAATTACATACTACCGTTATTAACAGACTGTTTGGTACAATCATGGATAGCGAATCACTAAAGAAAGCTCTCATTAAAGCAACTCAGTCAGTTAGGAATAAGTATCGCGCTTTACGTAAAGATAGATACAATGAAGAAATCAAGTTAGAGAAAACGTATAAGCCGATCGTAGAGCCAATTAAAGAATTTGCTAATAAAATTATTAAGACTGAACCTGTAAAAGTTGAGCAATGCGTTCCTAAAGAAGAACCTGCAGTTACGCAAATATCACCGTATAGAAAGAAACTGACTTCTACACCGAGAACGCCCATCTTTCTTAACGTAGAGGAAATAGCCAGTGCAGAGCCAGAAAATGACGGAAGTGTACAAAATGAAAGCGTAACACAGTTGAGAGATGCTTTGGCAAATGCCCCTGAGGAAGTGGAGGAGTTTTTATCCCATTACGATCCGTTACCTAGAAGATATTTAGAATTAATGATACGAGGCACACAGGATGTAATTGACACTCAGTATGGTGTTCACTATGATGTAGATACATCCACTTGGCGGATTGGAAGCACTGAATTACAGTTGGATGGCGCAGATTTGTTATTAGGTGGGCGCGAGTATAAGGGAACTCCTGGCCTTTATGAGTTAATATTTAAAAAATGTCCACGTAATTACACTGATCAAGATAAACAAATGTATGGTGAAATCCTAGATTTCACAAATTCATATAGAAAGAATTGCAATCCCAAGGGACAGATTATAGGTAACAAGGGTTATAAATATCTCAATATAATAAAACCGTTATTATGGGAACGTACTCAGTCAAGAAAACGGATTCATAGCGTTGGATCGAATCCTACGGGTCGTAAAGGTTATGGAATTTCCAAACAAATTACAAACAAACCTATTGAATACATTTACTGGAATACACCTCATGAACTGGTGGAGCGCTTACGATTGCTTTATGCATCAAAAATAGCTGGCAACACTGGTAATGATAACGAAATTGTTTCCATTATAGAAGAACTCAGAGAAGAAGGTATAATTGAGTAACACCATATCTAGTTAATTTCAAATCAAACATGCCTGTCAACAAGTTCGGACGCAGTTCTCCCAATCGCAAAGTAGTAAGAGGGCCTCCAGGTGTAGGATTTTCTTTAACAACAGGAGGCGACTTTGATATCGGAAATAAGAGATTATGCCATGTAGCTGATGCAATTGATGATGACGATGTCGTCAACAAAAGATATCTCCATATGTTCCAACTAAAAGTATTACCAAAGATTGTGAGAGATGTGTACAGTGAATCCGTTTCTGATTTAAATAATCGCACAATGCAAAGCATTAAAGTTGCGATAAACAACCTTCGTCAGGATATAGAATCTAAATTGTTTATGATTGAGAGAAAAATGGAAGACATACAAGGAAGTCCCCAAGTTTCCTTACAGCCGGAAGGTATGGCAACACCCTACACTTCAACAAATGAAATAAAAAAAGAATACGAAAACGGGCAATTTACTAGAGAGGGAGAAAGCAATGCGTCATGATTGGAGTCAAAGAGCAAGTTGTTCTTGAGCTACATAAACCAGCTCGTCGCAATTTCAAGCGGCGACATACCCTGATTAAAGGCTTTGATGACCTTTGGCAAGCTGATTTAATGGAACTACTACCTTATGCTAAAATAAATAAAGGATATAAATATGTTTTGGTAGTTATTGACTGTTATTCAAAATTTGTGTGGACCCGTCCTCTAAAAACCAAAACTGGAATCGAAACATCTAAAGCAGTTGAGGATATATTCAAACAGGGTCGCGTTCCAAAAAACTTGCAGACAGATAGAGGCAAAGAATTCTATAACGTACACTGGAGCAAAATCATGAACGCTTACAGAGTTAATCACTACTCAACATATAGTGTAAAAAAGGCAGCAATAGCTGAACGCGTAATACGAACCCTGAAAACATTACTGTACCGCGCATTTAGTCTGCGAGGTAAGCATTTGTGGATGGATATTCTCAATGAAGTAACGAATACTTACAATAACCGCATTCACTCCACTACTAAAATGAAACCGTCAGATGTGAGACCTGAAACCAACTTAGGGTGTTTTAGTCACCACAAGATCATGGATAAGCAAAAATATAAAGAAGGAGATGTAGTCCGTATCTCTAAATATAAATCACAATTTGCTAAAGGCTATACACCTAATTGGAGTAGCGAATTGTTTAAGATTTATAAAGTGCAGCTAACCAACCCAACTACTTACCTTTTAAAAGACATGAGCGGACAACCAATCCTTGGAGCATTTTACACACAGGAACTACAAAATGCTAAGTATTCGGACGTCTATTTAGTGGAAAAAGTTTTGAAAAGAAACAAGCGCAATTTGTATGTGAAGTGGTTAGGTTTAGACAATTCGCACAACAGCTGGATAAACAAACACAATGTTTTTAGTTAGTTAGTATATATTGTAGATAAATAAATACATGATAAAATACAATAAAATTGATACATTACAGCTACTGTATTAACTATATTATATAAATAAATAACAAGTAATTATTTACACAGGGCCATTTTTTTAACATTCCCTATTACGTTCACGTTCCAAAAAATCTAATAATCGATGTAGTTCAATGTCATTTTGAATATGTAAATTTATGTCTTTATGACCCCAAGCTAAAGTTTCAATACTGCCAGGAAGTATATACCTCTTATCGTCATCTGGTGAAAGGGCCACTTTATACTTTATTTCTGTGTACACATCATGTAGGTACGACCGAAATACATGCATACTTCGCAGTACTCGCGTACTATTTTCAATGCAACATTTGTAGTGCTCTGGTTGGATTTTTTCTCGTATTACATTATGTTTTACTCCTTTGGCCTTTTTAGTTACGTCTTTCTCTGTTATAACACAATAGCATTTAGCTCCTGTACCGTAAAACTCATAAATTATTTGACCAGCATACTCATCCTTCATTTTTCCAAGTACCGAGGGGGTTTTGGGAATGTTAAATTTATTATCTATTGCATAATTGGATGTATCAAATTTGGTTATATTATTTTTTATGTCTTTGTAGAAGTCGTCCGTATAAAGCTCTAAAATGAACGAATCTGTATCAGTATATAGCAATTCAACATTATCACCATACTGTTTTTTAAGAAAACCGTAGTAGAAATCGTACATTATAGTTTTGGATATATCCAAAACGCAGAAGCCCACGTAAATAGGTTTATCGTAAACAATTTCTGTACGATTCATTAAAACGCCAACAAAATTTTCAGTGAACACAGTGCATGCTTTAAAATTTGGTCTCGCAATCAACGCTTCGGCACCGAGAGCTCTCCCTATATTTCGCCAGTGGGTAACAAGCTTAAAATCTATTCTCTTTTCTACGTTTTCCATTGTTTTACCAAATACTGCATTATTCATTAATTTGTAAAAGCTTTTTTCGAACTCATTTTTAGCCCTATTTCGCAGCTGGGTGTTAAGATCAATGTAATTTTTCATGTATTGAGATTGTTTAAATGTTAATACTCGATGAACTTTAGTTATTTTCAAACCTTCTCGTAAACATTGCTTTAAATTTCTATAATGTATAACATATCTTTCCTTGTTATATAAACTTAATATTAGTTTACGTACTTTACTCCCGGGTGGAATTATTTGTTCTGGACAGAAAGGATATGAATTGTGCTTGTCATGTAATTCTTCCGGATACTTGATGTCTACTTCTAGGATATAGCCATAAGGTGAATCATCTGCTATAGAAATGATATCTAAATCTCTAATCTCATTTTCATCCAACCATCTGAAACCCGCATATGGCAAATATTGGGAGAGAGCGGCTCCGTACAAATTTGTGGCATCCAAGTATGCAATGTATGATGAGGGTAACTTTGGATCATAATCCGACATATATTTATTGTTGGCAATAGCTTTACGTTTACTACACTGACTGATACCCCCTCTGATTCCTTTCTTAATAAAATGAACCATGTCTATGTCTGTCAACAATTCTAGATGAATCCCTGTATATTTAAGCATAGCCGACCAGGATAAAGCAGGTGCTGTCAAAAACATGCAGGGATCCAACTGGTACACTTCATGACAGATCTTTCTAAAATTTTCAAATACGTCGGTTAGGAGTAGAACATCGGACTTTAAGTAAACATCAGAATATTCTCCTAACGTTTTACAACTGAATTCCTTCCAAACTTTCTGCGCCCTATCATATTCATCGGAAGTAATAGACGATTTATTAAAATTATCTTCGAAGGCATTCAAAGGAGGCAAAACAGATTGTTCCAGTTTTTCTACGCAGTCGACGTAACCATACGGAAACACTCCTTTCTGTCTAACGAGTTTAAATTTTGAGCTGTCTGGAAAATGTCTTGATATTTCATTGCATTGGTTATCGCTCAAAAAAGATCCCAATTTCTCCAAACTCATTGGCATAAACCTAAAGCTATCAACGAACCTTATTGTTATGTAAACGTGCTCAGTACGGTTTTCTGAAGTTTGACGAGCATCCACTAAAAGTCGCTTGCTAAAGGAAACGTATTTTTCTTTATTTTGTGCAATAACACCAAGGCTACAACCTTCATTTGCCAACTGTTTAATGAAGAGATGCGAATCATAACCAGAAAGATTATGAAAGAATACCGGAATAAATTTTGGTAACTTGTAATTTAAATTGCAAATAGAATGAGCAGCTCCATTGAAGTCTCCTGTGCAATGATTGTGGTCCTTCACCTTGAGTTCGTTGTCTTTAAACTGTCTTTCACAAATGTAACAATGAGTTGCATTTGAAAAAAGCAGTTCTTGTTCTTTCGTTAGAGGTTTCATTGGTACCACATGTTTTAAATGATTTTGATATATATTTCTAACATCATCTTCTAAACGCTTAACAAAAATTTCAGCGCAATTAGGACCCCTATAAGTGACATACTTCGATAGTGACTCATCATAAGAGCATTTTATGTAATAGCCAAAGCTGTAAGGTTCATGCCGATGAGTTCGTACACTAAAAGATTTTTCAACCGTTGTTTGTTCAGAATCATTTCTTGAGTAATCATTAGTGTAAGGAAGACATGTGTCGTATGTTTTCAACAAGCATTCGAAGTCAGCATAGACCACAAAAGGATGAATCATTTTTTTCTCTGTTTCTTCAAATTTCAATACATTTTCCGGACAGTTATCCCCAAACTTATCTACTCTGATAGCAGTAGTTGGCAGCTTAGTACGTACGTGGGTACAATCAAACTGCATATGCATATGTAATTTTTCTATTTTTGAGAAGTACAGTAAACAACCGTCGCATAAAAATTTAGAATGTTGATTGTTATTAATCTGTTGACTGACCAACCGCGATAAGTTTTTAATCCATAAGTAATGACTCACACGCCGGGTGTCATCATTAATCAATAACAAATTTACATGTACCTGCAATTTGCATGATGTGTAATATAGTGGTCCAATAACCTGATAAGTGGTAATACCATTATGAAATTTTTTATCTAAACCATATACATTAACTGAAATATTATTTAACTGTTCAAATTTGGGAATAGCATCCAATGTAATAGGGAATGACATACCTGTGAAATCCAATTCGTCCTGATATTTTATGTAATGTGCTGGACGTTCTGGATGGGATTCCACAGGATGCAAGGCTGACAGGATGGCCCATTTAAAACACTGGTCGTCTTCATTTTTAACATTAATCACGGCTTTCCTTGCGTAGATTGATTTTGGTAGTTCAACATATGTAGAAGCTCTAAGCGGATTATATTTGTTGACACTGACCTCTAAATACAGCAGGGTCACCAGCAACCAACCTGTTAAATAGGGGGCTAAGTATATCGTTTTTTTCAAATAAAATTGTTTTTCGAACTTACCTGAGTCCCTTTCTTCAAAATCTTTAGCCTTTGCCTCCACTTCAGAAACGAAGTTTGCATACAGTTCATTAATATTTGTACTGCTCACCACGATAACATTCTTAGTATTAAAGGACTTAATATCGAACTCATCCTTTACTGGATGGTAGTACAACCCGAACAATTCAACATTTACTTTAAGATTATCATGATTATTGACGTGGTGAAGGATTAAATGACTAAATTTGCTATCCAGTTTCCGAAAGAATGCATTTATGTCAGTACCTCTGCCATCTAGCTGATATGTCGCAATGTTATTCTTGAATGCTCCTGCAATTTTTCGAACTCCTTCCTGCACCACCTCCGTAGAAGCTCTGCTTTTATGAAGAATGCTACGAAGGTGGCCTTGGAACTTCTCATTCGGAACATTCTCGTGACATACGCAGCAGTAAATGGAAGGTCTTGACGTCGATGCTTGTTCTACAGGTGCTGGATAGTTTTCTGCAGACTTCGTTTCGAAGTCACCTTTAATTCTATTAGGATTTTTAGTTGAGGAAGAACGGATATTGTCCAATACAGTTTGCTCTGGAACAAGATACAACCGTTAATTTGAGAAAAAAGCCGAATATACTTGACACTTACTATTACTTGTTTCCTGGGAAGGCACATCTGGACAACAGCGTCTGGATCCACCTAATATTAATTGGATTAGTCAAAATCGGCTAGATTACCGCTTAAAAAAACTTACTCTGAACCTCCATATCATCCTCTTGCACGGCAAATATTTTACGCTTCTTTAGAGGTAGGTTGCTGACATTTATCGGTTCGAAGTCTAAAAAGTAATAAATTTTAGATAACAAAACTTATTGAATTTGTATGTTAAACTTACTTTCACTTATTTGAAGCTTCGCAAAGACACTGTTAGGCGCCGTGCAGCCTTGGACTTTAGCTTGCACAGGATTCTGTAACAGAACAGCAGGATCTTCATCCGTTGCTGGTCCTAAAACAGGCAAAGAAGTTAGTGGTGTAAATTAAACAGTTATTTCGATTAACTTACTTTTACGCATCGCCGACTCCACCTTCGGAACTTTATAACTGGCATTTCCACAACTACACTTCCTATGCCTTTCCAAAGCATCTCTCCTGGAGTAAACTTTACCACACTCTCCACAGGCGAATCCTTTAACAATAAGTTTGTAATTAGGTATCTAGGTATGCAGGAAAGCTGTTTGAGTGACTTACCCTGTACCCGCTGTTGCGTGCTGGCTTGGTTTGGATTCGCAGAATGAACGTCTAAAATAGGCAATGCATATTGGTACGTCTACATCGCTTTCAAATAAAAATAAACTTACCAGCATTGCTGCAACTGTGGTCCATATGACGCTTAAGGGCATCCATTCTAGTAAATAGTCTACCACAGTATTCACAAATCATGGTTATATACACGCGCTAAGCAGACCTGCACTAACGTAAAATCACCCTTGCTCGGCTACTAATAAAATAAAGCCCACCACTTTTATCACTCATATATATATATTTCAAAACTACTTAGTATAGCAATTTTAGTGTATTTGTTCCAGAATACGAAATAACTTGAAAACACAAATAGTTCGCATACCAGATACCGCTTAGATTAAATAAATGTCACGCAATCACGTAGCATCATCAGTTTACAGGTTTCATGGTTTCAAGGCTAAAGTCACGAAGTCACATACGATGTCAAATTATAGGTTTCGCGATTTCATGCCTGTAGTCACGAAGTCACGTACGATGTCGCATTACAGATATCACGATTACCCGTCTAATGACACGCGGTCAGGTATGGCATCAGGTTGCATCTCGCAAATGTTTACGCTTTAGTAACGATCAGTCAAGATAGGTTTAATGACCCCTGTTTATTAGGAAAATGTAAATCAGTTTTGGTGTTCGCACACTTTTGGTGTTGGGTCCTGGTTCGGTGTACCTGTGGTGGTGGTTTGGCCCAGAATCGCTGTACCTGTGGTGGTGGTGGGTCTAGAAACGGTTGTGGTGGTGGMTTGGCCCAGAATCGGTCTACCTGTGGTGGTGGTGGGCSTAGAATCGGTTGTGGTGGTTGTGGTGGTGGTGGTTTGGCCCAGAATCGGTCTACCTATACTACTGTCACCTATAGGTCTCATGTCGTAACGTGTTTTCATCCTCACACTTGATCTTCGCCCTTACTGAGGCATGGATGGCTTGCAAACGTCTTTGAAACTGACGTACGTACCCGTCAGTAACTAGTGGCTGATCTTCTGGACTGCTAAAGGTGAGGTCAGCTGGTAGCCTTAGGTCCCTGTCAAACCAAAACCAGTTATTTCAGGTAGCGGTACGATA
Source organism: Rhyzopertha dominica (assembly GCA_025024175.1). Lineage (NCBI taxonomy): Eukaryota > Metazoa > Arthropoda > Insecta > Coleoptera > Bostrichidae > Rhyzopertha > Rhyzopertha dominica. The sequence continues at coordinate 24,010,255 of QCXZ01000041.1, forward strand.
TGCCAGCAGAAATTAGTGGATGTGATGGTTCCAGTCGCAGTCTGGTGTTCCTTTACGTACGACATATTGTTTTCCGTGCTAATTCCCACGTTGGTTATTTGACCTTAACGTTTCGACACTCATGTCGGTGTCTTTCTCAGAAGTAGCTCTGAAACTGAAGTGTTCTAGTCCGCTCGGGTATTTTATACTCGTCCGGGTCACTGACGCGTGGGCGTTGTTACGCATGACCGGTTTCCAGATTACAGGTAGTTCGATGCCCCGGTCTCGGTTAAAATTGTGCGGATTCTTCTAGATTTCGATGGCTTCCTTGTACAGTCTCGGCCAGAATCTCGCTTCCCTCGACAGCATTTGTGCTTCCTCGAATTTGATGATGTGGCCAGTCTCCATTCGATGTTCTGCTGCAGCCGACCTATCACCTTCCCGGTCTGTTGTCCCTCATGTGCTCCTTGATTCTCGTGCTGATGTGCCTTCCGGTTTGGTCGATGTAAACCTTCCTACAGCTGCATGGGATGCTGTACACACAAGGAGTCATCAACACTCTGATACAGCGAGCGAAGATAGTCAGCAAACCAGACCATCTAGAAGAGGAATTATAACATCTACGCAGAGCACTACAGAAGAACGGATATCCTAAGGCACACATTGAGAAGGCCATCAACAAGCAACCACGGAGGAAGGAACCAGAAAAGCACATCGCTGCAGCATACCTGCCCTACGTCAATGGATGTACAGATAAGATCGGACGGCTGCTGAGAAGACATCATATAAACACCATTTTCACCGCCCCGGGAAAGATAGCTAACGCCTTTCCGAAATATCGTTCGACGACTGAGGAGCTACAAGCACAAGGTGTGTATAGCATCCCATTCAGCTGTGGAAAGGTTTACATCGGCCAAACCGGAAGGCACATCTGCACGAGAATCAAGGAGCACGTGAGGGACACCAGAGACCGGTAAGGTGATAGATAGGTCGGCTGTAGCAGAACATCGAATGGAGACTGGCCACATCATCAAATTCGAGGAAGCACAAATGCTGTCGAGGGAAGCGAGATTCTGACCGGGCCTGTACAAGGAAGCCATCGAGGTCCAGAAGAATCCGAACAATTTTAACCGAGATCGGGGCATCGAACTACCTGGAATCTGGAAACCGGTCATGCGTAACAACACCCACGCGTCAGTGACCCGGAGGAGTATAAATACCCGAGCGGACTAGGACACTTCAGTTTCAGAGCTACTTCTGAGGAAGACACCGACATGAGTGTCGAAACGTTAAGGTCAAATAACCAACGTGGGAACCAGTCCGGTAAACAACATGTCATCGACAACAACCACGGAAGACTTCAAACCAAAATTCGTTTACGTACATTCTTAGTTTTGTCTGTAGCGTTGCGTTGAATCTCACAACCATGCCATCGGACTGCGGGTGGAGTGGAATTGTTTTCTCATTCCCAGCAGATCGCAGATCCCTCGGAACATAGCTAACTCGAAGTTTCGGTCCTTGCCTGAATATATATAATTCCAGTAGTACCCTACAGTGACACCCATTTGTTAACCAATGCCTCCGCCACGGTCGTCGCTTCCTAATTGGGGATGGAGTTACAACCTTTGGGCCATTTACTTAATTAGTCCATGATAACCAGGATGTAACGATTGTCAATCACGGGGAATGTTCCTGCCTCATTCATAACTATTCCACGACTTCTGGTTTTCCGACTCTTGTTTGCAACACATAATCAAATCTTCTGCACTTCGTTTCTACGTTCTACATTATCGTCTTTGTCTGATCCTCAGCTAACCGATCAGTTTGCCATCCCCACTCGGGTTGTTGCTATGATTCTATGGCACGTCACTGTCAAGTATGTAATAATAACCAACGATTGAATGCAAATCAAGGTTTATTATAACTTTCCTGGACTCATACAATACTAAGATGACATCTCTTGCTCTGTCACCCTAACTCTATGCCCACTAGGATATATCCTGACATCCCCCTTTTTCTAACTACAAAGTTATATAACATACATTAACAATATAACATAAGAACACAAAACAATGCCCACTATTTTTCTAAGATGTAATCAGACAAATATTTTGGTTTTTTAACATTTCTTCCGGAACGAGTAACCAGATTGCGATCAAGATCTGAACAGTTACCTATAGTAGAATCACTTGTTATTTTGACTTTATCATCATTCTCAGCATCATTTACAATCATTGTCTGATTCTGAACGCTACCTGATTCACTGTCAAGTTTATCTAAAATAAACTTTTGTTCCGGTGAGGATTTATACATGTTATACCTATTTCTGTTAACGATATTGCCTGAAGGCAGCCGGATTTTATAGGAACGGGGAGTATCTCCTTCACGGACAACTTGGGCTTCAGTCATATTGTTAACTTTATCTTTTATATACACTACCTCCCCATCTTTAAATGTAAGAGGTTTATTGTGCTTATGCTGATCATGGTAGTGTTTGTACCTTAACTGCCTTCCTTCTAGACCTTTTTTGATAAACTTATTACATTCTGATGATTTTGCCATAAAATTTTCAGGGACGGGTAAAAAGGCATTGACATTTCGTCCAAACATAATTTCGCTAGGTGATTTATTTATTTTGGAATCTATGGGTGTGTTCCGATACTCCAACAAGGCAACATATGGATCTAATCCCGCTTTTTCAGCTTTATTCAACATGTTTTTACAAGTACCGACATATCTTTCAACCATTCCATTGGAACGTGCATAATAAGGACTCGAAATTACATGGCTAAAATTCCACTTAGCAGCAAATGCTTTAAATTTATAGTTGGAAAACTGTGGACCACCATCAGTATATATTAATAATGGTATTCCATACCGAGCAAAATTTGATTTTAACACCGTAACGACACTTTCTGTCGATTCACTTTTCAGTTCCATAAACTCTACAAATTTGCTGAAATAGTCGACGATAAGAACAAATGGTTTAGACTGAAAATAAAAAAGATCAACACCTAACACTTCCCAAGGACTGTCAGGTACCTCCCGCAATTGTAATTTTTCGAAACTGTGTTTCTTTGGCAACTGCAAACAGATAGGGCAATTTTTAATAACATCTTCTAGTTCTTTTAGCATATTAGGCCAAAACAGTATTTTTCTCGCACGGCTTTTGCATTTCTCTAAACCGAAATGATTTATATGAATTAATCTCAGCATCTCAGCCCTAAGTCTTGTAGGTACCACAACGTTATTATTTTTGAAAATTACGCCATTCACTACAAATAACTCAAATCTGATTGGATAAAAAACTTTTAAATTAATTGGAATTTCATTATATGGTGGCCATTCACTCTCAATATAAGACTTCAAAACAGACAGTACAGGATCCTTTTCTGTTTCATCTCGAAAAATATCAATTTTTGTTCTTGAAATCGGCAAAGTATTAACTATCATGCTTACGTGACTTTCGACCTCTTTTTCTAAATCATTTGTAACTGGCGTGTTCTTAATAAAATTTCTAGATAGCGCATCCGCTAACAACAGTTCTTTACCTGGTTTATAACATACTGTAATATTATAGGCCTTAAGCCTTAAGGGGGTATCATTTAAGGGTTTTTTAAAAATACTTTCCAGAGGCTTATGATCGCTTTGCACTGTTATGTTTTTACCGTATACATAATGGTGGAATTTTTCATATCCATATACAATTGCAAACAGTTCCTTCTCTATTTGAGCCCAACATGTCTGTGAAGGAGTCAGTGCCCTCGAAGCGTATGCCACGGGCAAATTATCTTGCAACAAGACAGCACCCACCCCTTGACTGCTACTATCTACAGACAAAACTATATCTTTGTTTACGTCAAAATATCTGAGTACCGGAGCATGACTTAACATTTTCTTGAGTTTTTCAAAATCAGCAGTTTGTTCGTGTGACCATACAAACTCAACATTTTTCTTTAGTAGTTGTCTCATTGAAAATGTAACAMCTGCTAAATTAGGTACAAATTTGGAAACATATGTTASCATTCCTYAAAGTATTTGGAGTTKTTTTTTATCTTTTGGCTCCTCTAATTGCAAAATTGCATTAATTTTATCGCTATCGGCACGTAATCCTTCCTTTGTAAAAACATGACCAACATATTTCACTTCCCTTAACGCGAATTTGCACTTACTTCGATTAAATCGAACATTTGCACGCTTCGCCCTGTTTAGCACAGCCTCAAGTCGTTTGGCATGCTCTTCTTCACTACTGGCCCAAACAATGATGTCGTCAATGTATACTTCTACTCCTGGCAGTCCCTCAAAGATATTCTTGAACGTTCGATGGAATACCTCTGGGGCAGAGCACAAACCATAGGGCAGTCTTTTGTAGCAATATCTTCCGAAGTTCCCTGCACTAAATGTTGTTAGAAGTTCACTTTCTTCACTCAGCTTTATTTGGTAGAACCCTTTATTGCCATCAAGGATTGAAAAAATGCTAGCATTATTCATTCTAGCAGCTATTTCTTCAAATGTGGGAAGTTGATACCACTCCCTAACCACACATTTGTTTAAATTTTGTGGATCAAGGCACAATCGCAAACTACCATTTGGCTTCTTAACTATAACCAAAGAACTGCACCATTCTGTGGGTTCTGTCACCGGCCTTATTATTCCCAGGTCTTCCATTTTATCCAACTCCTCTTTCACTTGCTTTTGAATGCTCAACGGAATTTTTCTGGGGGGTTCCACAATTGGTTGTACTTCTTTTCTCAATTGTATATGGTATGGTTCTTTTAATTCACCAATGCCTTCAAACAAGTTTTTGTATTTTCTAACCATGCCATCAATTTCTAAGGAATGTAGACTTATTTCTGAGACTTTTGAGACAGAATCTTTACATTCAGCACAAGTTTCTTCACCACCGGCATACAATCTCTTTAACAAACCAAACCGTTTGATAAATGGTAAGCCGATAACACATGGTGCTAGAAAACTGACAACTATGAAAACTATTTTGTGTTTTCGTCCTTGAATTTCACAAACAGCCGTTGTCTCGCCTGTAATACCCATATTTGAACCTTCAAAATTGAGCAGTTTTACTGTTGAAGGTCGCACATTAGCATTAATTAACTTTGCCGCATCCAGATTCAGTATGTTCACATCTGCACCAGTGTCCATTTTAAATTCAATTACTTTTCCATTAACAGCTATTTTTTGTGACCAGCCTAAAGAGCCAATTGCACCAACGCATTGTATTGTTCCTATAGACATTTCTACTTCTGTCTCACGGTTTTTATCCATGTCTCTGGTGTCACAGTCCTGGTCTTCCTGAATCAGATGAACGTTCATACTAGGACAGCACCTCTCAAAATGTCCATATCTTCTACATACTCTACACTGTCTTCTAAATGCTGGGCATCTTGGACCATGTATGTAACCACAGTTTTCACACTCAGTTGATTTTTTCTCCATTTTTCTGTCTGACCGTTGCATATTTCTCTTCACTTCGTAATTTGTTTTCGCCACTTTCTTTACAGCTTGTATCATTTCTGATTCGACTTCTAGTTTCTTAGACTGCGCCTCAGCTAGTTCTGCAGCCTTGCATATGTTAATACATTGTGTTAAATCCAAGTTAGGTTCCCTCAAAAGTCGATCACGTACCTTTGTGTCTATAATACCACATACTACTCTATCTCTAATCAAGCTATCTCGAAGCTCACCAAAATTACAGCTTTGACTCAGTTTTTTCAAATCCGTTATAAACGTGTCTATATTTTCTCCTTGGGCCTGTTTTCGGACATGGAACATGTGTCTGTTGACAGTTTCGTTTTCTTTTGGTTTAAAGTATTTTTCAAAGTGTTCTAACAGTTTTGTCCAGCTCTTTTTGTCAGCTTCCGGAATTTCCATCATTTCATATATTTCTTGAACTTCAGGCCCAATTGAATGTAAAATTGCAGCCTTTCTCTCTTCTTGGTACTTTTCATTGTCTTTTATACCAGACGCTTCCATGTATATCTTAAACTGCTGTTTCCACTTCTTGAAGTTTACAGCTACGTCTCCTTCCAGTGACATTACATCAGGCAGTCGTAAGTTTTCCATTCTTGAAAGATCACAGGAGTTCTATCACAAGAAAACCTTTTGAACGCCACAAGTCACAGGTGAGGTTGTGCTCTTTCTTTAAAACGTAATTTACTGTACCACTTCTTCAATGAGTTGTTTGTTCCGCAGCGCCATGTCAAGTATGTAATAATAACCAACGATTGAATGCAAATCAAGGTTTATTATAACTTTCCTGGACTCATACAATACTAAGATGACATCTCTTGCTCTGTCACCCTAACTCTATGCCCACTAGGATATATCCTGACACGTCACCACTTTTAAAACCCTTCTTTGATTTCCGCTTTCCCGCAGTGTTTACAAAACAACTGTTGTTTTCGAGATATGGTTTTCGTTTAAAAAGAGCCTGAGAAAACCTTTCGGCACATCTCTTCGGAGGAACAACCTCTTTAGCATTACATCGTCAAACTACTGTTACCATCTCAAATCTTCCCAGCTGTCTCTTTCTCTTCTCTCCAGCTCTCACCAGCGTTCGCCATATTAAGGGGATTCCTTCCAGTTTATAACAGTAAATTTAAAGGAGCTGATAACGTAAAGAACAAAAACTGTCGATCGTAGCGTAAAAACTAAATGGGATATCACCTTATCACCTATCTACCTGAACTGAGAGCAAGGAATGATTGACAGGACCATAAAAGCACTATAAAATGTAAAGATTGCTTGAGTTTGTCGTCTCACACAAAGCTTGCAGAACAAATTTTAATTTAATATTCTGATTATCTTCCTCTAACAAATATCACTGGTATTACATTAGTGCATGAAAATAAACGTGATTTTTCATACTTCATTCTTCTTTACAATCCAATAATCGTACGTTCAATAAGTAAAGTAGATGCATTTCCACAAGTACTATGACTAAGCAAAATTGCGATCAATTATTTGATGAGTTGGTGTTGGTCGATAAATGGATCAATTCTACAATTATTATTGAAAACGATATCTATCAGGTACCAATCAGACATTGCACACACATATTAGGTAGTGAAAAGGGGGCGGATATAGCCAGATTATCAGATTAGCTCACTCCGTAACAGGTAAATCTTATTATAATTAGCATATTTCTTTAATTTGGTAATATTTCTTTCTAAGAAAAGCTGAACCGAAAATATCTACCCTCGTTGGTACATTCAATGTTAATAAAAATTAAAAGAAAACAATAATTTCTGTCAAGTGCAAAGGCAATTGTTTATAACAGGACGAGAATAGTGCTATTTTGTTAACATTTGGACAAATAGGGGTTGGTTTTTTTTTGAAAATACTTTCTAAGCTTGTAGAATTTTATATTGAATACATGTTGCTTGAAATTTTAATAAATAAAATTTTGGTTGTTATTTTCTAATTTAATGTAATTGGTGTTTGAATTGTTTAAAGATTATTTCATTACAAAATACTCGCATATCTTAAATAAAATTTTGCTTACTACCTTACCAATGTTTTACCAAGGGGTCGAATATTTAAAAATTTTAATATCACCATTTTTTCTTTTTAATTTAAATAACATTAACAGTAAATAATTTCGCATAAATTAAAAGAAGATACTTGAAAGCATGATATTTTTAGTTGTTGATAGTACATGCAGTAATTTAGATAACATTTTAAGTTCTACCAAAGATAAAGTACATTTAGAAAGTGAAGGTATTTATAAATTTACTTGTTCTTGTGGAGTCAGCCTAAAAGAAAGGTACGCGTTTGAAATAAAATATACGTGCTACTAGGCTGTAACAGATAAATCTTTCGCAGCGGCGATATTAGACTAAACACATGATTGATAAAACAAGAATTTTTTCGTAGACGAAAATATTATTACAAAAGTCTAATAAAAGAAGTTATAGAAATTTTTAGAAACACTAATAAATTTAATAGGGATTGTGGATATTATGTGTTGTGCGATTTCGTAACGACTGAAGTTGTAAATGGAGATCATCTCTTTGCGTCGTACACCGTTTACGTCTTTGTCCTGGTCGCTGTCCGTACTCCCCTTTCCTCGTAGCGTTTTAATACACAAGAGACCGTCGGTTGATGTATTCCAAGCATTTGTTCTTGCCTGTAACCTTCATTAGTTATGTAACTATTTTAACAGCAGCTACTTCATTGAGATGTGCCATTACAAACAGAAAACACGGAACCGATGCACAACAACACTTACAATATCACTTTACTAATCTAAAACAATAGAGCAACATTATATATCGCGAAAGCATTATATCTATCCATCTATCCCATAAAACCATGAAAAGAGCACTTTCGTATGTTCTTTAGTTTCTTATACATTCTTAATTTTTGAAAACAGCGTCATTTTTTTACACATACGCCACATACTGCCAAACTGGCTGATCTTACACCACATATATCCTTAAGAAAGACGCCTTAAAATTCATTTAACAATAATATATACTGTTCAGTTTAAAATAACAAAATAAGGTGCTGTGCTGAATCACTTGGACATCCTCTATATATCAAAATAATTATAATTTTAGACTAAGGAACAACAAATATTTTATATACTAACTTTGTTTATTTAGCTTCAATAATGTTAAATGGTTATCGAACTTAACCGCGCTTTTGACGAACCCGGTATGTACCATCAAGTTGGTATGATATTAGTATTTTAACACTGACACAAGTACAAAGTTCTTAGAATTTCTTTTTGTATTCCTGGTACAAATGAAGGCAAGCCAACGGTAAAAAATCGACGGAACGCATACATTTCTGAAAGCTATGATCTATTAATTGACAAATAAATGCCTAAAAACGAACCACAAAAAATATACTTTTGTACTTTATGTACTAATTTGTTTGACAATACTGCATAATTTGTTTAAATACGGCCAGGCCTGCTATATTTTGATGCAGTAATTTTACTCGTCGAGGAAGCAATTTGCCTGTGTCTGCGTACCTAATTATATTCTGTTTAGGAAAAAACTAGGCCGCAACCGACTTCCTTGAAACTAAAAACATGCATGCACCATCTATGTACATATTTAAGTTCAAGGTATTTCCATTTTTTTGTTAAGTAAGACTACAGTGTTATTAGCGTGTACCTAATCGTTTCTAGAGAGTGATAGCTGTACAATATAACTACTTATTCAGTCTTTATCGCCGGTACGATTTATTTATGCTAATATTAAGAATAAATTAACTCTTCAACATATTGATTTGCATTTATTTTTTTAATTGTTACTACCAGTGGGGTTTCAATTAGCTCTTATTTGTTCAGGTCGCTCGGAGTACCTAATAAAGAAAATTTTAAAATACGATTAGATAATAATATAACCGTAGCACGCTAAAGTTTAAGGCATTTTAACATGTTTTTATTAACTCCCTTTCTTGTATGTCTGTTAAATAAAAAATATATTTCTATTTCACATTTCTTACGTTTAGTTTATTTATACTATATATTATTATATATAAATGTAATAGTTCGTATATGTTTGTTTCCAAAATGGCTCAATTTGGTGCCACTTATATCAGTTATTTGTTTTTTACCAATATACAACAATATGGAGGTTTAGATAGTATTTACTTAGCATTGATAGTTCACACATCAAATAAAATGTCATTAGTAATAGATAAACAAACTGTGCCCTGATTGTTTTGGCAATTTTTTTGTACAGGATGGGAATAAACCCTTAAAACTAATGCAATCTGCATCATTAAAATGTGCTAGGAAAACAGTTAACAACCACTTGTAGTAAAGGTTTGTAGGAGTATAATACAATAAAATGTAGAAAAATAGGAGTATAAAAATTAATAAATTAGGAATTTATTGTATTGTAAATAAGTTCGAAACAAAAACTGTTTTTTTACTGAATCGAACATTTTATTCTATTTATATATAGATTTTGAATACCTATTTTTATAAATGACTTAATTTAAACTATCAGATTATTTTTATGCGATCATAATATATTCAATTCTCCATCAGATTTTTAAACATTACGTGATACGCACGTGGGCGGATATTAATTAAAAAACAGCATTCTTGATTGAGTGCAGTTTTCGTTTTATGATTTATGCTTTTTACAATGCCTACCCCAATGCCTTATGAGAGAGAATGAGAAAGCAAGTGAAAATGAGGTCATACTCTTCGTCATTTTCAAGTGTATCAGTCTGTGACCAACGTTGGTAGGGTGATGACCATCGCAGATTTCTATAAAGAACGTGGCTCAGGTTGAAAGTGCTCGGTGCGCAGGTAAGGGTAACGTTCATTTTTTTTTATTGGCCAACAATTTTATTTTTTTACACATAAAATTAAGTAACTTTATTTTTTGTTCCCTTTTTGATATTTTGATATTTTTGCCATTTGCCATTCGATTTGCGACTTTCATAGCATAGTGTACCTTTTTAGATTCATAATTGTATATTCTGTATTCTTTATATACTTAGACATGTCTAATAAGCGACGATGATGGTAAGAAAGTGTTTTTTAACTAATAGTTTTAAGTAGGTATCAAAAGTTTCGATCAACCTTAATACAATATTCAAATTAATAAGGTGGGGGGGGGGGTGTTGAGAAATATTAACATTGTCTTAAATTCTACTCGTATTTTTTTTGTTGGGATAAACTAAAAGAGCTTTTGTCAAATAAGTCCTTGATTATAGCATAAGTCGTGACTCTGCAGTTTCTTCATTAACATAAATCTCTCGTCACGAAAATGCAATTAACTGAAGCCTAACAGCAATATTTAGAGATGGAAGTAATTTCATAATTCCACAACGGAACGCGGGATCCACATGAAAAACTTATCGACAAAAAGAAATGTACTGCGCAATTCTTGAGAAACGTACATATCACATTGCGCATATATTTTCTCTTTCAATTGATTTAATTAATGGCTTCAGCTTACCAATCGATTTAACTATAAATTACTGAATCATTCGCTTGCCTATAGTTGAGGACGTGTGTTGTGTACCATTGTTGAAGCGTATGCGAAACAGAAACACCCATTAACATTAGATTAATACAGTACCTATCTTTTGGTATAATTTTCTAAATAAGGAAATTGCGTTCAGAACAATCTGTGTTTATGGTAAATAAATTCGAAATCTTTATCTGTTATTAGAGTACCTCGCTAGATTATTTATCTAAGTTTCGTGGTGTATATATTAGTATTCTCTAGTTTTTGGAGCGTATTCCACATTCGAATTAAGCACCTGCAAAAGACCAATTTCCTCCGTGATATGTATGCAGCATAATAATTATGACCGAAATGTAGGTCGAAGAAAATGTTACAAATTTACTGAAGGTGTGTAACGTACACACCTTGATTGGATTATTTTGGCAAGGACATATATATAGCCAAGTTGTTAATTTAGAATTATTGATTGACTATACGGTAACAGTTAAATAGGAATGTATCAATAGTTTTATACAAATTATAAAAATGCCTTTGTAAAGCAATGTTTTTCATTAAAATTGCTTTTATGTTCTAAAAGTAATCTGATTCGTTTAATCGAAGATGTTAGAATTAGTTCAAATAAATAAAGTGAGTTGATTCTAGAATGTTTTTAAATTGCCTATTATTCTAAAATAGGGATATTTTTTTTAAATTACAACATATAGGTAGCAGATATCACTGTTTCACTAAACAAATTGAAAACTGAAAGCACTTAGTGAGAGTTTTCCCGCAATATCGTTCTAGAAGACCATTTCCAAATCTATTATGCAAACATAATGGACGGCAGCATTAAGTAACTTTAAACCAGATTTTTTTTTGTCATACCATCATACATCAATTATTTTTTTAAATATTTATGCACATGCCTTCAGTGACCAAACCTAAATTAAACGTAAATATACTCTTAATTATATTAGTTTTGAGTTATCAAACAAATATAATTTATGTAAATGCAACCACAACTTCGACTACAAATTTAGTAAGTACCCATAACTTTTGTAAGTACATACATACCTATAACTTTGTTAAGAAGAATACAGCTTCTAGTAATTACCCCCTAATTTATGGCAGCAAATATCGAATGAAATGTTTTTGAACTACTTTTGTTACTGCGTTGTGTATTTTATTTCCTTTCAATGGTTTTAATTCGCAAGCCTACTTGTTAATAAATAACATAGAGTATAATAACAGCAAATAAAATACATGAGGAAGGTAAATCTGACTTTAAAGGCATCCACTAATGGGACAATTTCTGACATAGAATTTGCTCATCTGTCTCATATCAGAGGCTAATATGCTTTTAGTTTAGTTTCAGGTTTTTAAATTAGAAGATTCAAAAATTGAAATAGGGTTTATAGGTAACTGTTAAACATAAAATTGTAATAATTGTTATGCTGGTTTAAACTTGGTTAAAAACTAAGTAATACACGTTGTAAACCTCAAAGCATAGAACTCTTATAATATGCGTCAACATCCCAAACACCTCTAATCTGCATTAAATTTATTGTCGTTTTAACTTTAATGGCTAATTTTACTCAAATTGGTGCGTAATTAAAATCCACCGTTTGCGCTTATCTGTCCTTGAGTTACTAAAGTTCTTTCGTGAATTATCTTGTAATCAAAAATTAAAAACATGAAATATCCTTGATTACTGAAATCTGCAAGCATTAGCGTAAAACTTTGCAACATTAATAAGACTCAGATAGTTTAATAAAACACGTATAAATTATTACAAATTGGCCCAAGATCAGGTTAGTCCGGTTAGTCTCATTCTGGTAATATCAATTATACTTCGATTGATACTTTCACGCTTCTTCTTTATGTAGCGAAAAAATTATAGTTTTTTGTTTTAATGCATCATTTAAATTTCTAAAACGACTAATCTTCTTTCAGTGTATATATATTGACGCTAAAATAAGGACCAGGGCATAAATAAAAAGTGATTAAGTGTTGATTACGTCGATATCAGGTATTAAGTTCACAGTCCCAAAACATCAGTGGAAGTACAAAATATTCCATCTCCATGTGCGATAACGATTTTGCACACATTAGGAGTGCTGTATAAAAAACAGACTTGTATAAAATTGTAGAAGACATGCTTTGTGATGTTGTACGCCGTATATCAATCGCTACCCGCAATTTTACAAGATCTACTTACTTTATCACTTCCCACCGGGAACCGCTTCAATCCATATATTTTATGAAAAACTGGAATTAGGAAAAATCTGAAAATTTGGCAGCATACATTCTGTGATACCGGAAGCAGGTATCAATTTGTTTATTTTAAATGGAACACCCTTATTACATTTCTCGATTCTACGTCATATTCTAGACATATTTCATGTACCATGTCCTTTACCTAAGCCTAAATGTTTTCGACTTATTTACACTTTTATGTGAAAAATAACGTTTACAGGCCTAAACATAACTATCAATTTTTTTTCTGTAGGAAAGAATTCATTATTTAATTTGGGAGAGATTTCTTGCTGGAATCGGCTTACTTTAATAGGTTTATTATAATATTTTGATACTATGAGTACAAGATCTTCAAGAAATCATGTTAAAAATAATGTTGAGAAATGTGCCAAATGGAAACCGCCAAATTTTATAATTTGTATTATTTACAATTAAAAACAAGGGTAAGTTTGTGTAATATTGTCTATTCTGAAAATCGGTAGTTCTGAAAATATTGTCAATATTATAGAACTCTTTAGCGTTTGATTGTTTTCAAAGCCAAAACTAAGAGTAACTGAACGAAAAATGCGCAACAAAATCGCCATATAAAGATATTAAGTAGGCAATATTTCGAAAACTACACACTTTCAGAATAGACAATTTAACACAAACTCTACCCTTAGTTTAACGGTAAATAAGATAAAATTTAAAAATTTGGCAATTTTTGTCACATTTCACATTTTTTAATCTGAATTTTTGGAGGACCTATATTCATAATTATCAAAACATTATAGAAAACGTAGGCCTTTTGCAACAAGTAATTCTACTCACATTAAATAATTAACTTTCTTATCGGAGAAATTGATAGTTATGTTTAAGCCGTCTCGGAAACAGTGTCTTGTGTACCTTTCAGGGGGTTTTAGTTTGAGGAATTGGGCAATTTTTTGGTATATCTCCATTAGTATATATTCGGAACCTTTGAAAACGCACTTTCCTTGTCGATATCACACAAATAACATTTTATCTGCTTTTATTTTCGAAACATTTCCATAAATATACGTACTGCCTGATTTATGGCAAAAAATATCATTCTTACATTTGTTTTAGTACAAGACATTGTAATTATCAATTACGTTCTTCGCGTCGAGAATCACCTGTAATTCCTATCATTGCAACCACTTAAAATAAAATAACAAAGAATGCTTAAATTAGTAATAATTATTATTCACACCTTTATTACCTTTGCCAAAAGGTATAAAAGGTATTGTTTCTCAGGCGCCTCCTTTATATAAGAATTGACTTCTTCCCCGAGTATGTTGGTTCATATACAATATTAAATTTTTTTAAAAAACACCGCCAGTGTATTAAATCCGAACATAATTTACTGAACTGGCGATGTTTTTAAAAAATGTAACATTGTATATGAACTAACATACTCAAAAATTTTTAACAGGGAAGAATACAAACGTTTTTTTAACCATATAATATTCAATCCATAGTGAATCACTACTAACTTTTTTCGACTAAGTACCGAATAAATTAATTCACTCCATTTCCTTTTCTGCTGGCAAAATTGTTCAATTTTTTTTTAATATCTATGTGCTGACATTATCGGAATCTTTTTTCCCCTTGCACCAAGAAATTTTGTTAATATTGTATCGGGAATGGCAGAAGAATCATCTATATTTGTAGCATTTATTTTAAGCATGCAAAAAGGCTCAAAACCATAACACAAACAATAGCAGCGCCGTTGCCAATATTATTTTTTAATAAAATGGTAATTATTTTACAATATGAAACAAAATTTATACGTTATATATGATGTAGTTGGAACTTGGAACACTATACTCGTTGAGATATTCCAGACTTGTACCGTTACAAATATCATACCGGACTTATTATATAATGTAAAAAAATAAAGATATCGTACTAGATGTACTTAGGTATATTTTGCAGCTTATTATTGTCGTTATAATAATAATAATAATGATAATGATAATGATAGTAATAATAATAATAATAATAATAATAATAATAATAATAATAATAATATATTAATAGTAGTAGTAATTGCCTTGGACAAATTGGGGAATTACGAATTGCGTAGATTAACGAACAGAATATTGTTTTCAACTATAAACCAGCAGGTCGTAAATTTTCGCGAGCCGACGACCGATTGCCCAGGAAAATTCCACAGCTCCATGGAATCTCGCTTTTACCTAATTGTAATTGCAGATACTTTTCCTCCAACGCGTCACTGTCTACGCCGTTATAGTATGCAAACATAAAGAATGACCTGCAGACGGTTCTCAAAACTGGTTCGCCAGTATAAACGGCACCGTTCTAGTTTGGCGGTAACGGAAGACTTCTGTCCCCATCACGCTCAGCTACAGGAAGCTAGGCCATATTCAGAAGTACCAGGTCCCAAGCCGTTACCATTGCTGGGCAACACTTGGAGGCTCCTGCCGATCATAGGGCAATATGACGTTTCCGACGTTGCTAAACTGTCTAAAATATTTTACAAAGAATACGGAAAGATTGTCAAACTTTCTGGTCTGATTGGCAGACCTGATTTGCTCTTTGTATATGACGCAGATGAAATAGAAAAGGTAAGGAAGAAGAGTGTCTGAACATTTTAGCAGGGTATTCCACCATGGCGTACTTTTTAGTAGTAGCACAAAAAGGTGCGTTGTAAAATTTCTCAGAGTTGTTGAGTAAATAGGTAATTAAAAATTATTTTTTACAATCAGTTTCCGGTTGTACTGGAAAACACCGTACATCCGTTATTTACGGAGACGTCCTTTTTTGTTGGATTTTCAATTTTTCGTTTAATTTTAATCCCAATCCACATCGGCATCTTTAACAAAATGTTTGATTATGGTTCGGAAGAAATGACGCATTTCAGTATGTATTTTCCATAATTGATGATAGCTCCGAAACAAAAAAAGATATAATGATACGCTTTTTTGTTTTGTTAAAAGTTGACTTCCTAAAATCGCTGCTCCTGGTCAGCTATCCATTGTGTCTGAACGCCCAGGGATAAAATCGTCATCTGTTTTTCCAAGTCAACTTCAAACTTTTGATGAAGATAGTACCTACTTGTGCTGCTTAAGAATTGTTTTGCTCCCTTATGTTTTCTTATACAGTACCCAAGCCAAGAAAATTATTTTCGGCTATTGGAACAGTGACATTTGCAACACGATATTCTTAGTGTTTCTAACTCATTCCAGTAAACGGCGAAACGATGATTTTTGTAAATGCCGTCTGTTTGAGAAATATCCTGTCCAAGAAGAGATTCTCCCAGTATCAAAGCTATTATCTACCATTTATTCGTTCGAAAACATTTTGTTGCTGCCGTTAGTATAATAAATAAAATAACGAAGTCTGGTATAACGGAATTTTTTTGAAAATAAATTTGAAATACTTATTTACTTGTAAATTCTGAGAAATTTGACATATGGTACGTTTTTGCCTACGTCGTGATGGAACAGCCTGTTACAAGTTGAAATGCGTATTAAGCTGGAAATTTCATATAAAAAGCAGAGTTTGTATAAGCTTTAAATTGCAATAGAATGTTTTCGTGCAACTAAACTAATAATAAGTAACAACTGTTTGTTATATTAATATATAAAAGCTGCTTATTTGATTGGTATGCATGGGTCACCTGAAATACGTGGTTGTCGCTAACATGTGATTGCCAGAAAAAGTAGAGATTTAACGGACAAAGTAATTTTATGTACTTATTCCTTAGAAGCGTCACAAACTACACAAACACCCAACTAATAAAATAATAAAAAAATTGAAATTTTTTGTTACAAAAACTACAGCATGTCCAAAATACTACTTTATTTTTGTATAACAAGCAAAAACAAATAATGATTTCAGATGTACAAGGTTTTCTAATAATAACAATATGGTTTTACAATTATTACAAAATAAAACACTATTTCACTTACTTATTCTTTAAAGCACAAATTTTTGACGTGGACACGTGTTACACCACATTTTGGGTGTCATTTTGTGAAATAGAAGTCACTAGAGGTGGTTTACCAAGTATGACGTAGGGTGTTACGATCTGTAAGTACAGAGACCTACATTGCCGATTGCCTGGTCAATTCGTGAAAATCGGTTAGCGTCTTCTAGCGGTAGCTTTTCGAACTACGACGTGTTAATACAACGTCGTTAATACGACGTGAAATAAAATTACTTTGAATTCAAAATTAACTATCTCCTCTACCACGTATTTAAGACGGACGTGTCCACGTCAAACTTACGTAAGTATAAAGATCCAGCCACCCAGAACTTTTTTGTTATATTTTAGACAACATGTCAATTGTCCTACTCGATTTAGTGCATACGAGCGGATCTGATGAACTCAATATACAATGACTATAAAAACTTTTTAATTTTCATTTGAATTTTAGTTGTAAATCACAACTTCTTGAAGTCCATCTATCAGTTGCAAACCTTAAAATAATCATTTCACCAAACTGTTCTTGCAATAAATACATCATTGTTGGTATCAGCAGTATTCTCTGAATCAAGTTCTTCCAAACTTAAGCACAATGATGACTGTAACCTTAAAAATAAAGATGTCATTTTACCTAAAAGTATGATGCGTTTGAAATTGACCTACACCGCAAGCAGCAAACTTACTACGCTTACCATGTCTGTTCTTGTATGCCATGCACAACGAATAATCGATAAATTTGGAACCTCTAAAACATCTCTGATAGCAACCATGTTTTCTACTTATGAGATTTCGTAGTGTATGATGACTATTAACAAAAAACATCGATTTTTCATTTAAAATTGTTGATAATAACTAAACTTTCTAGAAGCGCCGTGATGAATTTGTAGGTACAGAACATAGATAAGTAATAACCGTACTATTATTATTGGAAAACCCATTATATGACACATACTTGGTAGTAAAAAGAATATCAGGAAAAATAAAAGATACCATTGCTTCGACTGATCCTTGGTCAATAGTACCTGTAGTTTTTGTAATGTTTACGGTATGGTTCATTGCACAAGMTATTTGAATTCGTTAACTGTCAAAATCTGTAGTGTTGTCGAGTATATTGTGTCTAAGGATTTAAGTTAAGGTAAACTATTGGCAATGAACCCGATCGTTAAAATTTTTTGTTGTAAAAATATTTTATTTTTAAGCAGGAAATTTATTAATCTTATTAGTATCTTCCGATCGAAACGAAGCAGCATACAATGTTTATATCCTGAATACTTAACTAACAATAATTAAACTAGCAATTTCTATTTTTTTGTTATACATATTAGATAATATTTTTTAACGAGGGTTTAAAGCATTATAAATAATATGTATTTTGCGAAATGTAATTTTAATTCTTTTAATGCAGATAAGAATATAATTGTTGCTTATTTGAATTCGATATTTTAAGCAGGTGGATATTCTAATGGATTTGCATATGCAGTGGCCCTTGATTCTTAAAACTCTGCCGGCAAGTTAAAGTAGCTATTTATATTTTTCTCGTTGAGTTATTAGGTGCGACATTTATTACTAACATATGTAAAAAATTATTGCTATCGAATATCCAGTCCTGCCTTGGGTTATAAAGAAAACCCGTTTTGTGCTACACTCCTGATTTAGATGTGAGCATGCCGAGCAGTACAAACGGTGAAAGGTACTATTCCCAATAACTTGCTCTTAATTAAATTGCACAATTGTGATCGCGCTTATTTAAATATGACATTGCCTGTTTTGAATTCGATTTTTTTCAAAGGTATACAGACAGGAAGGTCCGACGCCTTTCAGGCCCTCTATGCCGTGTTTGGTCAAATACAAGAGCGTTGTCAGGAAGGACTTTTTCGGAGATCTAGGTGGTGTTGTTGGAGTGTAAGTACATCACACAGTATATTGTCGGATGCCCTCTAATTTAATTTTGCAGGCATGGGGAACCCTGGAAAACGTTCAGAACCAAAGTGCAAAAGCCCATACTTCAATTACAAACCGTTAGAAAATACATAGACCCTATAGAAGTCGTCACTGATGATTTTATAAAAAGGTATATCATAAAACTCCGCAAAGTAAACGGTTGCCATTTGCTCGATGTTTGCAATCAGTTTATTTATTGCGTATATGTTAATTGTATTCACAGGAGTAATTGTTATTCTAGGATGATGGACATGAAAGACGAGAATGACGAAATGCCTGCTGATTTCGACAATGAAATACACAAGTGGTCGCTAGAATGTAAGTGTATTCTGATGATTCAAGGTCTTCGATAGTTGTATTGACCTATGAAGCTATTAACCGTTAAATGTTTTCCTTCAAACAATTTTAGCATCGGTATATAAAAAAAACCTTCAAATTATCATAATTGATCCTAATGGTTGTGCAAAAACTCGTTTTTATGAGAAATTAATGCTTTCTCCTGCTTAGGTATCGGTCGCGTGTCATTAGATGTGAGGCTGGGTTGCTTGGATCCAAATTTGACATCAGATTCTGAGCCACAAAAAATCATAGATGCGGCTAAGTATGCTCTACGAAACGTGGCTATTTTGGAACTAAAATTTCCTTTCTGGAGGTATTTTCCAACACCAATATGGAGTAATTATGTGAAGAATATGAATTATTTCGTAGAGTGAGTGCATCACCACACGATAGGTAACTTGAGTGAAACAACAAATATTTTTCCAGAATTTGCACAAAATATATAGACATGGCAATGGAACGGCTAAAAACAAAGAAAGTTGAGAATGAGAAGGATCTGTCTTTAGTTGAGAGGATTCTGGCTGCGGAGCCAGATCCTAAAACGGCATATATTTTGGCGCTAGATTTAATCCTAGTTGGCATTGACACCGTAAACGGCACCATGCAATGCTTAAAGAAATTTTATAACTAAATTACTCATTTTAGATATCTATGGCGGTGTGCTCCATTCTTTACCAGCTGGCGACAAGACCCGAAGAACAGGAAAAGCTCTATCAGGAATTAAAACGTTTAATGCCAGATCCGAAAACAAAGCTCAATTCTAGACTGCTGGATCAAATGGTGTTCCTTAAGGCTTTCGTGAAAGAAGTTTTTAGGTACACACATCAAGCGCGTTTACCCTTAACCGATTTATAATTTTAGGATGTATTCCACTGTAATTGGAAACGGCCGCACTCTGCAGAACGATACTGTAATTCAAGGTTATAGGGTACCAAGAGGAGTTCAAGTAGTGTTTCCGACTCTTGTAACAGGAGGTATGGAAGAATATGTCACGAATGCGGAAAAGTTTATGCCTGAACGATGGATGAAAAAGGACAGCAAAATACATCCGTTCGCTTCTCTACCGTACGGATATGGTGCTAGAATGTGTCTAGGTAGACGCTTTGCCGACCTCGAGATCCAGATATTATTAGCCAAAGTAATAAGTGACTGCTTCAGCAGCGTTTTCGCTGTTCATGAACTTTTTTCTTTTACAGTTAATCCGGTCGTATAAACTGGATTTCTTGCACGATCCTTTGGAGTATAAAGTCACTTTCATGTACGCTCCTGACGGCGATCTGAAGTTCAAGGTTATTAAACGAGACTAATAAACAACAAAGTCGACTTTTCGCATTAATTATTATTCACCATTTATTTGTAAACATGTAAATAATTTAAATAAAGAAAACAACATGTGCTATTTGATATTTTATTGACACATTATGCATAATTGTTATAAAACAGCCATAGGCATGGTAATGAAAAGAAAAGTACGTTTATCATCAGTTACAAAAGCAAACAAATGAAGGTGCGTCTCTTTGTTGTGTCATTAACATACATGCACAATAATTGCAGGCCACCTTGACCTAAATACTTTACTGGTAGATAATTATTACGTGTTAGGAGGATGCAGAAGCCAGAAGTCATTTGTCAATGAAGGTAAGCTTCAGGGGACCGTTGGGCGTGTACATCGGATGAATATGGTAATCCAATGGATTGTAATTGTACTGTACTTTATAAGATTGGAATATCTGAAAAACAAATACAAATACAATTGACACAGAATTTTTGATGCCTTTGTCATCAACACAATGACAGTATCTATCTAAATCCGTAAAACATCCCTCTAAACCTCTTCAATTATTTTCTAAGATAAAAAATGTGTTCTATGATTGGTGGAAGGGAGGAGATCATGCCTCCCGTGCGCATGCCTATTGTATGGTACCCAAAGCTAACAGAACTTACAAAATTGCTTAGTCATTTAAGTTTTATCGCTCTCTAGATTTGGTATTTGACAAATGCCCAGAATTAATTTGTACAAGTATTAACAATTGTTTAGGTGTGTATATTGATATATATGACAACTTGTCCTAATTTTTAGCTCCACATTCTAAACAATTTCAAACATGACATTTTCCGGTTGTACCTAAAATGCACACTAATTTTGCTATTTTAAATACAAATATATAACAAATATAAACCATTTCTTAATAAAGTAGAAAATTGAACCAGATTTCCTAAAGAGCATAATTCTGTATTATTTTTACGCTTAGAAAATTTAAACAAATTATTCATTTATTCTGTAATTTGCAGAATAGATACTGAAAGTCTGCATTTTGGGTATGATTGTCTTGTGCACTGACTCGCGTATTATTCGTACTCTTTTGAATTCTGTTATTTCCATAAATAACAGACTGGCGGACTACGCGATTTCCTGCGACAATGCTTGCACTTGCATTATTTGGTATAAATCTGGCAAAATTCAATGGTCATTATTAAGTTTATTTCACAGACAAAAAGTTAGCACTGCAAAAAATTGTAGAAGCATAAAATTAATAATTAAAAATTGCATTTGACCCTTTAAATTTCAGGTGACATCAAAACGATGTCCGCGTCACTATAGTTGAGTCAGTTATGCGCATACTCGACGCCCGCAAAACCTAAACAAACGTATAAACGCTGGAACAACCAGTGACAAGTGGTAATGACCTCTAAGAGCAGAGGGGCGCGCGCCGTTCCTTTTAACTTGTTTATTTGGACTATTCTGACGTCGTACTCATTCAGTGATCGTTTTGGCGCGCCGATGATGGGTTCAAATTTCAACACAGAATAAATAGCATATTAACAAAGGCAATTCAAAAATACTTTTCAAACGTAATTATATGACCATAATGATTAAATTAAGCACATAATTTTTTTTTGTGCAAGTAGCCCATTTATGTAGGTACTAATAACAAAATTGTAGACTGGTTGTAATATACAGTAAACTAAATATACACCTGACCACAAATAAATATACTAAAAGCCAGATACGTGTTTCGACCACTAAGCTGTCATCCTCAGTGGCAACCTAAGTTAAAAAATTTAAAACACTTCTTAGCAAAAATTTCTCTAGTAGTTTGGCGAGGACAATATCCTCTGGTAAATCCAACCGATTTTACTAAGAAGTGTTTTACATTTTTTAACTTAGATTGCCACTGAGGATGACAGTTTAGTTGTCGTGATACGTATCTGGTTTTTAGTACCCTTAGTTGTGGTAAGGTGTATATTTAGTTTATTATAATTTATGCACTAGCTTAACTAAGAAATATTGACTATAACTCCCCGCTAGGGGGAGTATCATAGGTGGTTCACAGCAAGAGTCATTTACATTGTTTACATTTATGCACCTTTTGCGGTAGCTACGCAAACAAGATTGGGTATAACTCCAGAAGGTAATCCTTGCTGTAGACCCCAATAATACTTACTTAACCTCTGGGTTAGTTGCGTGAAGCTACTATACAGTATTCACTGAGAAACTGCATAGGTCAATGTGCTGTAAGCAAGGTGTAAGACCCTGCGACCAGAAAAAAACAAAGAATTAACACTGTCAACTCATTAGGTATCCATATCCACCTTTTACTATATTTCACTAAATTACCCCAATGTTATTGGTAAGTTGTGGACGGGCTACGTTTTTGAATACACTCACTCGACGTTCTAACGAAAGCCTGACATGACTAAAGTTCGTGCAACTCTCCGTTATATCTTTGAATATAAAATGTTACATTCTATGCAAGTGGGAATTCCATCTGGTCGATCTACTCTCTACCCCTGCCTGAAGAGCCCCAACAGCGCGAAACTAGTCGTGGGTGAGAGTAGACTGACCAGGGCAGATGAATTTTATTTTGTTACATTCTATATTCAAAGGTTATATGATCAAACGTGAGAAAAAACATCAGGCACTCTGAATACATGCTAATAAATAAGTATTTCACTTGAATGCAGAATTTGCCGAATAATTGTTGATTTCACTTCTATTATGGATATGCGGCAAGGAATGGGCAGTGAAAAGCGAAGCTTTTTTAGCTAAAGCCTATATATCGAGCACAATAGTTGGCTCTTCATCAGGGGTAGCCAACCGCTAAATTTAGAAAAAAATTCTGAAAACACATGGTAAAAATCACATCCAAAAGTGGAATCAATAAATAAGTATACGCAAAATAGCGCCTCCGATTCCCCCCAAGTGTGCCATAAGTAAGCTGTAATCTCTCAAATTGATGGTTAGCATTTAGTACACCACTACAGTGACTATAAAATGTAATATGCGAGCCAGGAAAGAAGGTAGACGTGGTTGGGAGTGGGGACAGCAATTATTGTCCCCAGACAGTTATAATAGATCATTGGTGCCCGCCATTATTCATCGTCACAATTTCAGGCTAGCGCGGCGAATAAATTTATTAACTCAGCACACCCACGCTGTGCTCTCATCCGTTCAAATTATGGACGATGTCACATACCCAAGGTCCGACTACTTTCCTGGCGCGCACTACACCTGCATATTTCACCCTGAAAGCAAGCCGCGACCGCGCGGTTTACTAACAGATAGCAACGCCATCTAAATCTTCACCTACGATTTTCCTTATCTTTCGTTTATAGCCAAACTACTTTCGTCTACTTCTATGCCATGCTGTCTGCACTAGACCTAAACTGCACTAACGAGCTTAACAAAAGCGAATTGGATCCACATGCAGTTAATTGTGGTGCAGACAGCGTAGTATACCCATTTTATTAAGTTACTATACCTTTGCAATGATGGCCTGGATTTCCAAATCGGCAAACCGTCTGCCGAGGCACATTCTTCTGCCGTATCCGAAAGGCAGCGATGCAAATGGATGATGATTTTTGCATATATCAGCGCCAGTTGATGTAAAGCTTTTCAACCACCTTTCTGGTATAAAACGGTCACTTTCTGGGAAGTAACGATCCAAATTGCTAACGACATAATGTTGAAATACTATTTGTACCTGTCAGAGGATTACAAGAATTAAAACGAATACAGCGTTCTTTACAGGATGTCGTTTTTCACCAATCTTACCCCTTTTTTACCACAACCTTAACGCGTTCTTATTACTGTTAGTTTTAAACAGGGAGGAGGTACGTCATAGTTTGGACATACATGGCTGATGGCTGATGTGGGATAATTAACTTTTTTTTAAATTACGATTAATCATAGGCAATACTTGAATACACTACGACATAATTTAGTTACATCAATCAGATAATTACAATTTAAATTAACATACAGGATGTCCCGAAACTAACGTGCATCACTTTAACCACGAATAAATAAGATTTTTTCATATTAAAATAGCCCCGTAAATGATTGGTTTCCTAGATACGGGGTGTAAATCGATCATAAAGCCAACAACTTTTTTTTTGTTTTTTTTTAAAACTATTTTGATAATTTTGATTGTACTTGAAATGTAATGATGTTTGTAGGGTTCTTCAATTTAAAGAATGTAGCTTAGACATCACTATCAGTTAACCTAAAACATTTTTTTTTTGTTTTTGCCATAACTTTTTATACAGACTGATTTTCGATAAACTGACCTGTCTTAAAAAACCATTCAAAATAAACCAAAATGGAACTGTTTTCTCATATAGACACTCTTCGTCAAAAAATGAGAACAAACATGAAAGAAGCACAAATAATGTAATCATCAAGTAGGCATAGTAATAAGCCGTCAGGAAACAAAAGCTTGTTCATTTTGTTATCTGTCACTTAGAAAACGAGTCTCTTTGGCGATTTGTTTATTCTTTGAAGTCTTTCTGTATCGTGATATTGTAATAGTGACTATTACATACTTTGGAAACTTTATCTTTAACTTTGAAAATCATGAATGATTTTATGAACAGCGAGCTAGCTGACGACGTACTTTATATATAGATTGTGTAATGGAATAACGTTAACTGCTCAAAAGAAATATCAACGCAGATATCCAAACAGAATGCAGACAGGAAGACGAATATTTTCTACAGTACATAGGAACTTAATGAAGAGAGGATTCTTCTATATGACTGTGTGGTCAAGGAAGACCACAGACAAACTTTAATTTGGAAAATGCTTTAAATAATTTTGAAAACGATCCTAGAGGAGTCTGAAAAGAGTAAAAAAACAAACATTTATTTCTCGAAAATTATTTAGAGTTAATGCGGCTAAGAAATAATCGAATAATAGTAATAATAAAAAGATAATATTTATTTATAAACTGTAAATTATTTAAACAAACCAAAAAGAAAACAACATTTAAACAAGCTTTTATAGTAAGTTTTCAATGTGGCCACCATTTTTCTGAATAAATATTCGAGCTCTGCACCTTATGCTTTGCGCAGTTCTATTAATTTCATTTTGTTTTTTTCTTATGAAATTCACCGCTACAGTTATTCGCTCGGCTAACACTTCTTCGCGAGAGTCTACTTCAGTATAGTTTACGTGCCCCACAGATAATCGAAAGGGTTTAGATAAAGTGAACGAGGTGGGCAAAATATTGGTCTACACCTCCCTATCCACCTGCCTGTATCTAGAAAACCAAGAAAGCCAAGGACTATGTTTATATGAAAAATCTTAGTTTTAGTCTAAGAATCCGTGATTAAATTGCAGCACGCTAATTTCGGGATACCATGTATTAAATACAGTTTAATTCATATCTTTTATAGCCAACTTTAGAATTAATTAGTAACGGCAATCAGAATATTTCATTTTACCAACACTAAAAACTGCAAGCTGCATGAACAGGAGACTCACCAGAAATAACGGAAAATTTGATACTATACCTACCTATAGATGCCTAAAGGCAGTACTTAGTGTAAATGACTAAATAAATTGTTTGCTTTCCTTAATATTAAGTAGGTAAGAATTTAAGATGGCAATGCCATCTGTCAGCATTACACTGACATGATGACAAAGCCACCTAGCTGCCTTAATGGGTACTACTTCCTAATTCCTAATTGGCATGCAACTGCATACTTCAATTTGACAGCAGGCCCCCACGGCACTTTTTGCTGACGGCAAGAACCAACATACATAAAAATGCATGTCTATGCTGTGCTGTCTACACCTCAACCAACTGCAGATAGTACTATATAAGCAAAACCAGTTCTATGCCGTGTTGTCTACACTAGACCTAAACTGCACTGATGAGCTGTAATGACAGCGAAATAGTACTATCTGCAGTTGGTTGAGGTGTAGACAGCACAGCATAGACATGCATTTTTATTAAGTAGGTAATTAAATATTACGCTCTGCAATTATATATTCGTATGTGTGAGTTGTCGGAATATATATTAGTTGTACATTTGATTAGCTTCTTTGAAATGGTGATATTTGTAAGTAGTTATTTTGTTGCATTGTGTATTATTGTTATAGTACTGTTGTAGAACAGACACAAGTCATCAAGTCGCTTATGATRTGTTGACGGACGAAAACAGCACATGTAAGAGGTGTGATGTATTGCTTAACGTTAGATAGACTGTGATAGACTCCAAAAAGAGACTATCGAGGTAAGATAGGATATCTCCAAACAGCAACTGCCAGCCGTACTAGTACCGCTGAAAAAACTCTTGAGCTGTTTACTTAGAACCTCACGGGGTGTGACCATCACGGCTCAGAATTACGCAGACCAAATCCTAGAACCAAATTATCGGGCAGAGAAGACTGGATACTGTCGAACGAAATGTTCAAGCTTGACTGGCATCTTTAGCTCTGTCTAAACCATACAAGTCTCCTGTAACTGATGGAATCTACCCTGGGGCTGGGGGAATTGGCGGCCCCCTTTGCAGATTATAGGGAGCAAGTACAGCTACAGGCTATACACTGTTTCGCTAGAAAAGAACGAATCTCACCTTTATACCCAAACCAGGCTCAGGCTAAAGCTTTCAAGCCAATCAGCTTAACATCATTTCTCTTAAAGCCTTTGGAGAAATTATAGATAGGCATATCATAGACGATGCTTAGAAGTAGAATGCTCAGGACTTCTCTAGGGCATACAACAAGAGAAATTGTAGTCAGCAAAGGTCTGCGGGGTTGTCTGTTGCCATTTTACTGTGGATACACCCGTTAGAAAAGGAACCCCGTACCGAAATATCCGAGAGGTTAAATAACTACAACTGAACATGCAGTCAGGTAGAAGCGGCGTAATGTTTGACTTTCACCAATCCTTCAGAGTACCTATCGCTGAAGGGGTAGAAACAAGTCATAATAACATACTAGTGAGACCGAAAGACATGGTACACCGATGGCTCAAAAACAAAAAACAAAGGTCTTGTAACCGTTTTCCAAGCTGAAGTCGTGGCAATCACAGCCTGTGTTTGTGCAATGATGCGAAGGACCCATAATAATCGGATTCATGACCAAAAGACAAGCGCCACTGAGAGCCTTGGGAAGCACGATTGCACGCTCCAAGGTGATAAACAAATGACMAGATGTACCTACTTCGTGTTTTGGGAGCACACAACAATGTTATTCTGGAGTGGGTTCGTGGACACCAAGGGATCAAGGGCAATGAAAATGCAGACCTACTAGTAAAAAGGGGAGCTAAAGAACCCTTAGAAGGGTCTGATCTTACCTGCGGAATGGCATATCGTTCTGCACGGTGGAAAGTCAGAGAAGAACTAAGAAAAGAACATCAACTTTACTAGATGGAAGTCCCCGAACTACAACAATAACTTATGTAAATGGGGAGTTCGTCTAAAGTAAAAGTTACATAACAGCTGCAATTAAGCAGGCCTCATCTAAGAACGGTAATTGGACTGCTTATGGGACATTGCTGCTTAAAGAAACACTTACCTAGCAAGTGATGTTACATTATGTCGGCAATGAATGGAGGAGGAAGGAACTCCTTACCATATTCTACGTGAAAAGGCAAACCTTTTTTTGGGGTGCCTGTTACGGAATCTGAGGAGGATTGATGGAGTAACAAACTTCCTAGAAAGTACTGGCGGCACAATCGGCTGGAAGTTTCAGTGCAAATAGGCTGTCAACTCTATACCCTGTACTAGCACTGGATATAGGGTCGGATATGGATGGCCTTAAACTGTATGCATCTTTAAAAAAAAGGAACTTACATCCTTCCTTAAAAGACTCCGAATTTTCTTCCACTGTAGGAATGGAATTGGGAATAGAAAAGTGTGGTTTATCATTTGATTAGACGCAAATCAAAAGATGGGGCGCAGTATGTTCAACTTGTAGACGGGAGCATAATACACATCTAACTTTTGAGGAATGGTATAAGTTCTGCACAGTGGCATGCATAATGTTCAGACCGCCAAAAACTCCCCGACGGATGTGGATATCATATCTGTCTGCAAAGAACAAGGTGATAGCGACCGTCTTGATACTGTCGTTCTTATATGGAATCTCATTGAGCTTCAGAATATAACTAGCCCCAGGAACACGAAAAATGTTGAATATACACCGTAGTATCACCCTAAATCCTCTATCGCGGCATCAAGCGGGAAAAAGATTGATAAACGTCGAGTGTTGCAACTATAGAATTATCCTGGAAATGTCACAGGTCTTGGGTAGGACAGAGTGATTAATGCAGCTCATTAGCGTTCACAAGACTGCAGGATCTGGCGCATTTCTTTACAGTGCGACTCAAAGAGCGACAGGTATTCTCGGGCTTCATCACATGTCTCCGCCAAGGAGATATCAGGATGGATAGAAGCCATAAAAGAAAGGCTGAAGTACATATTTTTATGGAGGAAAACGGGAGTTGGCTTGCACATATTTTTCAAACATATTTGGTGCAATCAACCCTCCAGACTGTCTGAAAATGTTGGGAATTAAGTCGCGGACAGAAGGATTTTTGGAGACATATCAGGAATAAGGACTGGTAAACGCACTGATCTCCAGGATAATATCAATACTTCCTGTAGAGTCTGTAAACCCCATCCTGAAACAACCACACTTTGTGATATTGCCTAGTCGTTATACATCAACGGACATAATCTTATATTTCCATCTCAGGTCTTCTACAAACTAGATGAACCACTTGTGCTGGCGTATGTTCCTCAAGAGATTGATAATAATAATAATATTTTCAGAGATCAACACTATTTTTACTTAATAGGATTATTATAATATTACAGTTAATACTAACTATTTTAACAGTATACGAGAGTCCAACGTAAACCTTCTGTATTATCGTCTGCTTTCCTGTCAGAGAAAAAAAATATTGTCAGCCTCTCAGCAATGTTGCCAAATTAGTCTTGGCGACTTCGATTTTTTTATTTTAATACGAAGTATTGCTGAAAAAATAGTATTCGAACGGGCGCTTACATGTACTAATATTTCTGTAAAACGACATAGAAAAATGACAAAGTTAAAATCGATTTGTTGACTTAAATAAACACCTATTAATTTAAGAAAGTTACAGGCAACTTGCAGGATTTAAAAGAACTCTTAATAGTGATTGTATCTATACAGATTATTTCTAGATCAACAAAGCTTACTGGTTCTGAACATTACTTCATTAATAGCAGTAATAGAATACCGCCGATGACAGAAAACCTTATCAAAATACCGACAATAGCTGTGCTGATTAACATTTGCCTCCCTACGGAGCCTTCGAGAGTCTAACGAGCCTGGACCGGTATCCCACTACTGGCATGACGTCATACTAGGAACCGAACGATATGCACGGAGTCTTGCTGTATGTATAGGACACTCGTCTTCGTCTTTTAAGTCCATTACTATTTCTGACATACTCATGCATTCGCAGGAGGCGCTTTCTTTTAAGAATACAACATAAAGTATGTATCAACATTAATAAAACTATAAGCCGACGAAGAAAAGATAAAAGTTTAGAGTCGCTAAATTTTTAATTTAAATTAGCCAAGTATTCGTGCTACTACGCGTAACGAGATCCCAGATACATTTCCTAACTTCATGCGGATGCTTGATATCGGCGTGAATGGGTAATTTGTAGTTCTACAAAG
This sequence comes from Rhyzopertha dominica, assembly GCA_025024175.1. Classification (NCBI taxonomy): domain Eukaryota; kingdom Metazoa; phylum Arthropoda; class Insecta; order Coleoptera; family Bostrichidae; genus Rhyzopertha; species Rhyzopertha dominica. Next base: position 24,040,621 of record QCXZ01000041.1, read on the forward strand.
GAACTTACCGACAGCAAACCATTCTGAGTTTTGCGAACTTAGCGTTGGCAACGCATCCGTTATGTCACAATTAGTATTAGTTTTAGTTTAAACCAAGATACCTAGAACCCAAGTATCTTGATTTAAACACTAAAAACTTATATAATCACGATAAATTACATTTATGGCATATTTACCTGAAATAGGGAATACTTATACGGGGGGGTTGGTTCACTTCAAGGTCCGGACCAAATTTGCATTTTAATTTATTTTTGAAATATAACCACTAACTACGTGGGTTATTGATTATACAATTATAAGCAAAAAAACTACTAAGATATAATGCACTAAAATGGATGGTCCAGTTACTGAGCTCATCTATTTGATGGCTTTATTTGAAAAATTTTAGAGAAAAATGTACAGAATAAAAGTTACGGAAGCCAAGAAACATTCGATAAAGCTATATATATTTCGTTGAAAATTAGTGTACCAAGCTTAATATATCTTAATAATAACATATGTATGTACGTAATTTTACAATGTTCGTAAAATTTTTATAGTCAGTATCACCTGTCAAAAAATATAAATCAGAAATCTTCGTTTTTATTTAAAAAAAACGAAAGGGTTAAAGCTTTGCCAGTATCTCTCACTTCTTGACCGTCCCATCTTCCTTTACTCCTAATGATATTTACAATTGCACTACAATCACGAATAAAAGTCAAAATTAGTGTTCGTACCATTGTAATTGTACAGAGAGAGAATTTTTATCACTTTGTACGTATTACTTACTTTTATTTTTACTATTTTTCTAGTTATTGCTTATTCTTTAACGTCTATTTTGATTCGTTCATTCTTTCACTTTTTATACAGCAATGGTATATTCTTGGCTTTTTTGTCTGTTTTTTCGTATCCGTCGCGTTTTCCCGGGGTTTTGAGAAATAGCTCGGAGCGGCCCCAATTTCCCATTTATTTACTACTACACAACAATATCGCCCACTAAACCCTCCTGTCGAAGGCTCCGCTCGCAGTCATCATTTTTAAATCACGTATGTTGGACTACTTTGCTTAAATTTTTAATTTTTTACTTAAAAAATCAACTAATTTTTTTGATTTTATTTATTATTGCAATCAACTTTTTATTCAAACAATTAACTTAAAAAACAATCGCTATAGTTAATATCGTCCGGAAGCAAGGAAACTGGTCCAACAAATGATATCTAGTTAAGCTGTGATTTTAATGAGTTCGTCGGCCAGCAGTTATTATTGTGCAAACGCAAACCACCTGTCAAACCACAGGCACTCAATGAATGAAAAGCGAAAGTGAGAGAAGGAAAACGATTGTTAAGATTTGCCTTTCATCTGCGTTCTTTGCTTAATTCAGTCACGCAACAATCGCATGTGCATGACGAGCTGTGGTGTATTATTACAGTACTGTGCACTTGGGTTAGGCAAAAAATTATATACTTACGCCTCTCGGTATTTTATATCCGTGGATAACGCAATCTCTAGAAGTGCACCGTCCGTTGCCTATTACCACAGGGTACATTCTAAAAATAGAAGAAAGTCACTTTAGAGATGATGGTTTCCTGGATTCATTGTTTTCTCTTTGCAATTAGATTGGTCTCATGTCAGATTCATTTTATTCATGTACCAACCAGTTCATGAATAAGCAGAGTACTGAAAAAACACTTACAGCAGAAGTGGTTACCACTATTAATCAAATAATATTGCAACGGCCGGCTTAACTAAGATCATAATGTTAAAGTGTATTCGTAGGTTTTTCCATTCACTTCAAATTAAGCAAACTACTTACTGATTGCAACGACGTTTCGACTTGTTCTCTCGAATTTTTTAGGTTGTTCCATCTTCTTTAATTTTGATTTTACATGTTAATTAAAATGCATGTCTATGCTGTGCTGTCTACACCTCAACCAACTGCAGATAGTACTATTTCGCTGTCATTACAGCTCATCAAATTGAAGTATGCAGTAGCATGCCAATTTGTCAGGCTACAGGTCACTTCCTTTAGGAAGTAGTACCCGTTAAGGCAGCTAGGTGGCTTTGTCATCATGTCAGTGTAATGCTAACAGATGGTATTGCCATCCTAAATTCTTACTTTTACATGTTAATTGTCGAATTTTGTGTTTCGAACATATATCTAGTGTTTGTACACGTGTTCGATACTACAGATAGATAACATTCAACAATTAATACACAAAGATCAAGACAAAAAATGGTACTTGAAATGTAGACGACAAACAGACTGACCTGCCCCGACCTGAAGAAAGAGAACTCCCCGAAACGTTGCTGCAAATAGGCTCAAACAGCAATTGTTCAATTTCAAGTCAATAGAAACAAAAAAACTTGCCAAAATACTAGGTTCCATAATAAGTGTATTAGGGATAGACTAAACGTTATAGCGGAGAAACTAATTGGGGATTACCAAGGTTTCAGGGTAGGAAAATTAGTGACAGGCCAAATATACACATACAGGCAAATTTAAGAAAAATTCTGGGAATGGGAATGCGGAACAACTTTATGTGGCCTTTATCGATTTCAAACAAGCATACGATGCAATTAAAAAGGAGCAGCTGTACAAAATAATGAATGAGCAGTAAGATTAATTAAATGACACCAGTAAAGATTAAAGGCAAATATCAGACAGCTACAAAGTAAAGAACGAATAAAGATAGAATGGCCCATTGTCAACGATACTTTTCAGCATTACACTTAGAACAATAATTATGAGGGATAACGGACTGCATCTGAAAGGTAATATCCATTTTACGGGTCACATCAGATTCTCGCATACCAGATGATATTGTAATGATGGCAAAACAAGAACATGAATTAACAGAAGATATAAGTAAACTAAGATAGCGGGTGGAAAGGTTTGATATGAAAATAAATTAAGAAAAAGTAAGGTACATATGATAATGGCTAACACACAGGCGTGAATGAAGAGCACTCTAGAAATCAGAGATAGAGGTATAAGAGGTTACAGGTTTAAAAGGGTAGGTGTCGTCAAATATGAAGAAAAGCAAAGAAAATGAAGTCTACAAGTTACAATCGAAACCATCTATTCAAGATGGCTAGTAGAATCCAATGGTTTCGACATGTGTAGAGAATGCCGGAAGAAAGGATGTGTAAAAAGATCATGGAAGGGAAAGTGGGAGGTAAGGGAAGGAAGATCAAACAATAGATGGTCAGACCAGGTAGGAATCTACAAACACTTGGAGTCGATGACAAAGAGGGTAGAGCACGGAGGTATATAAAGAGCTGGTGTCGAAAGCCAAAAGGCCTGCAAATGGTAAAACAGGCATTTTGTGATATAACATTCGAAATTGTCAACAACCCTCTACGCCTGGCAGCTTTCACATATCTTTTTAATATGGAACCCTTTTCCAAGAACCCTTTCGAGTACACAATTTTTGAAAAAAATATATAGCCAATAGCTGTTTGTGATATTACATCAAGTTTGAAGTCATACAATTTCCGAACGACACCCATTAACTTGCTCTGGAGTCAACTGATGACAATATTATACAATCATTTTTTGACGTAATTCCTCCAAGGATGCTGCTTACGTTTCAAAAACCTTCAAGTTCAAGTGTCCCCAATGGATAAAATCTAGGGGTATAAGATATGAAGACCTTACTGTGCATCAATTGCCTGAAAGGTGAAGTATAATGCAAAAATGCTGTATTTTAGAAAGTATGCGTGCGATAGGTAAACAAATGGCTAGGTTAGTTACAGTTGTTGGTCATACGTTTTTCGGTTGAAGAACTAAATTGTGTCCAGGCGGATGTGCCCTGCTGTTAAGGGACACATCATTATTGTTCAAGTGCGTTACGAAAGTTAAAGGAATGACAGTGGAGCTAAAATTTATGTGTGTATGGCGTGATTTTATAATCTTGAACGGTATTGGAGGGGTGACTGAAAAACGTTATTGGAAGTTTGAATTTAATTGGTTGGATGAGATGGAGTAGGTGGTTGATTAAGTAAGATTAGATTTTAGAGGACGGAAAACGTTGTTAGAGTCAAGAGAAAAAAATTGTTTTGTAATTATTGTGGATCTTTGTACATAACTTTGTAATATACAATTAGTTACGCCCATGTGTTTGATTATTATTGGAATCATCCCGACAATTGTTAGATTATAATAATAACGATCTTCTGACCGGATTATTTATTACAAGTTGTAGTCGAAGTTAGTGAATATAAGTGTGCATTGTGTTTCGTTTAAATTGTTGCTGCCGGATAATGTCTGATAAGACATTCACCTGCAGTGTTGGGGTTTTCTGGCAATGGGGTTGTCGCAGAGAACGGGTTGTGCGACATGGGTTGCGTGATTGTGGCATGGGTCACCCAGGTGCGAATTGGGTTCGCGTGATAAAACACCGCACGATGATCGAAGATCGACAATAGAGAGTTTAAGYAGTTATTGTGATATGGTAGGTCTTACACGGGGCATGGGATGGTTGCAGGACATAACATCGATGGCAGGACGTCAATTCTGGGGCGAAATAACGTGGTGCGATTTTGAACAGAAATTTCGCGAAAATTTTGAAGACAATTGAAGTTTAACAGAGAGGTTTGCAGAGATGTCTGCAAGACTACAGGAGCCTATAGACCCGATGTCCTAGCGTGCCGTCTTGTTTCCTTGTCACCATCACATCCAGGAAGGGTAGGGCGCCATTGGTCTCCTCCATCGTGAATTGTATGCCACTATGGATGCTATTTAGAGGGTCCAGGAACTCCTTTATGTTCTGTTCTCCATGCGGCCAGACGGCAAGTGTCGTCCACGTAACTAAACCAACATTTAGGTTTAAGTCGTGCCGATACCATTGCAGTTGTCTCGAAGGCTTCCAAGTAAATGTTAGCTATCAGCGGAGAAAGCGGTGACCCCATCGGAGCACCTTCTGTCTGCTTGTAGTATTCCTCCTGGAACTTGAAGAAAGTAGATTTCAGGCAGATATTCGCAAGTTGGACTAGTTCTTCATCCAGGTCTTTTTCTTGTAGACGTTTTTTCAACTCCCTTAAGGCATCGTCCAGTGGTATCTTCGTGAAGAGTGGTGATATCAAAGCTTACTAAGATGTCCTCCGGGTCCAGTCTGATCTTCATTTTCTCAATAAGGTCTCCGGCGTTCCTGACGTGGTGCTTTCCTACGAGTCCGCTGAAATTTTTCTCGAGGAAGAAAGGATCTACGATATGATCACCTAATGCCTCAGTGCATAGATTTTTTTGGTCTATGAGTGTGTACCTGTATCAATTTAGGATTAATATAGTTCCAACACTGCAATTATGTCGATTAATGTGATCATTTACGAAAAATGTAGGCTTGTCTGTGAAGCACGTATTGCACATCAAATGCGGATACATTCCGTTAAATTTTCACAGAATTCTAGTCGTCTATCAAAGTTGTCTTCATTTATATTTGTGGAGATCATGAAGGCTGATGACATGCTCACTACAGAAAATTGCGATACTTTTCGAACAAATTGTACTTTATCCATGAGAAGCTTGTAGCTTCATCAGCAACAACTCGGGCTGCGAGTAGCAGCTCTACGTTAGGTAGTAACTAATTATAGTCTTTCTGGCGATGCAATACAGATAATTCAGGAACATGGTCCAATTTAAAGGTGCGAAAGAAGTCAGAAAGGTAAAAAACGCTATAAAATGTTCTAATACGTTATAAATCAGTGATGTTTTTGTTTTCTTAAAACAATATAAACTTACCAGCTACACCCATAAAAAAGCAATAAATTTTGAGATATAACATTTCCTGATTTTGAACATTGATTGCGCAGAAACTCGATAAAAAAATGTCAAACTCCTTAAAATGCAGTCACTACTCACAATTTCTAAATACATCCATAATTAATTGATAATTTGGCAAAGCATGGAACTCTAGCAATGCCTAATATACAAGCATATTTAACTTTTTTGATACACTATTGCGATGTTTACGCGTTTGAAACAAAAAATGATAGCAATAGAAGTCTGCCATGTTGACCATTATACAGACGTCTGTTTCGGCTTATAAGGCCTCCTCAACATAGCTATAGTTTCAGCTTCCAATGCAGACTGCATGGGGCAACAGATCTTGGATTCCCTTAAATACGCCAAGGTAAGCGATGTAAATACAAGAATAATAATTGTGAGCAACAATATGCCATCTAGTGCCATCCATCCGTCTGTGCGGGAGAACCTGTACCCTGCACGGTAGCCCACCTTGCAGTGGCATTTGTCTTTCTATAAAGGCGGTAGGAAGAATCTATTTCTATTTTTCGTAGTTTAAGAATTGTCCAACTTTCATACTCATCAAATAAGTATACCGTGACGAGGTACATATTTAAAACTTATTCTATTCTAGGCGTCTATAACAAAGCATATTACTTGTAAATTAATATACCTAATACATATATGATGAATGTGTCAATTTTGATTTTAATCGCATTTTCACAAGAAATGTTACTTACCTCATAGTCTCTTTTATACAAGCTTTTAGGTAATGCATCTCTTCCAGTTTGTCATTACATAAAACTCCAGCGCCCAAAACTTCTTCTATTTCTTGTCTCAGTAATGCCTGTTTGTCTTCGTGCAAAGCCAATTGGTACAAAATGGAAGCTACAGCGTTCGAGGTCTGCAATTATTGCAAAAGTACTGTAATTGGAAGCTACCTTAGTGTAAAATGAGTAATGTCGCTTTCAGTGACAAGAGGTCTTTTCTCACATCCGCGTGTTGAAGCGAATTATTTCAGGTAGGCGAATTAGAAATTGCTGTAAAGTTTTGCAACCGTATAAATGTGCTGCTAAAATGTCGATGAGAGAAAAGTGTGTACATTAGAAAATACGCAATTACGGCCAGCGATTTTGTAATGATATGGTTTTATAGCCTTGGCCGGATAACTACGATGATCAAATTACATGTATCGTATAACAATATTGAAATTAAACATTGCAACTTTAATAATATTTTACTTTATATAGGCATACTGCAAAAACTAACGACTGAAAACTCGACGTACTCGGGATGCCTAGCATCATAAAGGAACGGAATAATGCACGCGAAAATAAAAGTTTTAAATGGTGAATGTTTGACAAACACCGATATAATTATTTAGGTCTAACGTAGTTATTACAATGKATTACTAAAAGAACACAGAAACAAGCGCTATCTACATGAAAGAAGCACATAAATTACGACATATGAATGACATAATAAAGCTCAAAATACGAGTAGGATTGTGGATTTGCCTACATATCTAACCGACGCGACGGCACACCAGCAGAACGATTAGAAACCAGAAAACAATTAGATCTCTCTAAACTATTTGCACGCGCTACTTTTCTTGAAGGCCATTTTATTGCTAAGGACAGAAAAAGTAAACTACTTGATATTCACTCTGCATTAGAAAACATTTTTTGTTAACGGAGGTTTAATTGATCATTTGTGTGAGCAAAATGAAGTTTACGATCTGCAACCAGAAAAGCTTTCGAGAGAACTGTAATACAAATTATATAATTGTTCTAAAGCATTCTCGGTTTAAATCGCAGTCATCCACCTTTTATTATTTTAATGATCTTATCATTAACATCTATCTTGCTCTTATAAGCTTCATGTTTTCAATGGTACTGCAGCTACTTCTAGCATATCGTTATCACTAAGTATCAGGAGCTAAGAATTTATCATAAACTTCTATATTTCTGTATGAAACTTTCAATACTTTTCGCTGAATCATAAAGGTGTCTTCTAGTACCAAGAAAAAGCTTACTTGTTGCAATGAAATCACGTATCATTTGCACTTCTACATCGCTTATACTCTTGAGTATTCCAACTTTTTTGACTACTTTTTCTATATTTACTTATTTCAAAAAGTTTAAGCTTTTGCAAATCTATGAGAAACTATTTTGCATGCTTTCGTTATCCGTTGTAACATGTTATGAACTCATATCTGAGAGGTAGTTCTTAAAACGCCTTTCTGGCGTCAAGTCAACTGTAAAAGCTTTTGGAGTGCTTCTCTTAAAACATAAAAACCTATTGAATGTTTAAAAATCGATAGGATATTTTATTACCACCACATTAAAGAAAAGGTGTACAAAAAGCCCACCGGCGGTATTTACTAATATGCGGAATATATGATTAATTTCACCACCAATTCTATCATTTGCACAAAAGCAGAGAATATTTAATATTTGAGTTTATAGCGTTAGCGTTATGTACGTACACATTTTCACACCAGTGCGACGGAATAAACAATTAATGTGCACAATTCCATCTCACATTGCAACAGTTATTGGACTCATCAGTACAGTACAGTTGCGGATAATACGTTTTTTATATGAACAATTTACAATGGTCTTTGCAAAGTCAACTGCAGAGCTGTTATAAACTCGATTCGGCGACTTTGTGATGCAGCGGTTTAATGTAGTAAATACTAATATGCAGAGCAAATCCACCTTATGTGAGTGTTAAGTGGTTAAATTTGGCAACAAAAACCAAACCAAGGATGACGTTTCTATTGTCGGCCATCACATCTTGCAGAATTCATTACAAATCGCTTTATAAACATTTTCAGCCTCAGAACCCTTATGCATTTTCCGAATACACCCTAAAATATTTTGTTTAATTAAGATTAGCATTTGGGTTTGAAAGTGATTATATCCTCTATTTTTGAGATTCTGCAAGATATGTTGTTTACGTCTATGTGATCTGTATTCTGTGTTAGTCTTCTACAGCTTTTTAATGTGTAACGTTGACTAGGATTGAAAATGAGTGTTCTTTCTCAAATTTTTCTGATTGTGTAGAATAAAGGTAAATGGCTATGCAATTTTAGTTTTGTGCATTTCATGGTGTAAAAAAGAGTAGGTAATTTCTGCGGTTTTTAATGCTTGTTTCAGGACATGTTTATGTAATCTACGKRCGTTGTAAATTTTTAGTTACGTGGCTTTTGCAATTATTAATACTTAAGGGTTGTTTTTGAAGTTGAAAATGTTTGTAAAGCGATGTTTTTTACCTGTCGTAAATGGACGAAGTGTATAAAGTATAGATCTCTCGTGTATGCGAGACCAGTTTCCTGTATGCTTTAATTAAACAATTGAACTGAATATGGATTTGAGTTTTATTTATTTATTACAAACAATTAAGTATACAACGTATCTACATTTAAAATAAAATCAATGTTCTACCTTTACTTGTGAATGCCTGTTAAATGAATGCTAAAATCTTCCGATCTTTTTCCTGAGTTTTAAGGTTTTGTAGTCTAATATTATTTTGCTGGGATGGCATAGATAAATACACATTTTTAACACAATAAGCTGCCATACAGCTTGAGCATTTGTTAAATAATATGTAACGCGATGAAATTGTCTTCTATTTCAACACCTGAAACGAAATTCATAGACATCTTTTCTATTTTGGTATGGGGACGTCTAAGTTATTTTTCTGCATCAAAGCTTTCACCTTGAAGTGTATATATTCTAACTGGGAATGCGGCAATATGCAATATATATTACAACTTAATGCGAAATAGTTGATGGCAAAGTTAGGAGTCCTATAGATTTACAATATATAAATTACATTACACAGCGAGTTAACAACCAAAACCACAAAATATTGAGCAGATCAATCCACAACGTACAGGTAAATAAAATACTTATTACTTTTGAGAAAACACGTTAAATAAGAAGACCAAATAAAAATGTGTCAAAGTCAAAATGGTGTGAATGATTATCAGTTCTAACAGGTTTAAAACGACAGGAAATGTATATCGCATGAGGCTGTAAGTATTCTTTCTTAACCAACTGTATCAACTGTCTGTGTCCTAATTATTGTAGTTGTCCTGATGAAGAGTCAAATTTGATCCGAAATATATAGGCATTAGCCAAAAAAGCGTTTCTTTCCTTTTTTGCCCAACCCATTGGCGCACGCAGTAACTTTTACTCTTCGGCATATTCAAATCATTGACATTCTAACATATCTACAAAAAAAACCACGTTGAAAAATTTCCCAGGCTACAGCGTATCTGTGAACTTAAAGCATTTGACGCGAAACCTTCTTACGAGCGCATACTATTGAGTATTTGCATTATTTGCATAACCCAGCAATAACGTTAAACAACTGTTCGCTGGACATGGGAGGTCCATTTAGCCGCAATTTAAAGTTCTTGACTTACCCAATCAACAGATTTACTTTCTTTATTGTCAGTTAAACAAGAATTCGAATGTTTGCTTACGCTGTTGTAAGTCAATGTTTATTTAACAATCGATCTGTGGATGCATCGATAATTGACAGAAACCCCTAGGGCAAAAGAAATATTATGTCAAGAACATTGAACGGTACATAAAGATTCATTTATTGTTGCGCACTGCGTAGTCATTGCCTATTATTATTCACTAGTGAACTTTCATTGAATGCCATTATCTCCCGCATTTTCACTGCAGACATACTGATGTAAAAATTACGTAATACTGCATATTGTTCCTCCTACTGACCCAGAGTCCGCGTCGGTAAGAATAGACAGATGGGCCATTAATACAAACATAATGGATTTTTTAGCTCACTCAAAAGATTTCCATAGGTATGCGACTTTTCTACCTTCCATTTCTATGACTCACATTACTACTTTTTCCATACGAATTTCTTACATAATTAGAGGTAATTTATATTTTGTGTACTTTTTAAGGACATTGAAAACGAAAGTCTATTTCATACATGCATATAACATCCTCTTTTCAACAACGTAAATAATATGTCTTAGATCGATCAACGGGGAAAATACAAAAACAGAAACATCATTTGGCATAACTTCTCTTTTTATCTCAAATTATATATCAAACTTAAAGAATAATAGAAAACAAAGAATTAAAAAATGACCCCAAAAATCTTATACAGGCGATATCAAGTTACATACATGTTTACAGGTAAAAAGCGCAGAAGTAGTCATCTTCGAAACCATTGTAACGTATGTCCATTAGTAAATAATGTTACTAAGAATTACTTTCGGGTGTTTCTAGCATTAGTCCAAGATCAATTCGTGTTTGTTATATGTGATAGGTATTAAATAACTGTATATAATAATAACTATTGCATTCGAGTCAAAAGTATATACTTAACTATAATTTAAAAAAGGAGGTTCTATAAAACTAGCATTGTTTCTTTTATATAATGTATTCAAGAAACAATAGTATAAGAATGGTCTATTTATACAGGGTTATTAAAAAGATGGACCCAGATTAGTATTATTTTATATTTCAAGAAATATACATTAGTATAAATAGTCCACATACAGAAGGATAGAAGTAGTTTATCATTACTTGCGCAAGCGACCCCTAGGGTATTCGCGCCAGTTGCGAGTAACAGACACTAAACAATTTTTTGCATCATCTTACTGACAACCTAAATTTTGGTTAAAACACCTATCGTTCCAAATTAATTAATTTTTAAAACGAGGTAATTAGGTTGAGTTCTTAATTATATCCCTTATATAAGTACTCTTATATGTATATCCAAATTACCATCTGTTGAGGTCAAGAAAGACAGAGAAGTAAAAATTGGTTACATAATTAGTTAAATGCATTGTATATTGTTTAAATAAAAAGTTTAAATAAACGTTTATTAACAACAAATCTCTAGTTCAATTGTAATCTAGTTTTATTTCCTTTACTAAGATTTTTTTTAACTTGCAGTTCCAACATACCAGAATCGCACCTTTTAGTTACACGCATAAGGGTATCGATGTTTAACAACCCTGCTGGCTCTACCTCTTACGCTGATAGCGGCGCGTACGGGACCAAATATTGTAGAGCTTTACTGCTTACTAGTACAGTTTCAACTAGTTCCTAAAACTGTATACTACGTAGGTAAAGCATTTTCATTTAAACAGTTATGTCGTGTTTTATCACAAAACAATGTGTCAAATGTAACCATATTTAACAATAAAATAATTACTATTCTGATGTATTTAATTCAATTTTGTTACTGTAGAAACATGCATACATATTTCTTCTCCATCCCCAAAAAATTTCTTCATCGCAGTTCTAATAAAAAATGCTTTTTACACACTTTTGATCGCAGTGTCGGACTCATAAGTTATGTAGTAACTGTAGTGATTGCCATAGACAAATCTTACAAGGAGACGGTTTGTTTCATAGGAAAAAGGGAAAACTAAAAACGTGCTACACCATCGACATCATGCGCAAGAGGGTTGCGCAACGACTTGCCCGTGCGTTACGCAAGCGCAAAACTCAGAACAGCAGAAATATCGTGGTGTGCTGTAACGATGCAACACTGCAAGGCTGTAACCCTAACCTAACAAATTCAAGTGTTATTCAACTGTCATTAGCAAAGTAGCAAGGAAATAGTTAATCCAGCAAACTTTTAATTAAAGGTAGGTACAGGAACAGTACTTATTAGTGAGGCATACTTTACTTTGCGTAGAACTTGGTATTGGCAAGTGTATTTATCACCCAATTATTTGTACACATTAAAACGTGAATCCATATTGTTTTATGCGGGGATCTAAAAAAACATTAACCCGAAGTACCCCGAACTGTGAATAAGACGCCCGTTTCAATCACCGTTGAATTAATTACAACCAGTTAGACACCACTAAAAGATCATCACAATTATGAGACCTTTCTAAAGGGTATCTACCACATATCGTCTTTGGCGACTTGACTTGCTGAGCGGACAATCATAAGAGAAAGAAGAATTACGGCATATGATAACTAGATATGACATTAAGTTCCTTGATCTGTATTTCCTGTTTATTGTTCAAAACTAATAATTAAAATGTAATTATTTTAGTCTATATATTATTTTTTGTTATTTTATTCTTTAATTTTACTGCACATACAGCAACGAATCGACTCTTTCTTGGCCCACACCGCATTTGCTGCCAAATAAGCAGCATTTCGTCGTGTTGTTTGGACTGGCGCTGCAGTCTAAACTTGTTTCCGAATTTCTATAGAGGATCAAGTCGTCTTCTTGTGAGGTTTATTTGTCTATGATGGCTGCTATGTGCCATTCGGTTTTTTGTGTTCTTTAGTTTGTAAGAAAGGAATGGGCAGTTACTGTGCAGTGTACAGCCTATAGCGTGAACGTCGCCTCCGATTCGATATTAAATCACCAACTAGGAAAACATTAGCCGTGTAACAGAAAACATGCTTTTTCGTCGTGGTTTGATTATCGCTTAGATGTTTGCCGTGCAGCAAGGGAGAACAATCAACAAAACTTTGAAACTTGTTGGGTGAAAATAAGTAAAACTCATTTTGGAACTAGTTGTTACTTCTTCGGGATTTAAGGATCCACAAACTATAGCATTTAATTACTGACGAGTTGCACTGATACATAGTGAGGCAGAAAGGACAAAGAATTTTCACAAGTTCATAAAATCGTTAATAATTCCCAAAAAATATATAATTAAAAGCAACACGCTCATATTGGATTAGCATTTGGCAGAATCAAGTAAAAAATGTCTGTTTTGAGGTAGGCATGTGTAGTGGACTCTAAATCTAACATAATCCATAACAAACTAGAGAGAAGACCAAGAATTGTCAGCAAACTTGAAAATGAAGATAACTCATTATTCCTCACAAAACTTGTAGGTAAAAACTCTTACACTACCAGTCATTTCAAAAACGTTCGTCCTCTCTCATTCACCCTATACAGGGTGTCCCTGAACATGTGGGCAATATCTCGGGATCTGATAGCTGAGCTAAAAACATCACTATTTTACAGTATAACTTTTTTTGATATAACGTCCGCCTACTGAGATATTCACCCCTAAAGCTCTTTTGAAAAAATTGGTTTCTCCGAAATATCTTTTATACCGCCTGATATAATTTGATGAAATTTTCGCCATTAATATTTATAATGCAGGCGGTTAGAATAGTGCAGACACAGTTTTTGTAACTGCACGGGGAAGTTGGGGGTAAACTACCCTTCACCGTTTTTTTCTCTTAATTTTAAGGCGGGTAAGATTTTTTCCCCGAAATAGGCGTTCTTCAATTCTATCAAACTTAAGAAGAAAAAAAGGTACTCTTTATTCATTACCCTAATGTTAACCGTTTTCGAGAAAAATGCTGTTGAATTACATGGTTCACATTTTCACTTGCGTCCACACGAGCAATTTAATTTTTATAGTAGGCGCTAAAAAATATTATTAGCTGTCACTCCATTTAATTTTCCTGGTGTGATTGTTATCCAACAATCATTTTAAAATGGAATATTCATTTCCTGAATATGCTGACATGCATTTAGTGTATGGTCTAGCCCTTGGTAATAGTACAGAAGCTGTGAGGTTGTACGCAGAACGATTTCCTGACCGTAGGATTCCTGATCGGAAAACTTTTGAACGGGTTGATAGACGTTTAAGGGAGACAGGTGGGACATAAAATTATCCATAAAGGCATGTTTATATCAATTTGTAATTATTAGGAAAATTTGTAAAAGATAGCTTGAACGGTGGCGTCCAAAGAAGAGTACGCACAGTGGTCCTAGAGGAGAACGTTTTGGATAGCGTGGCTGCGGATCCTACCAATAGTATTAGAAAACTTGCGGTGCAACACAATGTGTCCAAAAACACTATTTCCAGAATTTTTCAAGAACAATTACTGCACCCTTTTCATGTTCAAAAGGTACATGCTCTAAGTCATGAAGATTTTCCTGCTAGAGTGGAATTTTCAAATTGGGTCTTAGAACAGCACACAAATAACAGGGATTTTATTAGTTCGATTCTTTATTCAGATGAGGCTGGTTTCACGAAAAACGGTGTAATAAATTCACACAATTTACATGTTTGGGCGGACGAAAACCCTAATTCCACAGTGGTTGCAAGACACCAGTTCCAGTTTCAGTCTGTTAATGTTTGGGCGGGAATCATAGGGGACCATTTAATAGGACCATATGTGCTACCTCCAAGATTAAATGGGGAACTCTATTTGCAGTTCCTTCAAAATAACTTACAACAGCTTTTGGAAGACGTTCCATTAGCAACCAGAAGAAACATGTGGTTCATGCATGATGGCGCACCACCCCACTTTAGTATTGCTGTGCGACAATTTTTAAATAATGCGTATCCAAATCGATGGATAGGTCGAGGAGGACCTGTTGCTTGGCCTCCTCGATCGCCAGATTTTAACCCTCTCGATTTCTATTTGTGGGGGCACCTGAAAAACTTAGTTTACTCTACTCCTGTAGAAACGAGGGATAATCTAATAGAACGTATAGTATTTTACTGTGATGAAATACGTAATAACGCTGCCGTGTTTGGGAGAATCCGGCAGTCTTTAATTCGTCGGGCCCGAAAATGCATTGAAGTTGGAGGAGCTCATGTTGAAGCTTCTTAATTTTTTTTTGTAGCTCCATGTAGTTTTTAAGTGTTCTTCGTAATGTTATATTTATGTAATTATTTAATAAATACAATAATTATAACCATGTTATTCAAGTACATTTTTCTCGAAAACGGTTAACTTTAGGGTAATGAATAGAGTACCTTTTTTCTTCTTAAGTTTGGGAGAATTGAAAAACGCKTATTTCGGGGAAAAAATCTTACCCGCCTTAAAATTAAGAGAAAAAAACGGTGAAGGGTAGTTTACCCCCAACTTCCCCGTGCAATTACAAAAACTGTGTCTGCACTATTCTAACCGCCTCCATTTTAAATATTAATGGCGAAAATTTCATCAAATTATATCAAGCGGTATAAAAGATATTTCGGAGAAACCACTTTTTCCAAAGGAGCTTTAGGGGTGAATATCTCAGTAGGCGAACGATATATCAAAGAAAGTTATACTGTAAAATAGTGATGTTTTTAGCTCAGCTATCAGATCCCGAGATATTGCCCACATGTTCAGGGACACCCTGACAGAAGAGAGATATCTCGTTTCTTTTTAACCCGACTGCATTTATCACGTTTTACAATACTACAGTTTATTACATCCATCAATGTTACACATTATAGAATGCACTTACCGTATCTATGCCGACTAGAAACATATCTAACGCCAAAACACAAGCTGTTTTTGTATCATTATCCATTTCTAAGACTCGCTGCAATACAGATAATTCTTGATCTTCATTTCTATCGTTTAAATCTTGTAATGCTTGTCGCACGTGTTTCATAGTGACGCTGGAATTTCCATATGTAGAATTACTCAAATTAAATTAAGTGCTCACAAACGTACTTGGTGATGACATCCAGTGATTCTATGTATTGCTTGAATTTTGGAGTTCGAAATAATCTCCAAAAAGGAATTTTCAATTCTAGTATAGGAACGTTTATGAAAAATGTATTGACTGCGTCGATCATTTGTTGCGTATCCTCTGGAGCTTCGTCTTGGAGACATCCAAGTCTAACATCTAGAGCAATTCTGGCTATAGCTAAAATCAACAAATAAATATAAAAGTAAAAAAATGCTTTGTTTATACAAAGCGTCCAGAAATAAATGGTTTTATATTTCGGGGGGAAGGGCAAGTAATTCTTTTCGCCAAAATGGGAAAAAAGTTACTACGGGCATATGCCCATAAATGCTTCCTAGACGGATTACATTTACCTAAATATAGGGACAAAACTATCTGTTGTATCATCCAGTTGAGATAAACGTACTAAAACTTTCATCCCAGGTGCTTTATTGCAACTGAATCTACATGCGCTATCAAAAATTCTAAAGCTTTTGAGAGGAAGGGTCACTGTGCTCAGCGTATTTAAGGCGTAAGAATTTGCTTTTGAAATTTGTCGAAAATTTTTCCTGCAGTTTCATTTTCTTTCGCTCGAGGAATTGACATTTAATGTACGGTAAATCAAATGGAAACTGATTACTTACAACAATGTCCTCTAATGTTTCTAAAACATCTGTATCTCTCGTATTTATAGCAAGTTCAGCACCTATACACTGAAGACTTTGTATCAACCGTTTTGTGAATGATGGGAGAAAGAAGCAATTTATCAGTAAACCTCTTTTTACTGACGAATGAACATTACAAATTTTTATCGCAACCAAAACAGTCTTCTTTTAATTCCCAAGCCGGTCTGATTGGATGTGACTTGAACGGACCCTTTGTACATTTTATTTTTGTACTTTTGTACCAAACCGAAACGGAAAAGGTATTTTTTGATTCTCTTTTAKTTGTTTATAATAATATATATAATAAATCTCATCGATTTTTGTATTTGGAGTTATTAAAACATGTATAAAGTATGTAATTTTCATCAGGGTCCCGTTCAAACTGTTTAGTGAAATGGCGATATTTTAATTTAAGGAATAATAGGTGGTTGCAATATGTGTTTATGGACAACCCTGTACAAAATAATTTAAACTGACTCTGACACGTAATAAAGAAAGCATTATTCAAAGTTCAACAAATTGAGAAGGTAAAATGCTTTTACCACTAATCCTATCTACTTTCGCAACATGTAGATTGCAAATCTGTTTATCCTTTATTTATTGAAACTTGTGAAAGTACTCCGCATTGACATTTAAATTCTAGACGATATAGTTGTTCATGTCACTAATTAGAACACTTTGTTTAATATTCAAATCACCACCATGCAATAGTTTCTGTAATGCGTCACAGCTAACGTGATACTTTTGTAAGATTAGTAAACCTAAAAATGATTGCGTCATCGTTGTACTTACATTCAAGAGACCATTTGTGTAATTCGTTCAAAAAATCGTCTGGCACCTCGTGCTTGTCGTCCCTTATTCGCCGAATTCTGTAAAAAAGGAAATAAAACTGTAATTTAAAATGATTGCATATATTGATTGGCAGCAAAACGATTTAATGGCAGGTTTTTGTACTTTTCACAAAACATTCAATTGCATTTTGTACGTATGTTTCAGCGGCAATACATGGAATTTCATATTTCTATATTCAAATATATTAAAATCCTAGCAGGTAATTGGTACTGCACGGTTTTTCTTGAAGCTACATAAAAACCTATATATAATACATATAAAATATATTTATCGATTCGGTGTCAGTTTACCTTAATGTTTTTACTCACAATAAAAATGAATTTCCCAACATAAAAAACCTTAAATGAAGTAGGAGAGTAAAGTGTTGTGTTTACGTGTATATTTGAACAACTGAAATAAATCAATAAACAGTTCCGATTTGTTCAGTTTTCGATTTAGTTCCGGTATGAGAACCTAGCTTTGATAGTAAAACAATCAACGCTCTTTAGGTTCAGTGTCATCCACATGTACAACAACATTACCACATCAAACGGTAAGTATTTCTTCTGATAGTTTTATTTTACGTCGTATAAGATTCTAAAAACCAACTATCGAATTGTTTATGATGAAAGTAGTTAGCCTGTGTCTATTTCATGTATGTTTTGCCTATATACAAATACAATTTGCACTAGTGCAAATACAGGAATAATATTTTCAAACATATATTTATGTATGAAATGCTCTACTAATAAACTTAAACACTAGGTAAATATAATTTTAATTATTGAAATATTTTCAAATGAAAACAGTTAATGTGTATCTGAAGAAGTCGAAAGAGACGAAACCCTAACTTTAGTTGTTTACCCTGCGTCTCATTTAAATATTTCAGTGTGAAACTCTTTGTAGACGGTCTTATAGAACTGACATTTCCGTGTCTTATTTTTCTTAATTGTTTTATTCACTGCAAGCCTTCCCTGTCTCGGTGAGAATTGTATGAGAATTTGAACTATCTAAACCTGCTTTTTATGCAGAGGTTTCATCTCTACAAACTAGAATTTTTGTACTATATAGGTACCATGTTTCTGCAATTGCAATTGCAAAAGCTGTCAGTTTGTCTTCCTTGTCGTCGTCTCGTTTTAAGAGCGATTTATTTTAACAACTTTAAATAAAAAGTCTTAAGCATGAAAATAATAACCCACGTAAAGAGCCTGATGTCTTTATTACCCTGAAAAATACTAAATTGTACTCAATTCTGTCCTTCGGTGTTCCATCGTGAAAAAGGCTTAAAAGACTCATGTGAAAGGAAAGGATTCATCGGAAATTGTAGTGCCTTCTGTGTTTATTAAAGCCAGTAACTATTGATATAGAAAAGTAGTGGATGAATAGTATAGAGGTATCGGTAGTGGGCGTAGCTTTTACTAGCTAAGGGCAAAAGCGCTGTGAGGTATATGGCAGTGCTGCCCACATTACACGTATTTTTAATGTTCATGTGTATCTTTATATAATTTATATATGTTATATATATGTATTATACTATTATAATGTATTCGTCAGATTTTCTTAAGCTTGCAATGCATTAGCCAGCGTTTTTGCCCTTATTAGCTGTCCCCGCCCACCTATAATTAAAGCAACTTCCCTCTCGTATGTTGTCATCGCTCAGCCACAAGGTATTTTTTTTAACACGCGCAGTCCATGACCAGTAACTCGACTTTTTTTTTGTCTGAGATAATGCAAACGGCTCTTGCATCGCTTATAGACTTAAACCAAACGTCTTGTTTTTCATATTGCTCGCCCGGTCAACTTGAGTCAACTTTTTCCACCGAAGTAACACATATATCAGTTTCTAATGGCACAAAATTCTTGAAATTTTGTATTGAATGAAAAAATATTTAATTATTAACTATTATAAATTGAAAAATAGCAGGAATGCGCTTCCAACATTTAACTTAATTTGCATTCGTACATACGCACATCTTGATCGGACGAAGAACCGAAAAGTGCGAAACAGTTTTGTAAGTTATTATTAAATTATATTAAACAACCATGTGCTTTTATTTGCTTTATATAAAATATTTCAGCAAGAACCGCGAAACGAATCAGTGAATTTTATTACGAAGTCAATAATTGAAGATTTTCAGTTTACAATATTCGTAGTTGCCATGCACTTAACAGTACTCAGATGGAGATACCTTATTTACTAGGGATGTGCTATGGTAACCAGTATTAAGAGAAGGTTGATTGTTTCTGCAAAGATGAACACGAAACGGAACTAGTAAATGACCAGCTGAGCATTTAAATACAACTTGCATTAGAAGGTCGACTTGTTTTGCGAAGGTTGTTAGTAGAAAATAGAGAAGGAAATGGCCTTAGAGCAATGCAACGGAGGAAAGGGCATCCTCCTAAAATAATTATGCGAAGTAGCTAAATCACTATTCGTGACACTGTTATATAAATTTAGCACTTTGCACAACACTATTAAAATTAGACTTTAAATTTCAGAACCAATTATACTATAACAAAATAATTATTATTTTAGTCTAATGACAAGATTTGAGACAGTCTTTATGGAATTTGTCTCTCATTGACAAAATATTAAAAAGTACATTAATTTATCTTACATCTAAGTTACATCTATTCTGCGAATGTTTTTGATTCTAGAATGCTTGATCTATCTATCGGTTTCTAAGTGTAATTACTGGTATAAACAAAACATATAAATTAAATTCACATGTAGTATAATATTCAATTAGATTCATTGCTCTCAGCAGCTATACTGATAAAGCCCATCTATATAAAACAGGTAATTTTCTTACGGTTTGATTCTTAAGAAAGGTAGATGACAGGTTTACCGCATGTTGTGTCAATCAGGTTTTTTTGTTTCTCTTACAATGAACGTTTTGCTGTTTACTTGGAGCAACCAAAATATATTTGACACCTCGAGAAAAGTAACTTTCGAATTTATTACAAAATTAATAAAAACACACTGATATATCTAGTCTCCCCCACTCTCCACTTCTTTCACCGCTTTGCTTAATTTCAAGTGATTGTATATTTGTATTAAATCTTTAAAAGATACATTATAAAGTTATAAAATTTTTTTACTTTAAATAACTAGTTATTGAGCCAGTAGATAACTAAATTCTTCTACTAATAATCACTGCTACGTAAACTTACTCTTGCTTTGTTATTATTTATCTTTAAAATTTAATTCTTTACGTCCACTTGGTTTATTAATTTAATTTATTTTAACAATATGTAGGAAATAATGTCGTTACCGTAGTACTTTATTTCTTAACGCAATGCTGTTTGTAATTAAATGAAGCTCAAGTGACTTATTAAATTAACAAGGCTTTTTAATCAAAGAAGTTTAAATGATTGCACAAGCTGTTTTAAAACTTGACTGTATTTTTAGTTTTTTATGGATATAAAAAAGAAAATGTAATATCGGGCATTGAAAAACATACTTCGATTTCCTGTCACCACAATAGACTACTTGTGCCTATTAATAAACTTAAAAATTGTTTTTGTAGGGTTAACTTTAAAATAGTATATACGCTTAATCCGTCAATAATTTCAATAATTCACTTTACACACCTTGATGTAAAATCAAGCTGCCAAAAGCACTTTAGCATTCTTATAGACATATGAACAACATACGTCCCTTTAAACGATATTAGCGGGCAACTTGATTCTGCTATCTTTGCTTTCTATTGCAAAATTTTTAATCACAGGTCTAATTTGTTCTGCCACATTGATAGGATATACAAGCATTTTTGTCACTGACGAATTACGGCACGGTTGCACAAATTGCTAAATATTAAAAAGTTTCCTAGAAATTCTTTGCCGATAGTGGTCGAGTATTCAGAACCTAGAACTTTAAACTACATACCAGCCTACAACAGATTTGGAATCGAATTTAAACTTGCCACAGATTAAAAATGTTAAAAATAGTTCGGTAAAATGTAATTATAATTGTAATAAAGCGAGTAATTGAATTACAATAATTATAGATCAAGTAATTAATTACGCCTTCAATTATTCAATGAAAGTAATTAAATTACATTTTCAAGCAATTGTAATTAATGGCTTAACAACACTAAGATGCTTCCCGCCTTATATTATATAATTAAAAGAACGCCCATGGAAGTAGTTATTTTGTATGAATAAAACGTATACCCTATGAAATGCATAAAATCATATAAGAAATATCTCAATTTCATACCTATATCACTGCATTTATTGTAGCCAGAGGTTAAAGTCCTAAATTAAAATGGGACCTGCATTTCGTGAGTTCTTAACTAACCAAGTTCAAGTTTAATCTTACCGATTTATAAACTCGTCGGCTGTGTCCTGGATCGACTTGACATACATTTTGGCAGCTTGAGGCCGTAGCATTATTTGGTTCACTTTCGATCTGAAATTTTGCCAGTTTGGACCGTGCCTGCAAAAAAAGTAGTACCTCTTCAGAAAGTATTATTTATAATGCTTAATTTATCGCACGATTTTTAAGGATATTAACACAGTGTCTATATACAGGGTTTCTGTAATTGATTCGTGCAACGCGGGCGGCGTTGATTTCTGAATTCTTTGTGGCGCCCTTTTGAAACTGCTGCCAAGCTACTACAATATGCACGGCGATAGTACTGATGGTTACAGATCAAGTTATAGTCTTAGTCACGAAATTGATGGCTTTATAAAGATTTTCCAACAATTTACGGTTCTATATTTCTGTCAACGGTAAGAAATTACAATAAATATTATAGTAGGCTTGTGGTTACCTCTAGTCTACACCCTTGCACTGATTTGTGCTTTGTGTAGTTCAGCTAACGTTACTACCACTTGATTTTTGAGATCAACACCGTGAGACGGTTTCGTCAAACTGCCACTGCAACGAACAGTTTGGCTGCAAAGTGAAATATTTGGTACATTTTGTATGTAAGTACCCGAGATTGATCCCTCCTACAATCATGCAGCTACCTACACATAAATACCAGTGGTTTAGAGTGGATATACTTTATGTATTTGTATGCAGCTAACCGAAGTTCATCCCTTTCAATCCCCATATCTCCAGAACTAGTGCAGCCACCGAAACTCGAACCACCGTAGTGCAGTATAAAAATTGATTGGATACTATAAACAGGCAGATATATTTTTAGGCTCTGCAAAATTGCTATATAACTAGGTACCACCTGCCGCAAATACTTTTATAAGGCGTCGATGAAGTTTCAACAGTTTGTTGCTACAATAAAATCGAAAATCAAAATTACAAAATTCAGCTGTCAGAGAGGTTAGCGTTCTGCCGTGCAAGTTTTACTAAGAGACTACTATATTATTGCAAATTTCCAACGTTGCTTATAATTATTGGCGTGCAACCAATTATTGAATTTTTAAACGGTGCATTTATAGCATTGCAACGCTCATTACTAATGCAGCAGTGTTTATTGCAATCTTTAAACAATAATACAGCTTTATATACTCCGCCTTTTTGGGTATGTAGAAATTACATAAGGACTGAGAAAATGTTTTTGGAGTTAATTTATAAAGCATTTTAGTTTAGTGATGCTACCTAAGCGTTCACCTAGTACATTTAAAGAAACTGTGTTGCGCATGCCGTTTCATGTATGCAATTTAATGACCTAAAAAATAACATGTTACCATGCTGGCTAATTGCCATAACCTCTAGAGTAAAAACTTACCTTGGTAAGGCTTTAAACCAGCCAATAATGTAAAAAAGCCTAGGACGAAAAATGCTTCTAGACGGTCGCTAAGAGGTATTCATAAATACATGTAAATGGTGCAGTCAAACATACATTTTAATACAAAATCAAATTATAAATTAATATTAAAGTGTAATTTATTATAGCAATGCACACCATTGTTTATTTTTTACCTTAGAGTTTTTGGTCTTTTCTTTTGTAAGTGGCAAGGTAAAATGTTGACGTCAGAGTTCCAAAATTATAAAATATATACTAAAACTTTGTAACAAATAACCTTTCAAAATTTCAAAATGCAGTTACTTGTTTCAAACTGACTGAATTGTAGTGAATAAGTTTCAATCAATTGGCCACACCGACAATATGGATTTTTCACAGCATACATTTCGCACAACTATAAGAAGCACCAAGGCGTCGTTAGGGACTTGTCCACGGAAAAACAAGTCTAATTCCGAAGAAATGTGTTTCTTGAAGAACGCTGACATTCATTCGATTACTCAGCTATTTTCGACACTTTGATGTTTAAATGACAAACTAAAATTTTTCGAATTTCAAAAACTTCGTGAACCAATGAAACGATGGGTATCTGTTTATTTAGCGGAATACTGATACCAGTTTAAGCAATCTTAAAATTGTTCACCCATACGTGATATGGCTGTATAATTCTTCAAGCTGTAGTTTTAAACCCATCTGAATATTATCTATTTCATACCTCAATATTCACACTTACACAGCTATTACTCCTGCACAATCTCCGAAGAAGTCCTTTCTGTACACGTGTTTATAGTAGTTTAGAGAAGGCATTGACGGCCTCATCGGCAAAACATCTTCTTGTCGATAGACTTGCTCTATATCATCAGCATCAAAAAGAAACACCATATCTGGTCTTCCCAGCAACCCCTCCATTTTTACAATAGGTCCATATTTTTGGTATAGCTTTTTGGATACCTTGTCCACGTGTTCTATTTGAAAATTTCCTTGCAAGCAAAAAAAATAAATAAAAATAAGGAAATGAAAGACACAAATGGGAATTTGGTAGTCTTTTTTACTACTGAATGGCGTGTGATTTTGATAAAGAATGTATGATATGAATGTTATACAACAAAAATCAGATTGATAGGAACAATACAATTAATTAACATACAAATGACAAAATGTAATTGATAATGAATTGACACAATGTGGTTTGCGCGCTTTTTCTCCAAACAAATGCCAATGGAAATAGTACCATGAATATCAATTAATGCAACATTCACTGTTATCGTTATATAGTGTTTCTTACTTGAAATCGAAATACAATTGAACTACCGATATAACTAGTAAAATCAGTTTTGTTTGTAGAATTAAACTACGAGTACAAATGATAAAACTATGAAATATTTTAGATATCAAAAAGAGATATCACTATCGTAAAATTATCAGTAAATATAGAATATTTAAATTCTTGCATATGTTGTCCAGTTTAGAATGATAATCGCGTTAACGCCAAAGATATTATAAACGAAGTTAAATATTTATCTTGCCTTGTAAACCGAGAGAAGAAAGGTAAGTTTTGCAGTCATTTTGATTTCAAAAAGACATAGGTAGCCGTTACTTATTCCATAGTATGGAATAATGCTAGAAAATTTTAATTGCTCTTGCCATGCTTTTACTTAGTGAAAGACGTTTCAGCATGGTTGCCAAACTCCTGACAAAGAAAAATCGAACACCCTAGACATCACTAACTAACGAGATTTGAGACTAAACATAACTAAATTAATGCTGAATGTTGCAAATTGATCGTTGAGTATCAAAGTCAGGTCATTAAAAGCATTTATTTTTCTCTAGTTATTTATATAACAAATACTACTTTTTAATATGGTTCATTTTAATCTTAATTTAATGTGTGTATAAAATTTAACGTTATTTCACATTAGGTTCACTTCATTAGTTAGAGATTTAATTCTTTCAAAGTGAGTAGTACCAGCTGTCAAAAATGCATCTTAAGTTCATAAAATGCAAAAATTCAATATTAGCTAAGCAAAGCTACCCAAAACTGAAAAACATATCAAGGAGACAAAAAAAAATTGCTGACCTCTGATCCACATAACGGCACTTACTTCGGTTAAGTATCTACAAAATTGGGTCAGTTTCAAACCTCTACAAATCAGGACGCGATTCCTAACATACTGAATTATTGAAATGACAATGATGTCACCTGACTTTCAGAAACATAAAAACATCAGTTGATAAAAATTTGAAATATATAAGGTCGATCGTTTGCAATTAATGAACCGATGGTTTCAACTATTTGCAATTAAAAATTTAGCACACATCTGTTTTAATTTTGCAAAAGTCGAATACAACTGCACCAATGGTCTAAAAAAAACCGCTGTTTTCCCGTCCTTGATGATATCTGCTGGTGACTATAGAAACTAGAATGCACGCGACACATCTATAAAGCCAAAACAGATAGTATAGTCCTAATAAACAAATGGGTCTGAAAATAAATGGTGTCGGAAATGTAAAGGAATTTTTGGTACTATCTGAAAACTACTTTATGCTACCCCTTTTAATAACCTTGAGGGACTGATTGCGGATATAAATAACAGCTGCCAAATAATTGGGAGAAATGTCGGTGTCTATATACTGTATATAACGTACGTTGGGATGGTAGAAAAACACTTTGAATATCGTCTCTAGTTCAATTTTGACCTAACCATATGGACAGAAACCAAATAAAAATTTCACTTCTATATTCTATCATATGTATCTTGAAAACTGTGCGTTTTAGGACTCCATTTGATTAGGGCTTTTGATCTACTTTGACTTATTAAATGTAAACTTAAAATATTTATATTTTCCAAGTACCAGTATATGCCGTTATGTTTGTTGCAAAGCAATTCTGAATTTCTGGGTGTTTTATATGCTAATCCTTATTACAAAATTGTATGCTACTCTCAAGCAAAATTTAGCTTGAGTGTAAAATATTTCTTTGGTTACTTGTATTACTAATATTAACTGCATATCATGTGTTACTATGTTGGAACAAGGGTGCGAACATTGAAAATTCGTATTAGACTTTCTTAAAGGAACTATGCAGTCCCATGTTTTCTTGTTTCCTATAATTAATTACCATGTCATATATCTACAAGGCTACTAGTAAGCTTATTCTAAATTATATTTAGCTGAACTTATACGTGAGAATATGCAGGTATTAAATACTATCTGCAATTTCTTTACTTCTTCATTGTATCATATATTGTTCTAAAAAACTCCTTCAAGAAGGCTTTATTTCAAATTTCTGTAAAATGAACTAAAATAGCTTAATTTTAAAGGAGTCTCTTACAGAGTTTATGCTACAAATTAGCTGGCTTATAATAAGTTATTGTTGTGTTCCGGTGTGTTACGGTTTTGATTTAGTGTACTACTTTCATAGAAAGCCTCTTAAAATTTGCAACTCGGAATAGGTTCACTTGGTTATATGCAGAAGTGCAATATTTATAAATATGCCTAATATGTATTATTGTTGCCCAATTCTTGATATTTTAATTGTTAGTATTTACTCGTGGTTAAAAGATAAATTATAAATCACTTAAAATAAACGAGTCTTAGTTACCACATTGCGGTACAGTTCGATTATCGGTTCTTCTCTACAACTAGCACTAGCACATACCAAAAAAACTTCGTTAGCCATAAAGTGAAAATTGTGACGAAACTCATCATCACTTTATATACCTACTACCGTGCCGGTGCCGTTTAGAAAAAAGTTTCTTTCAGCAATTACTTCATTATCTATTCTCTCTATGTACTGAAGTTTACTTTTATTACTAATTTCATTAATATTAGCATACTAATGTATAATACAGGTAGTGAAACTAACTTTTAGAAAACCATTCATTGCATAGTTATACACAAATGCTCGTTTGAAGATTTTTTTATTTATTTCAAACTTCTTCCCAAGAAATATTGTTAATCTAATCTAACCTATGAGTGGAAGAAATCTCCATGTGTTTCCAAGTAAAGGCAACGGCTTCGGTCCTGGTAGCTCCTCATAGGGCATTGCGTTCAAAAGTACGTTTTTCTCATCCACATTATGAGTTTCCACCTCGACACCAACGGAAGCTGAACGCACACCATTTCGGCTGACCGCCAAAGCGCGCAAAAGTTTTGAAAACATCGCCGCTGAAAACTAACTAGCATTGGAAACCAGGCGTTCAGTTCCTCGCGGAGGCAGACAGGGCTTTGTGCGATTCTACCCCTTCCCAAAGGATTTTCGCGATTGTACCACAACAGATTGCGAATCCCCTCCACATAAAGAGTAAAAGTTATAATGAATAAATAAACGGTGTCGTTTAGCTGTTTTCAGTTGATGAATATATATCATTATTTCATGCAGAGCCTTCGTCGTTTAAAAATGTAATGTCAACTGTTTCAACATTGTCAGTTTTTTCACTTTATAATAAATTAAAATTTAATTATCAGAGCGCTTTTAGACATTTGGACGTCCACAGTGTCATTACATGTATCTACATATTTTACTTTTTATTGTAGTCCTTTCATACATTAGTTTATTTAATATTTATAGGTTATATTAATGCTTATTGAAGTTTCTAAACTAATGTTTTAATGATAACTTCACTTTTAGTACAACCGATTAAAAAAACACAACAGCATGTTAATTCAACTTCGAACTAAATATGCTAAGGAAATGCATTAACTAGTGCCTGCAAAAGTGCAGTCTTCTACTTGATACAATATCTACGATTAAATTAATAATTTCAAATAAATACATCATTTCACAACTAAATGTCATCATTATTTAAATTACAGGTAATTGCGATCATAGGTGTTGCTGGTAATTAACGGTAGGATTAATTAAACAGCATGACCCTAAATGGCAATGAAGAATGTGTCACCACACCAATTATAACAATTTTCTTTAGCAAGCTAAATGGGTTATTTCCACTATATTGTACGTCGGCAATGAAGACATTTCTAGACATTTCCAAACAATATATAAACCTTCTGCCGCGAATAAATATGCGTATCAAGAAAACCCTGGAGTTTTTGAAATCGGAACACCCAAAGAAATTTGTGTATGTACGAGGTCTTATTTCCACCATTCTTTCACAGATAGAAATGTTCATCGATGATGAAATAGTTCAAAACTAGATGGCAGATCACATATAAATAAGCGTTTCAGCTCCACAATGTTTCAAGTGCTATTTTAATCAACGTTACTCTGTTTTGGGTTATATTGTTTTCTAAAGATGGTAGTACTACATGTGCTTATCGTGCGCTCATAAATAGGTGGAGACATATCTATATACAGGGTCCGCCACTTAAAACTCCCAAGGCTCGTATTTTCACTATTTTTTTAGGTACAACCTTAAGTTATATATGAAATTGTAGGTCTTTTTAAACTCTTGAATAATAAAACATTGGGTGTCCACAAATTTTTTTTTTGTTAATTATCATATTCTGCAAATAAAGTTAATTTTTGTAAATATTTTTTAACCTTACCCCGTATAATAAATATTGCTTTATAGTTGGATGCCGCCTTTTATTTTCTTCAATTTGTGTCGTTACCATGTATGCGTAAATTTTGCTCCTTCTTAGTGAAAAACAAGAAAAACTATTTGCCACCATTCTTGTTAATTACGGTACAAATTATGCCTACATACCCATCGGTGCACACAAAACCCCAAAATTTGGAGTAACTTTTTAATAAATAAAGTACAAAGTTCGTTCTACAGAGAGATAGGCTAGGAAACGAAACCCTGCGATGAGGCTAGTAGACGATGTAGAAAACCAAACTAGCCTCATCGCAGGGTTTCGTTTTCTAGCCTCCCTCTTTGTAGAACGAACTTTGTACTTTATTTATTAAAAAGTTACTCCAAATTTTGGGGTTTTGTGTGCACCGATGGGTATGTAGGCATAATTTGTACCGCAATAAGCTACTAAAGTAAAACTTAAAAAATCCTCAACAACCCTATTAACAAAAAGGGCGGCGACTAGTTTTTCTTATTTATCAATAAGAAGGAGTAAATATTACGCTTACATGGTAGACAGAAATTGAAGAAAATAAATGCCGGCATCCAACTATAAAGCAATATTTATTATACGGGATAAGGTTAAAAATATTTACAAAAATTAACTTTATTTGCGAAATATGATGATCTGCAGAAAAAATTTTTGGACACCCAATATTCTATTTTTAAAGAGTTAAAAAGACCTACAATTTGACATATAACTTAAGGTTGTACCTAAAAAAAAATAAAGAAAATACGAGCCTGGGGAATTTTAGGTGGCGGACCCTGTATATGGTAAGAACACCCGCTAGCTACGCTTATGAACGTAAGTGTTCCAGGGTCCCTCCAGTTTGACCTTCTTCTCTAGTACAATACTGTATTTTAATTTACATGTCATTTTTTAACTTTCAAGTATCTCTTGCTAAATATTATGGGATCAATAAGTGCCTGTATAATTAGATCAATTACTACCAATTTACAGATTACAGATGCCCAAAAAGATAAATTTGATTTAAAAAAAAACTGCATGAAACACAATGCATGTAAATACCCTTACAATTCAAGTCTATGCTTCGAATTTTATAATATACATTTAATTAGTTGTTAGTATTTTTACTCAGCACCGCAAACGAAGCATGCTTAATAACTTTCTCTTTGCGTGGAATTCTGAGAAATTTTTAACACCCTTACGAGGTCATCACTTAACTCATACTAAAACGTTTAGCAAATTTGTAGTGTTAAATATCTGATAATACCAAGGTAATTCCTGTTTACTACTAGTAGAAGAATGTATCACCTTCCGACCAGTATTACTTATGCATTAATAACTGCTAAATTATGCTAAACATATTAGTGAAACTAGCTAATCTATCTTGTATCCTTGCACAAATTATGTAAGTTACAACTTTCTCACGTTTCTTTATGAATGTAATAGCAGTTTACCTTGATATTGTGCGCAAAATTTGATGTTCAAGTTCACTGACACAATAAACTACTGGACGCATTTCATTGGCAGTTTAACAAGTTCACGTATATATTATCTCTGAATTGTTTCCTTAACAATCAGAATTAAATTTATGCGACTAAAGCCTGCATAACTGTGGTAGTTTATTTATATATCATCCTGTACTAATACTTCTCAATGTATTATATTGAGACGGTACTACTTGTAAGTTAAGAGTTGGCTTATTAACCAGTTACGTCTAGTCGCTTTTAAATATAGTACATTTTTAATATATTTCCATCCGTTTTTACAAGCTGAATTAAACTACACCTGTAAAAAAGCTCTCATGTAGACTTTTTAGATTTTATATCTATTTTATCGTACTTTTTCGGAACGCAAACGTCAGCTGCACAAGTAAGACCAAGTTATAATTAAAATTTCTTATCTTAAAGTATATCTAATTTGTTGTACCATGTGCATGTGCCATAACTTAGTATCCAGTACTATATGTAGTATTTAATTTTGCAATAATAATTCAAAACAAATCCGTACTTGCTAAATCACCACAAGTACGCTAGTGCATGTATCTTAATTATTAGTTAACATTGACAGGTCGATTGTAACTATTTAAAATAGGTTATTTTTAGGTGTTTAAATAATAGTAATGTACAAATGATGGGAAATGCAGTCATAATATAAAAACAATCATGCATACTTTAAGAGCAATTCTTTCCTACACAGGGTGTTTCATTTAAAATAATGACATAGTCTACTTCCGGGATAGTGGGATCGTGGGAAGAACTACGAAAATAGTAAAGAATATTAATGACCTTGAATCGTTTAAGCAAGTACTACGGAGATTCCAAGAAATGGAATTGATTGGGACGTCAGTTTCTAAGGGGAGGATGGTGTTATGATATGGTAATATGGCAACCAAACTTACGATGACGTTCGCGCAGTTGCCTAAGGTTTATTTTTTTTTCGTATGTTTTCGAAGCTTCCATGCTGTAAGGGAACATTTGAACATATTCGTCGGTCGGTATGTAAGCGCGACAAACCGAACAGACTGATCCACGTGTTCTAATGTTTTAGGGTGATCGCAGTGTAGTGTAGTGTTAATTGAATCATAGTGCTAAAATCCTCATAGTAGTGTGTTAAATTAGTATTATTATAATTTAGTGTTTTCCAGTACTTATGTAAAAAGTTAGGAATTCACACTTTCAGAACCCGCACACGCAGGTCCGGTTCTGCGGCAGTAAAACGTCGTCTGTTTTTTACTTCAACTTGACAATTAAAAACGGCAACCACAATAAGGTGTAAGGAGCATATCAAAAAGTAAAGTTTAAATAGATAATAAGTAAATTTAAATAGGTAAGTTTGCCCTCTTTTCAAACGGTCATTGGTCATTGCTTGGCTCATGGGATGGGTAATGGCGTGCGTATGGTCATTTTAGATAAGCGTGGGCCATTTTCAGTTGTCATCGTGACTTGAAGCGGAGTACTTGCGTTGGCAGTTCAGCTTACCGTTTTGATGTGTAGCGGTGCTGTTAATAAACAAAATTTACCCTACTGATCTGTAAATAACCCACGGAAACTCCATCAGCAACCACTCTACTCCACTACAAATGATTCTGGTTCGTGGTGACGGTAACAATTACCTCACATCGTTACTGTTGTATACTAGAGGAATTTTCTCGGTCCAAAACTGAACTAGATAAACAATCATGATCGAGTAGATTTATGGTTTTAGCAAGATGGTTCTACATAGCACATCTCATATCGTTCACTCTAGCTACTCAGTATTCAAGAAATGTTTCCTGGCAAAGTTGTCTGCGGGTGCGCTTCGTGTTCCGCGTTTAGACCCTTAGAATTACAAGTTTTTAAACATCGCAAGATATCAATCCAGTTCTACAAGACATGGTGCGCAAAGCAATGACGCTTTTTCGTAACTTACTCCAAATATGCCTTAGCAATAACGACCATAATGTTATTTTTAAAATAAAAACATTTCAAAATGGCATAACGTTTTCCAAATATAAAATGCTTCTTTTATTTCGTTGGGTTTGATTCTTGACATTTCAACATTCCGACATTCTTTGAAAGTACCTAAGTGAAAGTTAAGATGAATGGATGTCACATTAGAACACGTAATCTTTAGGAGCAATGCAGCAATTTCGTCTGGTTTTAACTTAAGCTTTAGTCGAAAGGAAAAGCGAACACCTCCTGGTTGCAACACAAGTCTCTCGGGCTTTGCTTTCTTCCTCCTTACTAGGGTTTATCAAGTTGATAAGTTAAACTCGGTCGTTTATCTATGGACTTCACAGGTGTTTATCCCATGAGTACACGACACCCAGAGGTCTCATTTTTTTAAGTTTTATCTATACGACAGTAATATTCGCGACTCTCGTCAACACTGTCTTGGATGTTTTAAAGAATGTTCTTGAAATTAACAAGTGTATATTGAAGTGTCCAACGGGTTCGACCAATCACCAAATGCTGCTCCAAAGACCGTTTTTCATGATAGCGTTTACGAGATTTTCACTACTTCCATTAATCTTAAAGGATTCACAAGCAAGCTGGGTGTTGATTACACGAAGTTCTAATTTCCAAACTTCAGCGAGTCTATTTCCCATTGAGACCCAATCCCATAAAGTCGTCCATATCAGCTACACACAACACTTAATGACGTATTCGAAACTGTCCTAGTTCCACTTCCACTTCAGCTTCCCCAAGTGCTTCTGTCACCGTTCGTAGGACCTCCGAAAGGGGAATCACGGTTGTACGATGTTCTTCTTTATTAATGAAACCATAGCCCCAATATCCTTGGTTGCTCGAACATTCTTCCCGTTGATGCATACTGTTACAGTGAGACTGTTAATGTTGTTACACTGCAGAAAGTTCGAACAGACCATCTTGGTGGCGTTGTGTAAATATGTAGCAGCTTTGAAGTCCGACGTTTTTTTTATTGGATCACTTTCCTCGACCTGTGCCCCACGTACCTTTTACTGGTCCCAGTTGATAGCTGGTGCCTTGTATGCTGCCCCAATTTCCAAAGCCTTTCTTTGGGGCTCTCTCAAGCGCGTTACTTACATTATCGTCCGAGTTATCGTCCCTTACACAATCAAAAAAATTTCTCTCTGCCATTTCCTCCAAGAATTTAGACGAAGTTGTTGTATATGCCATGTGCGTTAGTCTTCTCAACTATACTTCAAAGTCCTGTAGAGTCTCGCCAACTTCCTGCTCGCAAGTGTTATTCTCTAAAGTGCAGTCCAAGCAGAGCAAGTAAGCAAGCAGCAAAGCCGCAGGTTTCTCGCGTTCATTCCGGCTTATTCCAGTTGTTAGCCTCACCAGCCGTAGCCGCCGCAAACTGTGTTTTGTAGGTCTCAAATAACAACTGTCCGTTGTACAACGTCGTACAACCCAGTTCCGTGGGTTTTAAGTGTTTATATTTCTTCTCATCTTATCTTCATGTTTCCTATGATTGTACTCATTCATTTCAATGATTCCAATAGCTATTATAGTTTCGCATCCATATTTGCTTCTCGTTACTGGCATATCGAAACTGCTCTTGACTCACTCGGCCTAACATTCTTTAGTCGGATCATGGCCATATCGGTCGTAAGACACTCCAGAAATGCAAAGTTCACTTCTTGACACCAGTTACGTGTATGGGTTCGAACACTACATTTCACTACGGTCACTTTAAAAGACTAGAACACTGGGTCGCCTTGTTCGCTTGCTAACACGAAAGCCTCGAGTCAACCAAACCACAATCGTTCATAGACAATAAAAAACAATCTTCGCGGGATGAAAGTAACTTTACAACACGACACTACCGCTCGATATTACTCCAGACAAACCAAGATCTACTTAAGTAATACATCAGCACAGGATATGATGAATTGGACTTGATGGCCCAACTGAATATCCCATACATCAGATTTGACACCATTCATTTATAATCTTTCTGTGGCGAGACCTCAAATCAAAAATATTCGTTACTCAAGAATACCCGTTTGACAAACAGGGAAACAATTTTTTAATGCACAACAGATCTCTTACACACRCCATTTTTGCCAAGTGGTCCAAGGTGGACATTCCCAGCAATCTTTGTAATACGTGGGATATAGGTGTTTTATCTTTAGCTAGTACATCTACCCACGCATAACTCGATCCCGCACGCTCCAACTACAAGAAGTATCAATGCACGATAATTGTTTTGTTCTTGATGGACTATATTTTTTTGTTAACTTGTAATTGTTACTTGAATGAAAACACTGCTTTCAAAACGAATGGTTTTAATGAACCAACTATCAAAATACAAAATGAATATCATCTGACTTCTAAAATTCTAATCTCACATTTTCTTACTTGATGTTTTTAAACATGCCCCCACTATTGAAAGCTTCCCTTTCAATCGGAAAGCGGCAGTGGCCATATCTTTTTGAAACCTCGCTTAATGATTCCATTACTCGTCTTGATGGTAGTAGCTACACGAGCAATGCCATCCAGTTCTTTGTGCAGTTCTAGGATACGTCCAAGTTTCCAATGGGTAGGCAAACTTTGGTCCTCCTTAACGATAACAAGAGCTCCTTCAGTTAGTTGACCTTGTTGATACTTCCATTTTGTTCGCTGCTGGAGTTCTGATATATATTCCTTCGTCCATCGTTGCCAAAGATGCTGAATAAGTTTCTGCAAGTACTGATAGCGAGTAAGACGATTATCGCTGATATTGAGAAGGACTTCATCTGGTGCGGCAACAAGTGACCTGCCAACCAGAAAGTGAGCCGGGGACAAAGGCGCGAGATCATTTGGACCTGATGAAAGTGGAGTCCAGTGGCCGGGAATTTAATATCGCTTCTGTTTGTGCCAGAACTGTTGCAAATTCCTCAGAAGTTAGTTTATTATCAGCTAAAACGCGTTTTAGGTGATGCTTCAAACTCTTTACTCCCGCCTCCCACAAGCCTCCAAAATGCGAAGAGTGTGGAGGTATAAAATGCCAATCGATGCCCTCGCTTGTTAAATTTTCAATCACAGTTTCTTTATTTAAAGATAAGAATTTTGACAATTCGCGCTTGGCACCCATGAAATCCGTGCCATTGTCGGAATAAACTCTGATAGGCCTTCCTCGTCTGGATGTGAAACGTCGCAAAGTAAATAAAAAGGCATCGCTCAACAAACTAGACACCAACTCGAGATGCATGGCCTTTGTACCAAAGCAAATAAATATGCACATATCATTTAGTTGTTTTACCACCGCGTCCCTTTCTATCTTGTTAAGAAAGGTCCGGCATAATCAACTCCTGATATAGAAAATCGGCTAGTTGGGGTAACGCGATCGTGGGGAAGATTTCCCATTATTGGCTGAACATTTCTGGCATTAAGACGAAAACATTTTATGCACTTATGAACAATAGCTCGCGCAAGGTTCCTACCACCTAAGGGCCAGAATTTATCTCTAATTGAAGGTAAAAGTAACTGCGGGCCCGCATCTAAAAGCGCAAAAAGCAAAAGTTTTGTAAAATGGTGATGGGCATCTAATACTGCCTGGTGTCGTTTTTCGTGAGAGACTTCTGAATTCTTTAACCGACCACCCACTCTTATGATCCCATTATCATCTAAAAAAGACGTTAGGTTAAAAATTTTGCACTTCGGTTCCATGCACTTATCTGCGAGAAAGTTTGGCAAGCTCCTCTGGGAAGGATTCCGATTGGGCTAGCTTTGTAAGGCAAATAAGTGCCTTATTGAGCTCGGTATTGGAAAGTGGACCTCTGTTTCGTTCAGGCGTATCGGTTGAGCAAATGCCCTTCTACCTTAATACGTATGGTACTACTCGTTTCAATCTGATAAAATTTGAAAAACTCAAATGGGAAGCGAAGAGGTGTAAAAGCAGGTAAGGATGYMCTCTGAGTTTTAGCTCTGGCGGCGTTTCTGCTGGATGAAGATGGGTTGGCCAATGGAAGTAGTCTAATTGAAGCCACTTTGGACCGTTCCACCGGGACTGGACTGGAGCCAAGAATTTGGCTAGGGTAGACCCCGTGAAAACTAGATCCGCAGGATTGTCGTGAGTGGGGACAGAAACCCTATTGCTGACGAATGTTTTTAAGAGATTGGGACTTGTACCGATCCAGCAAAGGACGACTGTTGAATCGAACCATAAGATACAAAGACTGAACGAAATGTTCATTGACTTCACAACCTTATTACTAGCCGGCTTAATAGCAGTGCCGCACATAATTCTAGCCGTGGTGTACTCCAAGATTTTATGGTATCGACTTTAGATTTTGCGCAGAGCAGTCTTACTGAACACTCACCCTTATTGCCAACGCTACGGATAAAAAAGCAGGCGCCGTAAGCTCGCTCGGATGCATCTGTAAACCCGTGCAATTGCGGATGACGATCTGATGTATTCATACTTGACGTTGAATGTGCAGATCGTTTAGTTCAGCAAGTTTAGCTTTAAACTTGGACCATTTGAAGGCCAAATGACTTGGAACAGTTTGATACCATGATTCCTTAAAGCCCATATCTCTTGGATAATTAGTTTTGCAATTATGGTCCAAGAGGATCGAAGACACTAGCAATAGCAGCCAAGATTGCCCTTTTACTAATTGTTTTTTGCAAAATGGGTTGGATTGCATAAGATAGCTGATTTGTCTGGCAAGCTCAAATTAGTCCTAAAATTTTTGCATGCTCGCCGGGGGAAAATTCAATCACGCCGCATTCTAGCCCTAATTCCTGCATATCGCGCTATACTTCTGGATTATTGGAGTACCATTTTCGCAACTCAAAGCGTCCAGTTTTTAGAATACGATAAATTTCCCTATAAATATGCGCTGTCCTTTCTATCGCATTTGCTCCTGTGAGCAAATCATCGACGTAGAAATCGTGACGAATAATTTTTGCAATATCCGGATGGAACCTTCATATTCGTTAACCAGTTCAAAAAGACACCTTTTCGATAAATAGCTTGTCTATACATTTTAGCAATGTCCGCAGATACCACGTATTCATGTTCACGAAACCGTAACAAAATTGATAAAAGATCGTCTTGAAGTACTGGCCCGACCATCTGCAGATTGTTGAGGATGAACCGCTACTGGAAGGAGCAAACTAGTCGAACACTACTCGAAGCTTTGTTGTTAAACTGGACTCTCGTAAAACGCCATGATGAGGCATGAAATACTCAGGACCATTTTCCTTAAAATTTTCATGAACTTCACTCATGTGATTTAATTCTACGTATTCCTTCATAAATGTTGAATATCGTTCGCGCAACGATTCATTTTTTAACAACTTGCCTTCGCACGAATAAAATCTTTGCTCGGCTTGCGCCTTAGATTCCTCTTTTCCGCACATTGTTTTAGTGGCAATGTAACTTATCAAACTGCCATCTGCGTCTCTGCGTGTAGTTTCTTTGAAGATCCTCTCACATTATTTTTCTTCGGGTGCAAGCAATCGGGGGGAATCTATATCCTCGATTTCCCAAAATCGTGAAACGAGCTTGTTTGTGTAATTCTACTCTTGAACTGCTTACATTACACGAGACTTTAGAATCTGGCGCAGCACCCGATACGACCCAACCTAACTTAGTTTTTTTGGAAAATGGGTTTATCTTTACCGAATGAAATTTTCCCTGGACATAACAACGTCCAGAAGAGGTCCGTCCCTATTAGTAAATCTATAGAGCCTGGCTTGAAGAATTCGGGGTCTGCTAAATTGATATTGTTAGGAATCGATAACTGACTAATGTCAATTTGGAGTTACACTTGTGATTTCTGGTAAAATGTAGCAAGTTAAATTTGCTTGGAAGGAGGTTTGCATTGAATGTAGCTTGACCTCGCTTTTGAAGTTTGCTTTACTTAGCGAGTTTAAAATTCCGTGTACTGACTGCTAAGGTTGCTAAGTTTCCTTAACGGATAGTCCTAGACGCTTGAGCATTCTTTCTGTAAGAAATGATGTTTGCGACAGGCAATCCATGACACAAGCTGTTGAAAGAAATACGTATCCGCCGCTATGACAAATGATCGAACTATTAAAGCGTGTTAGCTTGTTCTGGCTTTTTGTCTGAAGCTACTACGTTGTCTGTGTGCAATAAAGTATTGTGCCAAGCTTTACATTTTTTGCAAGGCCTGACTTTACAATTTTTACCTGAATGGCCAGTTCGTAGGCAATTAACGCAAAGATTAGCACCTTTTACATGTGCATGGCGGTCGCTTACTGGTAGCTTTAGGAACTCCTCACACGTATAGATGTTGTGATTTTGCTTACAATAGTTGCACGAATAGATTGAGGCCAAGAGACCTTTAGTCACTTGCTTGTGATCGCGTGGCTTAAATTGTTTTTCGCTGGTTTTAGAATCTACGGTTTCTAAGAAATCTGCGCGATTCTTTAAAAAGTTTTTTTATATCTTCTAGCTTTGGAGCTTCTCTCGGTTCTGCAGTGTACCGTTCCCACGCAGCGTTTGCTCGTCTAGCTTTGTAGTGATAATGTAGATCAACAGCGTATCCCAATTTTGCACTTGCTCTCCTAATTGTCCAAGAGATCTAAGGTGCTTTGAAACACTATCGATTAATTTTCTAATTTTTGACGATGATTCCTTTTGAATGGTGTTTAAGGAAAATAGCGATTTGACATAGTTATGTACCAGTAGTTTTACGTTATTGTATCTCTCGCAAAGCGCGTCCCATGCTACCTGATAGCCCGCTGCTGTAAATCCAACCGACGATGCCCTTAGGTAGTAAAACTTTTGAATATCTGATAATCTAGCATTGTTTCCTATCATTGAATCAAACGTATTACGGAACTCCAACCATGCATCATAGTTGCCGTCAGATTTAGGTAATTCAATAAGCGGCAATTTGACTGTATTTAAATTTGCAACGGGAACGTTCTCGCTTGGCGAGGAAGACGAACTAGAGCCTGCGTCGGTAGGCATTATTTGCCTGGTATGCGTGGTTAGAAGAATTTTTGCTAAAGCTACACTGTTAAAGAAATATCTTCAAATTTTGCCCTTTGCAGCATTTGTGCGGCTAAATCGTTTGCGATTGCTTCGATCTCTAATTGAGTGTTCTCAAAATCACCCATAATTTGCTGTTTTTGTGCGCCTTTTTATTTTACGTATCCTGTATCACTTAAAGTGTGTTCGGCTTGTATACTTTCAACGTAATTTTTTAATACAGTTACACTAGCTTTGAAAGATCCTCGTTTTCTAGTTAAACTTGTTAATTTTGCTTCCGCGGCCTTGACTTCTCTTTCATCTAGCTTGGTTACCTCTGACTCGCCTACCTCTCTTTGAGGCATTTTAAAATTGTTAACAATCGAGAGTTATTAGGGAAAATGCCCTAGGAAAAGTATAAACTTGGAACGACTCACCCTCTGGCAGACAAAGTCTACTTGCATGTTGCGCTATTGCTGGGACGTTCCTGTCTTGCTCGGCTGCAATGCACCGCTGGCCTCTTGCGTATCGTCTTGCCTTATTCAGCAGCCAACACTTTGTTAGGCAATGCATTTTGAAGTACGCGGACATTTTAGTGGCGAAACTGAACAATTAGCTAGCACATCAAAAGTTAAACATAAAATAGTGACCGAAAACGTAGCTCCTATTGCGAAACCACCGTATAGGTACCCATACCACCAACGGGAAATCTAACGCAATGAAATAAATCGGTTATTAGAAGCCCTTCTGATTCTCCATGGTACGCGCCCGTTGTCTTAACCGTTAAGGACTTACCGAACGGCGAGCAAAAAGTGCGGATGTGTATCGACTATCGAGGCTTCAATGCTGTGACGAGATTACTACCCTCTACCAACTTTACAAGACACCCTAGACTCGCTGGGTAAAGCTAATTTATTTAGTGATGATGTGAGGTCTGCATAACATCCATTGATATGGACGAGCAAGATAAAGAAAAAACCGCGTTTTCAACCCCCGACGGGCACTTGATTTTTAAAAAGATGCCCTTTGGCCTGCTTAATGCGTGCTCTACCTTTCAGATATTTATGAATGTAACGCTTTCTGGTTTAACTGGACAGATTAGCTTGGCATACTTAGATGACAATCGTTTTTAATTCTTGTGGAGTAGATCATATTGAAAAGTTTCTGTAGTTATTATTGATCGTTTAGGAGAAGCCATTGTAAAGCTGAAACCTAGTAAGTGTTGCTTTATGCTAGAAGAAATTAAGTACCTTGGACATATAATCAGTAAAGAAGTAATAAAACCCACCCAGATAAATTTATGTCAGTGAAAAACTTACTAGTTCCTAGAAACGTTCGAGACTTAAGAGGATTTTTAGGACTAGAAGGCTGGTGGTACAGGGGGTTCATCCCAAATTTTTCTTTAATAGCCGAATCTAACGAAAAAGGAAGTACCTTTTAATATTGATCAAAATGCTTTCAATCTATCGAAATTCTTAAAAATTCTTTAACTTCTGATACAGTGTTTAGCACATCTTGAATTTAGCCAACCATTTATATACTAGCCACTGATGCTAGCAAAATTAATATTGAAGCAATTTTGAGCAACTACATAATGGTTTTGAAAGTCCTATTGCTTATAGTAGCAAAAAGACTAAGGCACAAAGCAACTACTCTGCGACTGAATTAGAATTACTTGCTGTTGTGGAAGGCATAAAACATTTTCGTAATCTGTATGGACGAAGGTTTACAATAGTTACTGATTATAGACCCTTGAAATGGCTTATGAACCTTAAAGATCTAACATCAAAATTATCTAGGTGGAGTATGCTCCTTTCCAGTTATGATTTCGAGATTATTTTTAGGCAAGGCCGAAAGCATGGTAATGTAGACGAGCTTAGCCGAGAATTCACCCTGAGCACCAGGAAAACGAATGCGATGAGCTAGACAAATTTCTGCAATGCGCTCAACGTAAAAATATAGTAAACAGTAACATTGTAGTGAAAACAGGCAATTTGTTTGCTACACCGGAAGGTTATTCTCTTGTCCATTGTGTCTCTCAAGATTGCTTTAGAATTTAAAAACTATTTCCATTGAGTAGATTATTTGAAAACAGAATAAAAGCGCATTTATCATTATTATTCGATAAGAATATTTATTACTTAATAACGAAAAATAAATACTATGACATCAAAGTCTTTGGAACTGTTTATCCAAACAGTATCATTGTTTGGAAAAAAAGATTTGCACTTAGCTATGCCCAAAATAGCATGTGGTTTAGATAAACTTAACTGGAACATTGTGCATAACATGATTAAGTACATTTTTGCAAATACTAATTAAACTTAAATGTTATAATTTATGAACACCAAAAGAAAAACAAACATTAACGTTGTTA
Source organism: Rhyzopertha dominica (assembly GCA_025024175.1). NCBI lineage: Eukaryota > Metazoa > Arthropoda > Insecta > Coleoptera > Bostrichidae > Rhyzopertha > Rhyzopertha dominica. Next base: position 24,082,264 of record QCXZ01000041.1, read on the forward strand.
ATACAGTTCCACCATTTACACCAGTAGAAAGTATTCTAAAAGAGCAACAAAAAGATACATTCTGTCAAAGTATCATTCAGGAATTGCAAAACGAGCACAATGACTTGCCGTACTATCTTCACCTGGAAGGTTTGCTGTATTAACTAAATGTTGGCAATGATGTTCTTGTCATACCTAGGACTTAAGACGTAAGAAAAGTCTTGTATGATTTTCACGACCTACCCTTCTGCGGCCAGGTAAAAACGTATGCTTTCATCCAGTCTCGTTATTGGCCAAATATGAAGAGTGACGTCGTCAAGTACTGTCAGCAGTGTCGTTCATGTAGTGAAAGGAGGAAGAGAAGCATCTCAAGAAGGCTCCACTACATCCTGAGGTTTTGTATCCATTTGAACGAAACCAGTATGGATATTTGTGGTCCGTTTGTTACATCGCTAAATCGCTAAATGGCAATAAGTTCCAAGACTACTTTACAAAGTATAGCTTTTGCTGTACCTGACCAAACAGCAGAAACAATAGCAAAAGTTTTCGTTACTGAAATTGTCGATAGGCATTGCGCACCAAGACAATTTTGTTAACCGATCAAGGTCAAAATTTTGTTTTAAAGCTTATGAAAAATTTATGCCAATATTTACAAATAGAGAAAATCCAGACTACACCCTACCATCCTGAATTAATGGTATGATAGAGCTTAGTCAGTGTTTTCAAAGATACTACGTCTCATTATGTAGACAAGAATCAACAAGATTGGGACAATTGGGTACCTTATCTGTTAATAATTGCTTATAGGTTTAATGTTCATTGATCAACCGGGTACAGTCCCTTCTTCTTATTATATGGCCGAGACCCAGTTCTGCCTTTTGATGATATACTAAAGCCAGTTGCTGTTAAGTACCATATAGATCATAATTATTTTTCTGGACTATGAATCGATTACACAATGCTTATGTTACTGTAAGACAAAATTTAGCTGATTGCAAAGAAAAGCAAGCCATTCAGTACAATAAGACTGCCAAGTCAAACGATTTTTACTTGGGTCAACTAGTTTACTTGCATGACCCTAGCGCAACAGTGGGCCTTCAAAGAAATTGAGTAAACCTTCGACTGGGCCTTACCGTATAATTGAAATAAATGGCCCTGTTACGTACAAAATTAGGCTGCTTAATGGTCGAAAACTGACCATACGGACAATGACCCTAACGACTTTGGTATACATCCCCGTGATGTTACTTTGGAAATAGCTCAAGTTGTTATACACAGCCTTAAGTTCAACAGGCCGAAGGCCATGAGGGTACTTGGGTAATATAATTCGAGATGGTGTTAGGGTGTCTACCAGACCACGTAGACCCCCTAAACGATTTACTTTTTCAGAATTCGAGTAAAGTACTGCCTGTGTTTACAGCGTTCTTGTAAATTATTAGTAAGAGAAGATAATATAGTTTACTAGACTGTGCTACATAAACTTACGAACACACTGACATTCAACATGCTCTCAAACCTGATAGTGGTAGTGCTGCTGTGCGGGCCGTGCGTATTATTTATATAGCGTACGATTGTGACGACCGAAATGTTAACGTGAGTGTGGTGTCGTTAAAAGACGTCACGCCGCGTCCTGCGCCATGTGATGGGTATAATGGAACCAGGATGGATGTTCAAGTGATACAACGGAACGAAATTAAGCAACAATTAAAAATGTGCCTCATAGAAATTACACCATTGTGGCATGCATAGTCACAGTTCGATGGTTGCTGGAGGATTATCAAAGCTGATTTCTCCAATGGGAGCAGAAATTTGCCGCGACGCTCACAAATCAGGCAACTTAAAAATCTACCACCAAACTATCGGTAAACTGCAGGCTAATTCAACAACCACAAGCTACATCACTCTTATAGGAAGCCTTGATAATAATGGAAATTGCAAGGGCGGTTTATACTCCGAAGAAAGACACACTGACAGATATAGTCATTTAACTTCCACCAAGATTATAATGAAAGATTACCTGGCAAATGTAAAATTAGAAGACAACGTAATAAGTCTACTTGGAGGGATAGTTTGACCATACTTAAACGGTTACTGTTTATACTCAACCTCTGGCGAAACAGTTTGGGAGTACTCTCCTCAAGTAAATTGTGATGAAGGGTAAAAGTCTGATGTATGAAGGTACAGCCGAGTTGGTATCTACTAAAGAAAAGGAAAATTCGTCGTTATCGAACAAGAAGATAAGGTACTTGCACTCTCTAAAAAAACATATACGTTGTGTGGAAGTGAGGTGTGGAGGTGTTAGAAACGGACAAACGGCCTGAGCAGTCGTGTGAATAGCTGTTATTATTATCTCTCCTGTTCTTTTCCGTTTGTAGGCGGTTTGTTAACGTTTTCGCGATTTGCTGTGGAAATACCCCGTCTGATATACTCTTGCGGCAGTTTTTTTGAAAACATTTCACCACCGGTTGCGATCTGGTGGAAAGTTATCGACCTCCGCCGTTTGGAATGATATCACTGCGAGTCCATAGGTGCAAGGATCGAGGTCTGCATTCGGATAACATCTTGTTCGCTATGGTTGTGCTGTGCGGTATATGCGCAGACTGTCCCGGCTTCAGCTCCGAGCTCAAAATGCGATGAGTGCTCGGCCGACATACACTCAACTGCCTCGACCTCTCAAGCGACGATGTTGCACGCTTCACGCACTCTAAATCTAAGAGTATCAAATTTTATTGCTTATCGCATATGATATGATTAAATACAAACGCACAATGTGGAATAGGTAACACACGCTCCTCCCAAACGATTACTCGCAATTCAGAGCCTACTCAAATTCTCTCTCCGCAAGGATACGGGAGGCTAAGAAAAATTTGAATCTAATCGAGAAACCAAAAGCGTTGTTCTCGTAAGCGAACAAGTTCTAGAGTCTCTATTCCTCTTATCAAGAATGAGGGTGGCGACGTTTGTAGCCACAAAGCGGAAGCTGCTGAACGCTTCGCAGAATATATTTGTTCTGTCTTCTCACCAGAGCCGGCTGGTTCACTGCCAGTTTGTAACTTCCCAAGTTACTCATCGGTTAAACTCAAACAGATACAGTTAAGACTCACAGAGGGGTTTTCACCCCAGGGCCTCATCCTTATCCTGTCTATGGTTTCATCCCTGAGATTACATCTTTATCAATGGTAGTTATGAATACCTTGTTAGTTTTCTCTCTTCAACAACTAGCTAGTGTCAACCTGAAATAGTAGAGGCTTCCCCGAACGCTCACCCTAAGGCCTATAGGGTCGCATTCCAATAGCCCGGATCGGGGGCACCTAATAAGGCTACCCTCTCCACCAGAACTATGTCATTCGAGTAGCCCGCATTACCCCCCGGAATGCAAGTCACCCACTCGAAGGAACCACGGCTGTTAACCGGGCACTCTACGCTAGGGGTTTAAAACTGCCTGAGGCACATCATGGCCAAAGACCTCGCTCTCATTGCCTGAGGCACATCATGGCCAAAGACCTCGCTCTCACTGCCTGAGGCACATCATGGCCAAAGACCTCGCTCTCACTGCCTGAGGCACATCATGGCCAAAGACCTGTCTCTCTCAGAGCCAAAATCAAGAACATTTCTCTCTGTCAAAAATGACACATCAATACTCATTGCTTACTTTTGCATCTCCTCGCGACGCACAGAGGAGTATTTGCACGCAGAAACCGGCCAAAAACATTTGTTGATCGAATGGTTCTTTAAACGATATAACCTTTTAATACGTTACGTTTAAAAGACATTTTCTGGGTTATGATCCAAAAAAAGTTTTATAAAAATATACAGGGTGTTAAATTTAGAAGCCTCACCATTGGAATATCGAAAACGGTAAGACGCAAAACCTAATTAAATAGGTATAGTTATGTAGCCTAATGGCTTATTTAATATGCAATAAAAAACGAATCGATTACGAATCGCTCGGCATTTGTTAAAAAAAATATTTTTTTATTATTTGCTATATTTTTTTATTAACTGCTATATATTTAGTCTGTTTGTATGGAAATATTGAACAAATTTGATGTTAATTTTTGTTAATATTTTATTGAATATTTCAAGTAATCCAGTTTTCAGTTTTTTCTATAAACTGTTTTTGAGACATTGACACACACTTTTGTTTTCATTTTTTGTATGATCGCCATATTGCGTTTTTACATATCCAAATTCCGTTTATTTTTAAACACGATAAAATGTTATGAAAAAAAATGTTCAGAAAAGAAAATTTTCCAGTAATATAAAATGCTAAAGCTTACATTCTTGAGTTTGTTTTGCATTATTATTTTATAATTATCACTATTGTATCTAGAAGGCAAATTAAAATAAAGGATATGAAATAATTACCTACTTAAAAACAACATTTATATACAAAACTTAAGAAAATAAAATTTTTTTGTTAAAACAAGAAAGCATTGTTCACAAAAGTATGGTCATTTGTAAAAGTCCCTAAATCCGCTGTCCACAATTTGTCATTTTGCCAGCTTAAAAAACCCGAATTCCGCTAAATCTAGCGTATAGTAATACTGTATTCAGCGTTGTATGACGTACTAAGGTAGTTTAGGGACCCATTCATTCAATTCAATAGCTACCAAGGGCGCCAAAAGAAGTATTAACTTAAAAAATGAAGTAGGGGCATATTTCCGGTTAAACAAGTGTCAACAAATTCAAAAACTTATTCTTTGCTTTCCACTTCATATCCATCAAAAATTTCAAAATAATTTATTTTCATATAATGGAGTTTTTGAACTGTTCCTGAACTTTGTATTAACCATGTACTTAGTTTAGAAATCGGTAAATGTATGTAAATACTTCCAAAATTCAAATTCGCAAATATTCGCAGCTAACGCATTTTAAGTTTGAAACCACGATCTTTTCTCTGTTTTCTAATACAAACATTACTGTCCAATAGAAAACAGAAATATAATAAAAAAGTAATTTACAAATCTGACAACACGTTACCGAAAATTTTGTGACTTAAAAAAATTTCATTTCTGTATGAAAAGAAATAAACTGACAATAAAGATTATTAAATAATGTTATACATATCTGCGGCAGAACAATCCATTTTACGAATTTTAACAAAGTTCATTACACATTCACTAATTCTCTTGTTGAAGTATAACTTGATACGAAACGATAACAACGAATAAACTTGCCGCGCGCAACTGAACTTCTGACAAGTTGCACCGCCACCTACTACCAGAAACATACAAAATATTCACGGCCCTCACGTATGTATTTATTATTGTTTCAGAATTAACAAGTTTTATTTCTGTATTTGACATTTTTAGTTACTGACTTATGACCAGTTTTTCAATACAAATACTCTGTGCGACGCTGATATTTCTCGCCAAAACAATTAATCGCACGCATACGCATTCGCTTCGATATTAGTATTTATCTTATCAACAGCGATTCTAAACAGAGCAAGAAATTAATAAATGTACAAAAACACCTTTTATTTTAATAATAACGCAAATACAAAAATTGACATTTAACAATCGTCCCATTAGTCTCGTAAGCGTTGTGTGTAAGGTAACGGAGAAGATTATTGCCTCAAAATTGATGTCTTTCCTATTGACAAACAACATAATTCCTCTTACCCAGCACGGGTTCGTTCCCGGCCGTTCAGTAGTGACCATCATGATACCTTCTATCAATGACTGGACATCGCATTTGGATCAGGGAAATCCAATTGATGTAATATATCTCGATTTCATCAAAGCATTTGATAAGGTGCTCCATAGACGACTTGCTGTGAAGTTAGAACGTGTCGGAGTGCGGGGACTATTGCTGCGATGGCGATGGCTAGATGCTACCCTATTTTAAGTGGCGTGCCTCAAGGGTCAATCCTGGATCCAATCTTATTTATTATTTACTCCTCGGACCTACAACTCGGCATCCAGAGCAGTATTTCCAGGTAAGCAGACGACACAAAATTATGCTGCAACCCGTCCTTTTGCCTCCTCCCAATACGATCTGGATCGCGTATCATCGTGGTGTAGCACTTGGCTGATCCCCTTAAATATTGCAAAGTGCTCTATTCTACAAATGGGCAAATTAAACCCGCATACTAATTACACCATAAATGGGCTGCCGCTGGCTTCTGTGTTTGAGCAGATAGATCTTGGTTTTGCTGTCACCAGTAATCTTTCCTGGTCTCCCCATTGCCTGAAGACTACTACAAGAAAGGCTAACACTGCTTTATACATTTTAAGAAGAGCTTTTTCCTCCCCGGATCCACGTCTCGCAGCCCTTCTGTACATGACATATGTTCGCCCTCTTCTGGATTTCGGAATACCAGCCTGGTCCCCGGTTTTGATCAAGGACCGCGAATGCATGGAGAAGATTCGGCACGCAGCAACTCCCTGGCCCAGGGGTTTCTCTGCACTGCCTTATGAGACGCGACTTAAGAAAATGAACATTATTGATCTTCTCTCCGTGAGACGAGAGAGAGCCGAACTAATCCAATTATTTAGAATAACTCACGGGCTATTCCACAACTCTTCAGCTCGCAGTATCGTCTCACTCAGCACTGTTGCCCGTCTACGTAGTCACCAGTTTAAATTAAAGAAGGAAAACTTACTTCTCACCGGCTGCATTTTATCTCAAACCGCTGTTTCGACCTCTGGAACTCTCATTAATACCTCCATTGTACCTGATCGACAATGTATAGGTTAGCCTTACTCCATATCCTATGCTCGATGGTCGACAGATGCCTTGCTCGATCATATATTGAAATTCTGCTCGAGCTATTTTCAGCCTATCTGGAGCGAGACGTACCTTTTGTTTGACAGGCGGGCTTTTTGTCATGATATGATGAACAACTGTATGCATTCGTTTTTTTTGGTACGGGAGACATCCTGCATATGGAAACTGGCCAAGTAAATGACTGAATTTTGTTGTTCTATCCTTGATGGTGGAAATACTTTCTGCAGGTGCGTTGGTAAGTGTAGACATTAGGGTAGTGCTATCTATGAGGCGTTTGTTTTTCAAATCCACAGGAAGTCCATGGAATTTCAGGAAATCGGAAATTGACTAATTGCTTGCATGTTTTTAAAAACCTTTTAGGGTAAACCGAAACATCAACTATGTCAATTAAAAATACCAGGCCGGTGCTTTTGTCTGTGATGAAAAGGCGGTTCTGCTGAGTATAGTCGTCGCTGACCGTCCCTACTGACGACGACTGCCTTCGTTTTCCGAATTATATGAACACGGAGATGTGCCTTACGGGCTTTGTCACCGAATCTCCTGTGATAAAAGCATTCACTGGATTTTGAGCTTCGTGTTCTTGATCGTGACCTACGAAAGTGTGCGCGAGTGCGACTTCGGTTTCTTTGGCGATCCATTCTCAATCTTCGATCATCTTCGTCAAAGATTCTATTGGTAATTTAAGAGCACTTTATGTCGATGCTGGGTGCCACAACTAGTGCTGAGTTGGCCTTCACGGTTGGCTTGGATGTGATGGGAATTGTGCTAGCAGATGCCACGGACGCTATAACGTTACTGGAACCAGGGGCGAAAGTACCGACGCTGACCTCCAAGATTTTATCGGCGATTGCTGCCATCTTGCTCAGCTCAACTCCCGCACTCGCGGATAACACGATTTGTACATAGCGTTTTGAGCACATCTTCGTTCATTTTTTCGGCTGCCAGGGTCCTCATACAACCTTGAGAACTGGGTGGGACGTTGATCTCTACGATCTAGCTCGGTTAATAACTTCCGTAATTGTTTTTCGTTTGATTCTGAATACACCATTATTAGGCGGTTTTTGATGGTGTTGTAACGGGTGGATTATCCAGTAAATCAGACACGCTGCAATACGCTGCAGTCCAAGGCTCCAATGACAGCGAAATACTTGCCCGCATCTGTTCGGATGTTACATATGTGGAACTGCGCTTCCACCTATGCGAACCACAATTTGGGATCCCGTTGCCAAAACTGGAATTTTTATACCTTTTAGACTCTCAATGGTGCTGGTTTCTTCTGCATTTTCGTTGGTACTCTCGCCTGCGGTTATTGGAGTTGCCATTGCTGTAGCGCTCACTTTGTGCGGTCACCAATTGTTCGTTACTTTGTCGTGGAGAAAAAACACTGTTTAATCACACAACAAATATGTTTAATAACGAACTAACTTTTTTTACATTCACTTGACGTGAGGATGACAAATTATATTTTTATTAATAAAATCTAGTAATACTCTGCGTGCAGCTGCACTGAAACATGCGGCCACCTACATGCTGGCGAGAACTCAAGAAAACTATGGAAGCTGTCGCCACACTATTATTAAAAACCAACCAAGCGAACTACAAGTGGAGGAAGAATCACATCTTAATTTTGGGCCAATTCAACCTTTGGGTAACACCGGGTTATATACAAACGAGGAAATCTCCAAAGTTAAAAGTCGCTAACATTTTGTATAGAAAGGAAAGCAGTAGAAAATATTTTGGCAAGGATTGTTGGATTAGATACCGACAACGAAGGGTTTTCAACATTACAGCTCTCTGATGCAAAGGAAATGAAAAATTTTGCAAGATCAACATTACGTACGATATGTCTGGGGGTGGTTCACTGACTTAGGCATGGTAATGAGTGGCCTAATTGGATTTTATGTCATTGTCAGAGCCTTGAAATATATCATGGAAGTCATTATAAATGGAATAGCGATATATAAAGCCGTGGGGTGTGGAATAGCCTTAATAGCAAGTATATGGAATAGGTTAGCTGTATGGGTTGTGCATCACCAGACTACTAAAAGGCAATGCACTGATGTCCCAATCCCAACAGAAAGGGACGAGCACAAAAACATACCTGATGAAATTATGGAAGTCATAGTAGAAAGAGCCTTGTAATAATAAGTCGAATGAGTTCAGTAAAAAACCACAAAATGTACCTCAACAAAATTTAAAAGGGCTTTCGTCTAACAAGCGATATAGTGTGTACAGTAGCCAGATATCATTGTATCCAGATTTACCCCACTGGATGGAATCCGCTAACCAGCCTTTACAAGGTTTCACGTCTTACTCATTTATTGAACATTACCCCTGGTCTATCCAATTGATCCTGTAGCAACAGACCGGGCTTGCAACCTCCTATTTCCTTTTTTATTCCCTTCCTTGACCGATGGACCCCAGACCACCATGATGACGAGGGTCGACTGCGCAACTGCTTCATCCAAGGATCATCGCCGGAGGAATCCTGTGCGTTAAAAAACTAATATGTGCAAGTAAACGATTGAGAGTGTTAACTGATGCATTTGCGAAAAGCCCCTCCTATGGTAGCTGTACTCGCAAAAACTCCCACAAAATTTAAATCAGACTCCGAGGTTTCCTCTTAAGTAAATTGAAATCTTGTAGTCAGTTCCGTTTTGATATTTTGACCACCAGCTAGAAATTTAATACCGTGTTGGGCTCAATCGAATAGTTAGTTTTTTGTTGCTTTTGTTTGTGAACTATTAATGTTAAATTCAGTTCTCTACCGTTGGACTGGTAAAATAGTGGGAAGTCGCTAGAACCAAGGACCGAGGGAGCAAGTATTAGGAAATACTCCAGGGGTGTCGTACATATGAATTATCTTCTATTTGTTTTAAAGTTTCTTGGGCTGACCTTTGTAAATTAAGCGCAATAAGTGTTATTCGGCTTTATTTGCTGTATCGTAACCGATTCAACTTTTAAATTTATAATAAACCCGCAAATTCACGCAAGTCAGTGTTTCATTTTCAAATTCTCAATCTACCCATTGGCCAAGAAGAACCTACATTTGTCTCTGAAGAGTTTCTTACCGATCAGTAAATGGTGGCGGCGATAATTACCTTCATAAGTATATTCCACAGTACTGTTAATTTCATGCGACTAAGGTTGACTTTTATAAAAGCGTTGAAAGAAAAAATATTTTGATTCAACGATAAGAGATCTCTCATTTGCGCTTTATCCATAATAGATAACACCTTCATCAACACGATGGATAGACGCAAAACCACCAGGCCATGCTGTACGGGGGCATCTGTTGACCATATGTCCAATTGTTTGGAGGGGATCTCCACATTCACAAGAAGGGTTGTTGCCGAACACAACACCATCCATCTTGAATGGTATAAGGAGCACGAAGGAAATCTTCTGTCCACAGAGGTTTTCTAGAAGTTAGCCGAGTTGTAGGTAGCTCTTGCAGATCTCGGGAAATCAGAAACTCATTAGGAGCTGATTGATATTTTGCCAAGCTTTATATCTGGCAAACTGTCTGCGAATCTCCGGAGGAGCAATGTATGAAAGAATCGGAAGCCAAGGTAATGGAGTTGACTTAATTGTTCCAGTGATTAGTCGCACTGCAGTATTTAACTGAGTGTCAATTTTTCCTGTGTGATGACTGTTTTTCCAAACAGGACAGCAGTACTCAGCAGTGCTATAAACCAAGGCAGTTGCAGAAGTACGGAGTACATTTGCATTTGCACCCCAACTTGTACCAGCAAGCTTATGCAGAATGTTATTTCTAGTCTGTAATTTTTTACTGTCGTTTTCTAGATGTTTCTTGTACGTTTAGAGATTTCTAGTCTGTAATTTTTTACTGTCGTTTTCTAGATGTTTCTTGTACGTTAGAGACGTATCTGGGGTCACTCCAAGATATTTTGGCGAGAAGTTATGTTTAAGAATTATGTTATTTGACATAACTTGAAGCTGTTTCCTCTTTTGGTGATTGTTGAGATGAAGGCAAGTTACTTCTGTCTTCAATGGATTAGGGCACAAGCGCCAGGTTTTAAAATAGCAATTCATAATCTCGATGTCACTTGAAAGGTTTTGTTCAAGTACAAAAAAGTCTTTACTTTGCAAAGCCAATGCCATGCCGTCTGCATACACAAATTTTCTCGATTGAGTTACTGGAAGGTCACTTATGTAAAGGTTGAAAAGAATAGGCGACAGAACCGATCCTTGTGGAAGACCATTATTCAAAATCCTAAATTAGCTACTTTCCTCTCCCAAAAACATTCAGAATAAATAGCATTCGTTCGATGAGCTTCACAGTCTTTCCACATTTCAGAGTATTAAATAGTTTGAGGATCAATCCATCTTTCCTCACAGTATCGTATGCCGCCGATAAGTATATGAACACTACTCCAGTTTTTAATCGTTTCTGGAAACCAACTTCAGCATATGGTGTTAGAGCCAAAACTTGGTCACAGCAACTTTTGTTATTCCTAAAACCTGCTTGTTCCTGCGGGAATGAGTCTTCAATAATAGGACCTATTCTCTGCTAGAGTAGTTTCTCTAGTAACTTGTAGCAGACACTCAGGAGGGCAATGGATCGGTAACTTCCTGCTTCATTTGGAAGTTTCCCAGGTTTTAAGACAAGCAATCACCTTTGTTTTCTGAAACAAACTTGGAAGAGTACATGTATCTAAAATATTATTATAGAACAATAACAACCATTTTAAAGTATTCGGTCCCAAGTTTTTCAAGAATTCTGAGTAAATACCATCAAAACCAGCAGCTTTGCGGGTTTTCAGAGCACAAATAGCTTGCCGAAGTTCTTCCAATGAGAATAATTGTGGCAACTCTACTGAAGGTTCGCACCTTTTTCTTAACTAACGAAGTTTTTTCTTCATCTTTTTAATTCCTCTGTAGATATTTGAACAGAATTGAGATAGTAACCAGTCGAGAAGCTAAAACATTAGGCGAAATTAATGATGTTAGTTTGAGTTTCATTAATGTTTGGCTCTAATTTTTTCAGCAGGTTCCAACTGCTGCGACTGGAGTGGGTGAAGTTCATACTCTGCATTAGAGTATTCCATTTTTTCTTCCGAAATTGATTCAGGGATTCAAGAATCCTGTCAGCCATTTCATAACTGGGATGAGCTTGATACTATCTATACAAGCCATCAGTTTCTTTATTCCAACAAGGAACGTAGCATTTTCGAAAACCTCTTGGAATTGTTCTCTTTGCAGCAGCCTTTATTACACCAACAAATCTTTCGTAGTTTTCAGGAGTTGCTGGGACCCATCGAAGATTCATGTCAATTTGAGTCCTAAATCCTAACCAGTCCGCTTTTTGAAAGTTCTATCGTGGTTTTTCAAGTGATGGCACATTTTTAATCTGTATTCCAACTACTACTAATTGTGGGCGATGTTGGCTTCGTGGAAAGCCATTTAACACTTGCCGTATCACACGAAGAGGCATTAGATTAGCATCGCAGGAGATGCAGAAGTCCGGGTTGTAGTCACGCCTCCATCTTGCCGAATGGAAGCTGTTGTGAACAACGACGATATTGCTTTATCTGGTTATCTTGGTTCAGATTGTTTTAGTAAAAAAATGTCAGTTTTATGATTGCATAATTCAGACGTTAAATGGTTACAATGGGTTGTATTTCTTATTAAAAGAGTTGTTTGGACCCCGTTGTCTTATTCTGCTGCACCGTTGATTCCTGTTTTCTGTTATACATAATTAGACGTGCCCCTGTGACGGGTAGTTGCAAGTAGATACGATAAATTTAGCGACCGTGACAGGACGACTAAAATGGGTTCAACGGGAAAGCACCGCGACGTTCTACGCATTGCTTTCATAAAGGAGACGAGAGAACTAGAGGAACTGTTAAACAAGGCTGAACATAATGGAGAAGACAAGAGAGCGATCTAGGTTATATACGGAATGGTAGAAAAGAAGTACGGAACCATTCAAATCTTAAACGAAACCATTTTTGAATCCCTCCTGGAGGCTAACAGCACCGAGCAACAGTTGTTGGAAAAAGTAAGCAAGAGAGATGAATACGAAAGACGTTTTACGGAGCTGAAGATACGCTGCGATGAAGCAATGATGGTCGTGGCAGAAGTTCAATCTGCATATCAAGGAATGTCTGACCCAGATAGTTTCAATAGACACAGCGTAAGCAATAATAAACGTAAATTTAAATTACCGCGAATCGAATTCAAAATGTTTGACGGTAGGTAATATTCGCGACTGGTTACCGTTCTGGGCACAGTTTGAAGACCCTGATATTGATTTGGCGGATAAAATCGAGTATTTAATTCAAGCTACGGTTGCGGGTAGTAAGGCTAAGATCGCATTTTGGCCGGGAAGATTTACAGGTAGAAGTACATGTATGTGAGCTACTTAAACTAATTGTTAGCAATGCCGTGTCGCGGAAAAAAGTTAGACATTTATACTCTTTATGACCGGGTAGAAACGCAGCTCAGATCACTCGAAACACTAGGCCTTGCGTGAGAAAAGTACTCTGCAATGATGTTCCCACTAAAAGAATCGTGTTTACCTGAAGATTTGCTAAGGATCTGGCAGCGCGTAGGTCACAGACAGTTTCGTTGAATGTGGAAGGTAATCTAACTACCGATTTTTGTGATTCACTAGATAATCAGTTGCGAAATCTAATGTACTTTTTACGAAAAGAAGTAGAGAACGAACAACGTATTACACTGGCGGCTGAAGGATTCGGGTTACGGTCAGAGAACAGAGTTGCCAATAAAGACGGTACTAAAAACCTCGAACCTAGCAAAGCAATTGAAATTTTGCCCACAGCTGCAGATTTAATTAATTGTGATGTCAAATGTATCTTTTGCGAGGGTTCACATGAAAGTGATGGATGTCATAAAGCGCAGAAGATGACACTCGAACAGAAAAAGGACGTCATAACGGAAAAAGGAGCCTGTTTCCGCTGCGTTAAGGTTGGTCACACCGCTCGAAGATACCGTAGACGACCTAGGTGTGTAGTGTGTACCAGAAGTCACGTTACCTTGACGTGTCCTGAGTTACCGTCACATAAAAGGGTTAACAACATAGCTAAAGAGCCTGGAAACGATGATGCGTCTACACAGTTAGTTAAAGCTGAACAGTCATTATGGAATTGTACCGCTGGTTATGGGTTCTTACAGACTCTGCGAGTGAAACGGAGGTATGGTCAGAGAATATGCGAGGTAAGAGCACTTATCGACTCTGGATCACAAAGGTCCTATTTACTTAAGTCTACCCCAGTTCAATTGGGATGTGTCTCGAAACGGAAAGAAACATTAGCTCATTGTTTATTTGGGGGAGTCATACAAGAACGGCATCACAATTGTTTCGATATAGAATTGCTTTATGGGACTTTTTCCCTCAACTTGGAAGTACTAGATCAATCACTCATATGCCAAAATATATCTCCTATCTCTACTGGCCCGTGGATGAAGGAGTTAGAGCAGTTGAGTGTTAAGTTGGAAGACACAAGAGGTGATGATCCAATCGAACTACTTAATGAGGCTGATATCGCTGGAAAACCGTTATACAGGTCGAACTCAAATCTTMAAGTGTGGTTTGGTTGCAACAGAAACTCATTTAGGATGGACTCTGTCAGGGAAGATACTGGTTGCTAGTACAAATACACTATCTGTTCTTTCTCTATTGGTAAAGATGCAGTTCTTCATAATCTGTGGAATTTAGATGTATTGGGTATTACGGATCCTTCAGAGAAAAAATCCCGATACGAAATGGCCTTAGCAGCACGCGAGCTCTTCTTACAGACAGTGACAGCAGACACCCAAGGTCGATATGAAGTACGTTTGCCTTGGTTAGAAGGCCACCCTGTCCTGTCAAGTAATTATGCCCTTGCAAAAAAGAGGTTGGAGGACACAGTGAAGAAGCTACGTACTACTGGGCTTTTTGAGACGTACAATGAAATTTTCAAAGAATGGGAACAGGAAAAGATCATCGAGGAAGTACCCCCAGGTCAGAGCAGCTTTAATGATCATTACTTGACGCCTCAGCATGAGAAAAAGATAAACCGTCAATGAACCAGTGCTTGGAGAAGGGTGTGAATTCAATTGAACTTATTCTTATGATACTACTACGGTTTCGCACAGATAAAATAGGTGTTATTTCAGACATACGGAAAGCATTTCTACAAATTAGTATCCATGAAAAGGACAGACTTTTAAAGATTTCTGTGGGAAGATTCGACTGGAGTAGAAAAGATATATAGGCATCGACGTATTGTGTTTGGTTTAACATGTAGTCCATTTTTGTTAGGAGCCACCATAGAATATCATTTATCTGAAAAACTTGGACTATGGAATCCAGGATCATCATACTCAACTACAACTGTGACGAAATTAAGCAAGAGTTTCTATGTGGACAACTGCGTAACCAGTGAGCCGAGGAACGCAGTTTGCAGCAATTTATTCATGAATCCACCAAAATCATGGCAGATTGCCAATTCGATTTGAGAGGGTGGGAGTTTTCTCACTCAGAAGTTCCTAGTGAAACCAAAACTCCAGTACTTGGATTGAACTGGAACACCCAATCCGATACACTAAGTGTGAGCGAGGGTGTTGTGAAAAGTGCTTGCGATATTCAAAATAAGGACTTAACCAAAAGATTGATTTTGTCTATAGCACAACAGGTATTTGATCAGATTGGATTCACATGCGCAGCCATGCTTTGGCCGAAATTGTTGTTACAAAAAATGTGGGAGACTGGATTACGATGGGATGAACCTGTTGATTCCAACACAAAAGATGTTTTTCTCGCCTGGGTTATTGAACTTCCATATCCGTTAGATATCAAGATTCCGAGCTGGATTACTTGTTCAGGTGAACATGCAGTACGTCTTAGTTTACATACGTTTGTTGATGCTAGTAAAAGCGCGTACGCCGCAGTTATATTTTTGCGAACTGAGCTAGATGATAGTCATTATACGTTTACTGTCTGCGAAAGCCAGAGTAGCACCTTTAAAGAAGATGACAGTACCCCGCTTAGAACTCTTAGCAGCTTTGATAGGAGCGCGTTTGAGTAAATCCATAGAAGACGTTTTGGAAAATCAATGCACTTGCTACTTTTGGAGTGATTCTACGACGGTTCTTAGCTGGATAAAAAGAAAAGAAGAATGGAGTCCGTTTGTAGCACTGATCTCTAAATAACTGGATGTCGCATAAGTATTCAAAACTGTGATAAGTAGCCACCATGCCGCTGGTACTCGTACTATCAATTTAACGGCGCGTTCAAATTTTAGGTTAGATCCTTAACTATATAATATGGTTATGAGTAAATGTAACATCCAGTTTATACGGTACATGTTTCTTACTCAAACACTACAACGATCATCTTTTGGAAATCTGCAGACCGTCAATCATTAACGTTATATTTACCGCAGAAGCGAACCTTTGTCAAAATTTTAGTACAAGGACCAGCGGCTAGGCGCTAAAGTGGCGTAAATCTATCACAAATAATTTACATGCATTTTGGTATGTAAGCGACATCCAGTTATTTAGAGATCAGTGGTTTGTAGGTAACAGAGTCTCGGAAATATGACTTTTAAGCACCGCAGAACAGTGGCGATATGTGCCCGGAAAGTTAAACCCTGCAGATCTATCTTCTCGTGGCTGTTCTCCAAAAGAATTGAGCGACTCTTGGTGGGAAGGGCCTTTACGGCACAGAAGATAATATATGGCAGGAAGATTTAGAGTTTAACGAAAAAGACATAATCGTGGAAAAAAGAAAAACAGTGGTGGCCAGTTTTTTATGCAGTTCTTCAAATGAATGACACCTGACATACTTTTCTAGATACACCTCTATCGTAAGAATGATAGCATGGATTAGGAGGTTCTTAAGAAATTGTAGACATCGTGAAGAACGAAACAAAGGTTCTATCGGTGAAGGAAATAGAAGACGCTGAACTATTTGTGTTCAGAATAATTCAGGGCGAGGCCTTTAACGATATAACCAATCCCAGAATAATTGGTTTGCAACCATTTCACGATAAACATAGTGTAAGTTAAAGTCTCCTGTTTCAAACAGAGAAAACTGCGAAACGTTTCGATTTCCAGTAGTATTACCTGGTAAGCATGTTGTAGTTAGTCGTCTGATATTTGAAACGCACTTGCGAGCTTGCCATGCTGGAACTCGAGGTACTTTAAGTATTCTTCGAGAAAAGTATTGGATACTTGGTGGAAGGCGCACAATTAGGTCGGTGTTAGCCAAGTGTACTATCTGCAAGAGATACAGTGTTAAACCGTTGATGGCTGACTCACCTCCGTTACCCTTAGACAGAGTGCGCGAATCGCAAACGTTTGAAGTGACTGGAATTGATTTTGCAGGGCCACTGTTTTTGAAAACCGGTGATACGGTATGGATATGTTTATTCACCTGTGCGGTGTACCGCGCGGTGCATTTGGAACTCTGTACTTCTCTATCAACAGCATGTTTCCTGCAAGCATTTCGAAGGTTCGTAGCTAGACGTGGACGTCCCAAGACGGTATACACAGACCGGGATACCAATTTTTGTGGCGCGGAAAATGTATTTAGTAAACTGGATTGGGCAAACATCTCGGAATCGATGAGCACACAACGTATTTCTTGGCGTTTTAATCCCCCTACAGCGGCATGGTGGGGAGGATTTTGGGAGAGACTGATAGGAATATTGAAGGGTTTGCTGCAGAAAATACTTGGTCGCGCATCACTAGTTTACGAAGATCTTTTGACGCTGATTTGTGATTGTGAAGCTGTAATGAACGCGAGACCACTTACGTACGTTTCGTCTGATCCGAAAGATCTAGTACCGCTTACACTAGCAATGTTTTTGTGTGTGTGTGGTGTAGCAGATTGCGATGCCACGGATAGAGAATCATTGTGTCGCAAAATGGAATATAAACAAACTCTCCGAGATCATTTACGAAAAAGATTTCGCAACGAATATCTCGGACAATTAAAACTGTTACGCGGTGAAAACTTTTCTCGTCCCGTGGAACTCGGAGAAATCGTGTTAGTGGGAAACGATAACGATAAACGGTTACCTTGGACTTTAGGGCGCGTTATCGAATTATTACCTGGACGAGATGGAGTAGTGCGGTTAGCTCGTGTACGTACTGCTAGTGGTACTCTTTTACGTCCATTGCAAAGGTTGTATCCTTCGGAATGTTCTAGTGCCTTTGAGGAGAACCGCCAATTAAGTGAAGAGGATGCTACAAGTCGACTCAGCGCTAAAGATACTGCCGAGATACTTCCGGATGATGTAGAGGAGGAAAGAGGAAAGTCAAGCAACTCCAGGCGGTGACTGGGAGCAGTAGTGCGGGTGTGTCGGGAGTGTGTAATGTGCCTTCGGGCGCTGATAGCAGAGTACCCGTACCCGTTGTTACACGTAGTGGACGAGTATCAAGAAGACCGAAGCGTCTATAATAATGCTATGTTGCCGTTGTTCTTTTAATGTTTTGCTGAGTAATTTTTCTTTTATTCTAAAAATTTTTCACGACATATTGCTTTATCTGGTTATCTTGGTTCAGATTGTTTTAGTAAAAAATGTCAGTTTTATGATTGCATATGTTAGACGTTAAATAGTTACAGTGGGTTGTATTTCTTATTAAAAGAGTTGTTTGGACCCCGTTGTCTTATTCTGCTGCACCGTTGATTCCTGTTTTCTGTTGTACATAATTAGACGTGCCCCTGTGACGGGTAGTTGCAAGTAGGTACGAGAAAGAAGCTCTTCTTCTCTTTTTCAGAGTAAACAAGATGCAGGTTGTGCTCTTCTATCCAGTTCATTAGAGCAAGTCCGCTCATGTTTTCACTGTAGCCCCATAAATTATGATGGCTGTTGAAGTCTCCAATATACACACAAGGATGTTCGTGGTGTCTAAGGAAGTTGTCTGGCAAGACAGTATTCGGCGACTTATATGTGTTGTAAATGGTGAGGTCTCCTACTTTAGTTTTGATCATTTCAACACCATTTACAATTTCTTTATTAACTGACAGGAAGTTGGTTAAATCAGATTTAACATAAGTTGCAGACCCGTGAATACTGCTATTTAGAGAATCGATTAGGGTATATCCCAAGATCGTTCCTCGTCTGCGGAGATCTTGAACATCGATCGCATGAGTCTCTTAAAGAAGTATCACGTCTACTTTATTGTCTTGAACAACTCTTACAAGGTAGTCGGATTTATCTTTTGATATACCTTCTATATTTAACTGTAGAATTCGGAGACTGTGGTCAATATTAATGGACCGGGAGCAGCCTGTAGGCTGAGTACGGTCTTCTAAGTGACGTCCATTGGAGAATTCAATTGTACAATATCTCGGATGGGCTCTGTCTACAGAGCTGACGTCGGCCATCAGGAAATCCAGAACACTTCCAGTAAAATTGAAACTTTTATGTAGAACTTTTTTTTAAAAACCGTCACAATGACAGCAAAAACAGTTAATGCTGTCATGCATGGGAATACGTAATAATAATTAATGATAAATGTTGCGGGTACAACAGCCGGGACCTAATGGTATCTTTCCCGCGCTTCTCAGGGAGGCGGGTGATATCATCGTAGCACCGGTTTATCACATAATAAAAGCGTCAATAGCTTTGGGACACACACCGATGTCCTGGAGACAGTGTCACGTTGTGTTTATACCAAAAACTGGTCAAGTTCACTAGGACCAGCCTAAGGATTTTCGGCCGATCAGTGTGACCTCGTTTTTGTTGAAGGCCAGTGAAAGGCTGGTTGAGCGTTATCTAAGGGTTCGGGTGTTAGTTGACACAGCCAAACCAGCATGCCTACAGATCAGGCATGTTTGCGGAAACAGCACTCCTCACCTGCCGAGCTGAGGATGCGCTATCCAGAAAGGAATGGGCTCTAGCTGCCTGTCTGGATATTGAAGGAGCCTTCCACAATCCTTCATTTAATGCTCTCTGTTCTGCGGTGGCATGCTGGGGCGCTAATCGAGCCATAGTAAAATGAATCGAGTCGATGCCCTATTGCCGTCGCTTAGAGCTAACTTTGCGGGAAACTAGGGTGGAGGCGTCCGCTGTGCGAAGCTGTCCGCAAGGAGGAGCATTTTCTCTCCTCTTGTGCTCTCTCCTCGTGGACACTCTCCTTGTTGAAAAAAATTAATACTATGCGCAGACTTATGTAGATGACTTGTGCATTTTTATTTCAGGTAAATTTCTGGGACCGGTTTCAGAGCTGATGCAAATTGCTCTAAGCAGGACCAGCAGACGGTGTGAACAAAGAGGCTTGTCGGATAATTCGGCAAAGGTGGAACTCTTTGTCTTCACAATAAATGCAAACAGGGCTATATCTATTCGATGACCTTCTTTGCAAAACGTAACATTGAAGCCGGTATCGACGGTGAGGTATCTAGGTGTAACCCTGGATTCCAAACTGGTTTGGACAGATCATATATATTAACGAAATCAGTCGAAAGGCGTGTGCAACACTGTGGGTGTGCAGGCGTCTTTGGAGCAACAATCGGGGACTTCAACCACAGGTAGCGTACTTGCTGTACACAATAATTGTGGTGAGACCTCTATTATAGGAATCAATATCCCCGATAAGGTGGTTTCTGAATGGTGAAAACATGCTTGTACCATAAGGACTCATCTGGTACTCGAATGGGTCTAAAACGGATACAGGCACAGGCGCGGGAGTATGTAGTACATCTCCTAAGGTACAATTCAGTTTGTCACTGGGAGAGTACCTTAGCGTATTCCAAGCGGAAATTTATGCAATCCTGTCATGTGCTCATGAGAACCTCAGTAGAGGGTATTCCGGATTGCATATCTACATTTGCTGTGATAGCCAGGCGGCACCTCGGGCGCTTACCTGTGTTAGGGTGCGCCCCGGCCTACTACTGGACTGTCGTAACATTAATAAGGTTGGTCCAACTTAATCGGGTTAATTTGATTTTGGTGCTTGCTCACGCAGGCATTGAAAGGGCCGATAGATTAGCGAAACTGGCGGCGTCCACAGCTTTTCTCGGACCCCAACTTTCCATTGCTATTCCAGAAAGCAGACTGAGGGTTGAGTGAGGCTATCTAGAGTCTTTATCACTGGACCTACGCCTGCTCAGGAATGCAAATGGCTTTTAAGCCCGAGTCGTTCTAAATTGCGATTAATGGTGGGTGTCCGTACGGGACACTACCGGCTCAATAATATGGGTGCAGCGGAGAGCAGTACCTGTAGGGTCTGCTCTAAAGAATAGGAAACTCCAATTCACCTCCTTACCAACTGCGGACCGCTGGAGGCAAAAGGTTTGGAGAATTTGGATCTCAATTTATTGAGACTGAAGATCTTTACAGGTTACCTTGGAAAGAGATACTGCACTTCTTTAGGAAGGAAGGACTCTTCTAAGTTACGGTGCGAATACAATGGATCGAAAGGTCTAAACGCAGCGCCCCGCCATTTGCCGGGTCGCGCCGCAGAAGATAGATAGAAAGGTGACAATGCGAGCGTATAAATAATGAAGGTTGCTTCTAAACAGAACTCCACTGTTATTTTGAAGTGACAACTTTCAAGCTTTCAACTCAATGCATTTTTTTAAGTTAAAATGTTAAGGAAAAGGCTTGAGAATCACATAGTATGTTTATCTATACATGGTATGTCAATATACTATATAAAAGGCTTACCTTATATATTTTATTCACATTTTATAAACTTTTATTGGAACTTCTATACACAAAAGTATTGCTTTCCTTGATAGTTAGTAAAAAGAAAACAATTGTTTTCTCTGCTAGATTAAAGTAACAAGTAAACATTTTTTTTCTAATTCACAACTGACACCTAATCTCTAAGTACTATAGATGAGTTTGTCAATACCCATTTAAACATATTTGCAAATTATTTTTTAACAATACCATTACATTATTAAAGCATCTTATTAATCTGGTTTAAAATATAAGTCTATGTTGTGTTCATAATGAAAGAATTTAAATATTATATGCTCAACCATTTAAAAAAACGCACAAAGGTACAAAACATGTATTCAGCATGTACAAAAATACAGTAACAAATAAGTAGAAATATTGGAACAATGCACAAGTTTTACACTACTTACACATTAAACAACGTTGATTTATGTGGTCAAGACAAATTTCATGATAAATATGACCACATGACAATGATTTGCTCCTATTTTCTAACACTACAATATTTATTGGTAAATCACAGTAATGACAGGTTTGACTGCAGCCACGATCATGTTCAATATTTGGAGAGGTGCTTCTCAAATACTTCTTATGTAAAAATCTTGACATTAGGGATGAAACCTACACAACAAGGATATAACATTAATATGAATTATAAAACGATGTATTATTTTGAAAAATAAACTTTATAGCCTACCTTTTATAATATGTAGAGTATTCTATGGCGAGTTGTCCCATAGATGTTTCTGATGGACTATTGTAACTAAAAACTATTTTTTTGTTTTTTAAAGCTGTTCCAATGAATTAAAGTAGTAATGAACCCGAGGTGCTTCTAGTTATATTCAAACTTAGCTCTGTTACATTATATACACTATCAGGGCAAAGATGGATTTTTTGTGAGACAGTAATATAAAAAAAGATCCAGAGTAGAACTTTGAAACAGGTTTATTCCAATTTAAATAAAAAATAGTCAAAAAAGACTGGTAATGGGGATAAAGCTACAACAGAATCAGTTATTAAAAACTTTCTGATGAGTCGACAACAAGTGGGAAGGTTCCATGGCAGTGACAATATTTCTCAGATACCTACTAAAAGATATGGGTGATGAAATAAACTGTCTGTTACTAGAATTAAGTGAGAAAAAACTATAGGAAGGGAAGATATCATCAGACTTGGAAGAAGCAGTTCTAATTTTGCCATCCTACACAAGAAACACTGTTAATAAGTGTACCTAAAAAAGTTAGAAATAAAAGGCGTTCATAAAAAAACTGCAAGCGGGTAATGGTTTTTGTTGCTGTGAACGTACGTCACTATGGCGGTAACAATCTGAACTGTCACTTGTGTGGACTGTCAAACCAGCCAGGTCATGGTATGCATATTTGCCATATGATGTTTGCTTGCTTAAAACTCTAATGTAGCTAACAACAGTGCTTATATTACTCACAGGTAACAGTATACAATGGTTTTAATCCTTCCATTATAGATAAAATTATTAATAAACGAAAGAAAGAAATGTGAAAAATGTTTTACTGCATATAAGATGGACCCGAAACAAAGCTGAACTATAGATACATTAACTACTTCAAAACAGACAAAATTTGTAATAAATTAAATAAATTTGGCATCCAACCAATTCTGGCAAATACAACCAATCTATGTTAAATACTATTTAACAACAAATGCAAACAAGCGAAAAAAGTCGCACATACGAAATGCAGTGCTTTGTATTGTACAGCTAGGTCAAACCAGTAGAACTTTTAATGTTAAAACAAAAGAATATAGGAAAGCGACAGAATCAAAAATAAGTAACTTGGGCTTTAGTCGACATTGCATAGAAAACAATCATAATCCAGCAGATTACTAGAAAACTTAGAAATTAGAAAACCACGACTTTTTCATAAAAATGTTGTTATATAAAGGCCTAGGTATATGTATATAGTTTAGAAATTGTAGAATATAATCAGTCGCACTTCTTAAGTAGAGAGCTTGTAACCCGAAACAGCTGTTGACTCAAAAAGATGAGTGAAACATTGCAAGTGTGTTATTACCTATAATATTTAACAATGTTCAAAAATTTATACATCATAATACCTTTATGACTAGACACCGTGGCCACTTAGCCCTCAATGAACTATTTTTCTTTTACGTTTAAATTAAGACATATACAGGGTCTGCCACTTAAAACTCCCCAGGCTCGTATTTTTGCTATTTTTTTAGGTACTACCTTAAGTTATATATGAAATTGTAGGTCTTTTAGAACTCTTTAAAAATAGAATATTGAAAATTTTTTTTGTTAATTATCATATTTTGCAAATAAAGTTAATTTTTGTAAATATTTTTTAACCTTACCCCGTATAATAAATATTGCTTTATAGTTGGATGCCGCCTTTTATTTTCTTCAATTTGTGTCTTTACCATGTATGCGTAATTTTCACTCCTTCTTAGTGAAAAACAAGAAAAACTATTCACCGCCATTTTTGTTAATAGGGTTGTTCAGAATTTTTTAAGTGTTACTTTAGTAGCTTATTATGGTACAAATTATGCCTACATACCCATCGCTGCACACAAAACCCCAAAATTTGGAGTAACTTTTAAATAAATAAACTACAAAGTTCGTTCTACACAAAGAGGCTAGAAAACGAAACCCTGCGATGAGGCTAGCTTGGTTTTCTACATCACGCACTAGCCTCATCGCAGAATTTCGTTTCCTAGCCTCTCTCTCTGTAGAACGAACTTTATACTTGATTTATTTAAAAGTTACTCCAAATTTTGGGGTTTTGTGTGCAGTGATGGGTATGTAGGCATAATTTGTACCGTAATAAGCTACTAAAGTAACACTTAAAAAATTCTGAACWACCCTATTAAATAAAATGTCGACGTATAGTTTTTCTTGTTTTTCACTAAGAAGGAGTAAAAATTACGCATACATGGTAAAGACACAAATTGAAGAAAATAAAAGGTGGCATCCAACTATAAAGCAATATTTATTATAAGGTGTAAGGTTAAAAAATATTTACAAAAATTAACTTTATTTGCAAAATATGATAATTAACAAAAAAAAATTTTTGGACGCCCAATATTCTATTTTTAAAGAATTCAAAAAGAACTACAATTTCATATATAACTTAAGGTTGTACCTAAAAAAATAGCAAAAATACGAGCCTGGGGAGTGGCAGACCCTGTATATTTCGTAATTGGCCACCATGGGACATTAAAAACTGACTTGTGCCCCACCAAACAAATATGTGTGACTCATCTCTGCCTCTAGAAACATCTAATAGTCAAATCACCAAAGAATATCCATTTATCTTTATACAGTTAGTACAAAGTTTCTGAATGGCCGAATAACTTTTTCAAATTGGTACAATTATAAATACAGTGAAAACAAAGGTTTACCTACTGAACTACATACTATATTTTCTTATTTTTATTACTTCTGATTTAACATAAAACACTTTGTAATTTTTTTCTGAATACAAAACAAAAATTGAAGACCTTGGTGCAAAAATCGGCCAAGTTGATTGAAAGCTATTCAAACTGAAAATTCCAGTTTTGAAAACGAATAATAGATTTAACCAGATAATACCCAATTTGGTGAACCAAATATTTCTTTTTGATGAAGTAATTTTTTGCCTGAAAGTTTTGGTTGACAGAKACAACTTCTTACTTAAAACATATTTCAATGCAACTAGACACCACGGAAAATATGTACTATACAATTTTAGTGAKACWTAAAAGATTGCACCTTAAAAGAAAACCAGTTTTATTTAGCCTTCAGAGAATTTACATATTAAATAACTGTTTCATACTGCATCAAAATAACAGTACCAAAGTAATGTAAATTAAAGATAAAAGAATGCCCCATTCATATATTATTAAAATGTCTCGACTTCAAAAGCMGAGATCAAMATCAAAAATATCCCCAAAAGTATTACAGATKGACCCAACTGTATTTTAGCGAGATCTAAATCGAATATTAAGAGAGCTACAAACTGGTGTTTCCAAGCGCATTGCTTMCTTATGAATAACAAAATATGCTGATAATTTCATAATCTTTTGGTGTCTCTTGATTTTTGTTATCGACAGTTGATTTCTTTTGTATTTTTGTTTTTTATTTGCACTATTTGATAAAGAAAGAATCAGAATTTTATAGTTATACCAGAAGTGATAAAAAATTTAAACATTATACATAGTTATATTATTTTTAGTTTTTTTAACAACACAAACATTCTAACAAAAAATTGTAAATATTAAGGTTATTCCAATATTCTGCGGCTTTGTACTAACCCTGATGTACTATCGCCTTCAATGAAAATGCACCAAGAATTGTTTGGGTATGCAAAATTAATTCTTACAGTTTCGTCCCGAAACATAGTACATTTTAACCACCAATAAGTAGAGCCAGGTAGCTTGAATAGTGAATTCATATTGCATCCACTGTTTACAGAACTAGCAATAATAGCACTAAAGACATAATTCTGAATATAGTTTGCCGTACGAATCGGTTTTAAAAAATATGGCATTTACAGTATAAAAGATTTATGATTACTGTTTTTAAGTTAGTTTAGAAGGTTATTAAACCCTTTGGTTAATATAATTAGATTAAAAATGTCACATGGCTTGTAATTTATTTTAGAAGAGAACTTCATTTAAGGTTAGCAAAGATCAATCCTGTGATACTTAACAAAGTTCAGATAACAGCTGTCATAGCATGTTAATTTACGTGGTAGAATACTAAAGTTAAGTGTTTTAAGAAAAATCAAATTTACGATTACAAAGCAAAACGTAATTGTGAAAAGTCTAAAAATGGTCTATGTTAAAAAAAAATAGATATAAAAAAAGCCACTTTATGTGCAACGGCTAATTTCATACACTACCGCTTACACAAATGAAAGAGTTGAATTTCAAACAATATATATGATCGAGGAGTTTCAGTGTAGAGAAATACTTTTTTTAAACATACACTATCGGAAAAAAGTAAAGCAACCCTTACAACAATATGAAATAACTCATTATCTAAAACCCATTTGGTAACCAGGGAAACTAAAATGTTTTCACATTAAAATTCATAGTAGGCTATTGTTACAGGTAAAGCTAAACTGTTTCCAAATGTCACATAAAATTAGTACTAAATGATTTATGCAAAAGCACAATTTTGACAGAGACAAAAGTAAAGCAACTTTTAGAAAAACAAAGTTTATTTAATTTACAACAACAGAAAACAACATTTTATGATTTAAAACAGAAAAACAAAGTTATGATTAGGAGACACACAAATGGCATTTAAAAAATATTAACTTAGTAATTCATGGAACACCCATTGTTGGCTATAACTTTTTGACAACGATGTGGCATGGATAAAATTAAATTTTGGATAGTGCTGATGAGCAAACTCACCCAAAAATGTTGTAGTGCAAATCCGACTTTCAACCTCTTCCCACAAATTTCTATGGGGTTGAGAACCGGTGAAAGTGCCGGGTATGGCATAATCTGAACATTATTGTTGTAAAACCATTCCTGAACAAGACGAGATGTATATTTCGGATCATTGTCTTGTTGAAACACGAAACGCAAAGGCATTTCCCACTCAGCATAGGGCAACATAACATTTTGCATTATGTCCCTGTATACTTAACGATCCACATTCCCCTCTATACGAAAAACCCCATAATAACACACTGCCTTGTCCGTGATTAATTGTTGGTGTAACATACTTTGGGTTAAATCTCATATTAACCGGACGCTTGACAAATCTCATCCCATCAAAATTGAAAATTTTGTAACAAGTTTCATCGCATAACAATATTTTTTTTTTCTCCAAATCTGAACGTTTCAGTTCAAATGCTGACGAGTAAATTCAAGCCTGGCATGTATATTTATTTCAGAAACCAATGGTTTCTTAGCTGGAAGTCTGCTATAGAGTTTTGCCTCTACTAATCTGCGTTGAACAGACCTTGCACTAACTGTCAGTTCAGGAATTTCAGCAATTATTCATGGTCCTAACTTCCAACGGTCTCTTTGACTAACCTTTTTGATTTGCCTATCCATCCAAAATGGAGGTTTTCCAGCTCTTCCTGATTTGGCACTTTTTTTTACTTGTCTTCTTTCATTATAACATAAAATTATTTTGGACACACTATATTTGGGTAAAAGAAACTGTCTGGAAATGCTAGTTACAGGCATTCCTTCCAAAAATGCGTTCACCACCATTTGTTTTAACTCTATACAAATTAGTTTACCTTTTGGCATGTTTCTTTCCGTAAAAAACATTAATTATTCAGTTAATAATCTCACATTAACTTGTTCTTAACTGCCTTTTTTCGTGCAAAATCAAAAAGTTGCTTTACTTTTGTCGCTGTCAGAAAGTGCACTTCTCATAACTCGTTAACCACTAATTTTATTTGACACTTGCAAACAATTTCATTTCTACTGAAACAGTAGCCTACTATCACCTTTTAATCTGAAAGGTTTTTAATTTCCCTGGTTACCAAGAAGATTTTAGAAAATGACTTATTTGATTATTTTGCATGGGTGGCTTTACTTTTGTCCATTAGTGTATATAAAAAACAGAAATTTACTTAATTTATTTTTCTAGTAATATAAAAAGAAACTGCAAATAACTCAACACTTCAGAATTCTCTACAATATAGTTTGAACCGGTACTCGAGTATGAATACTGCTGTCGTGCGGTACAACTCTAATACCATAAATCATCCTAGATTTACGCAAAAGCACCATCTGGTCACAACTATGCAATTTGCTATTCTCATCAGCCTTGGAAACTAGAACATATCACATCTTGGGGTGAAACTGTCCTGGATAATTTTATTGAAGGGGAGCGCACATTTGCCAAGATTGCTTGAAATACGTAATACAAACCTTATATGCATCTTTGTCATTTCTCAACATTTCATTCATGAAATTAACAGCGCTTTTTCTGCTTCCTTGTTTGGTATTATCTGCAACTGCAGCAAAAATGCATGTCTGATAAAATTCACTGTTTAATTCACCAATAGACTTGGAATGTCGCTTCAGCAGTCGAACAGCACTCAGGCCACTTATAGATTCCGTCATGAAAATACCAAGCTGTGTCCATGTAATACAACCTTCTGCTTCTATTCGTTTCCCGCAGTTTAAACATGTGTTGTTGATCAACTTAATCAGATATCGAACAGTATCATCCCAGATGTCGTAAGTAAATTTATGTAGAAAGGCCTTGAACACATCCTCATCACTGTATTGTACAATTAAAGGCAAAAGTGAATCAATGTTGTGTTCTTTTTGTAACTCACATAAAACATATCTGTACATGTTTGGTACTTGTACATTTTTTAAGTTAAGAAGAGAAGATTCAAACAGTTTTTTGTATATTTCACAGCCTATATCATAAAAGTGAGCTATATTATCTTTGGCACTAGGTAATGGATAACCACAGCTGCAAGAAAGTGTAGATGTATTGACGGTGTGAAAAGCGTCTTTTATGAACACAAATAAATCTTCCTTAATATCAAGGTCTTGAATAACTTTAGTATAGTTTATTCCATTTAAGTATGTTAAGTACTGCCTACAACACCAATTTCTTACATCTACACTAGCCGTAGAATTTTCAAGAAACATATTAAACAGATTCAAAACGGTCTGTGGGTCCTTAGCTTCGAGTTGTTCCTTCAGTCTCTGTATTTCAATATTTTTGTTAATATTCGTCAATTCATACTGCTTATGTAACAAGTTCATAAGATAATTTGCATCAGATTCTATATCATCTGGTCCCATGTTAATTTCTAAATCAGTCTCGTCCTTTACTAACCTAGATGATGTTGATTGGTCAGTACTTTCCTGTAACTTGTGTTCTA
Source organism: Rhyzopertha dominica (assembly GCA_025024175.1). Taxonomy (NCBI): domain Eukaryota; kingdom Metazoa; phylum Arthropoda; class Insecta; order Coleoptera; family Bostrichidae; genus Rhyzopertha; species Rhyzopertha dominica. The sequence goes on from QCXZ01000041.1 coordinate 24,111,497, forward strand.
GTGAAATATGTGCTGACGTACTTGCTTCTGTTTGTGATTCCAAGCCTACATCAAAAGTTAGATTTTTTACTGTCGTTTCTAATAATTGAAGCTTTTCCTTAATGTTTTTGCTGCTTTCTGTTAATTTATCAGTAACCGTTGACCGGATGTCTTTTAGAACTTGGAATGTTTCAGGTACATTTAATTCAGAATGTTCATCTTCTTCTAAATGATCTTCTGAATGGAGATATTCACTATTAATAGCAACTATGCCACTCTTTAATTTCTTTGCATTAGAGAATTCCTGTATATCACTAAGAATGGGCATTATTTGATCTAACAGTTCAGTATTATTCAGTTCCGAAAGCTTCGTCTTTAATATGGAAAGCAGATGTATTCTGTTGGATGTTTCAATAAGGCTCTTCACAAAATCAGAGTAGCGAATACACAATTCGCTACAAAGAACATATTGCTTTCTAAACAAGGTTTGTAATAAAAGGTCTTCTAAAGTTTCAATTGAGAGAGTATGKACAGTAAAATCTTCACTACATATGTAAATAAAATTTTTCACAATACGAACATCAAATATATGACTGTAGTAGTTGCTCCAGAATAACAGACATCCAGTTGCAGGATGAAAAATATAAAATGCATCAGCTGTGAAAGTAAATATAAACTGATGCACTAATGCAAACAATTTTCCAAAATGAAATCTATCAAAAATTGTAGCTCCTGTCTCAATTGTGAAACTAGTTATGCCTAAGTGAGATTCGACATCAGTACTCAGTTTTATAATATCTGCCGGGTTCTGTCGCAGAGTGTCCTTAAACTGGTGAGTACAAGAAACTGAAGCATCAAAGTCTGCTTGCCATATTCGTGCACCAGGTCTACCACAAAATATTTTCACCTTGTTCTGCAACTGTTCCATATCGGTTTCAGTTTCTTTCGATGAAAAGAAACTCATAACTGAAGTTGCTTTATTCTCTGAGCACTCTACAGTCTCTCGTTTAGTAAGGAAACATGCTCCATAAGAACCTTCTCGCAGTTTCTTACCTATCTGTTTGTAGGTTTCTTTCTCTGTATTACACAGATATGTGCGAGTTAGTGTTGAAACTAATAAAAACTTCGAATAGGTATCTATTTGTACTATCTGAGAATCCAAGGTCATAAGAGAAGCAGAAGGTGGTTGGAACATTGTCTAAAATAGAAAATAAGATAAGAAAAAAATATATATGTCTATTCATGTAAAATAAGCCTTGCCAAGTTTAATCCCCTATATTTTATTATTAGGTAAAGCGCTTTCAGCTAATAAGCCATCGTCAGTACCAAATTACAAAAGTGAGAGAATATTATGATGTCAAATTAATAAAATTTCAAACCAGCAACATTAAAATTAGCGTTTAAATAAAAAATTTAGAATGGGACAACTGAAATTGCACAAATGATTTAGAATTGTTCTATTTTAGTCATTTAAAATTTTGATATCTTTAATGTTTCTAAATAGTTTAATTTTGATGATTTGTTACAAAAATGCAAACTTTTATTATTAATTATTTAAAGTGGAAGTACAACTTTTTGTATTAAGTAATTTGGAAAGCCGTTATTATCAGCAATTTGCAGGATTGTACCAAGTTCTTTTTTGAAGGCATTTAGAGAAAGACGAATTTTAAAAAGTCTATGAAAAAAAGAATTAAAAACGGCTATTTTATGTATATGAGGGTGCACAGAAGAATAAAGGATACTGTTGCCTGTACAAGAAGGTTTTCTGAAAATTTCAAAAGAAGAATAAGGAGAAGACTGGTTGCGTAAAATTAATAAATCTAAAAAGAAAATCTTATTATCAATTTCTGAATCATAACTAAAATTTATAGAATTATATAATGAGTTTATAAATGTAAGAAAATTATTTAGATTTTGTTGATTTCCTGAGGTAAGAAAACACTATTTTTTAGTATTTATTTTTCTAAATTGTTCATGAAAACTTCCACTAAAAGTGGAAAATTTTTGATCTAATACAAATTTTGTTATCAACGCCAAATTATTTATGTGTAATAATGATAAATTAGAATTTTGAAGTAGTAGGTTACTTAAAATATTTGAACAGTCTTTTGGAGGAATCGAAGGAAATAAATTGATCATGTCAAAGGAAACAAGAATCGGTGGTGTTTTAAAATTTTGAAGTTTATAGGTCAAATCTAGTGTATTCTTAATAGCAAAAGAATTTAATTTAATTTTGCTAATTTATAACGTGGAGAATTTATATAACAAACAACAGGTCTAATAGAACAGCCATCTTTATGTATTCATCCACAAAATCTTGGAGTCATGTGATTCATGGAAAGAATTTGTGATTTAAAACAATTAAAGAAATTTAAATCAACCTCGTCAAAAAGTTCTTTTAATTTATTATTAATTTAAGTGTATTATCATTGTCAACCATTTCGGAACTAGGTTATCTAAAAAGTTAAATACTAATAATTTTTATCTAAAACACCATATAATTTCCCTTGTCAGCTTTTGTCAAAATAAGGTTTTCTTTCACTAACTTGGAATTTATATGTGGAAGTAAAGGCTTATTTTACAAGAATAAATTTAAGAACTGCTCATTTAATAATATGGATCAATTTTCAATGTTTATATCTACATGTCTAATACAAAAATACTGGTGAATCTTTAAATAATTGAGATAATAAAAATTATAAAAATTAACCATCAATTTTTTAAACAGGATAGCTCAGATAAATGTATCAAATGAATCCACTCTAAACATCACAGAATTTCTTTCTTTTACTAAAATACTCTGTTGTTTTCCATATGTTAAATTCTGTCTTTTCTATTCCATTTCTGACTACAATATTATTACAATTTCTGGGTACCTTTATATATATTATTTTAAGATTTATCCCCAGCAGTATTTTCAGGAAAACTTCGTCTCAGAGACTGCTAGGTTATACAGGGTGGCACAAATGAATGTATTTTTTCCATAACCTGTAGCCTATAAAAATACAAAAAAATGTTTTACATAAAAAGCTTTCTGATTTTTGAGTGTTTTACCCCAAAATAATTTTCAAAAACTGTAAACTTTCAGCTGTACATACCAAAAGACGTGCACTAACTTTTTATTATACTTTTTAATTCTTTATTTTTTTATGGAAAAGCAAAGTTAAAATAAAATTTAAAGTAAAAAAATAGAACCAGAGTTTTCACAATTCCAACGAGAATAAAAAATCCTATTTCTAAATAAAAATGTTTTGCCTTTAGTAATTCACTTTGGGGCCATATAATTTTGAAATGTTCCGACAAAATATGTTTCCACTGTTGTAAGATGTGAAATTCCCCCTCATTTTATTTGGCATTGCTACTAATGCTATTAGTTTGCATTTACAACCATTTTTTATTAAAAAAAATAAACAATAATTTTTACAATATCTAAGTAATCAGGGTGTCTGATAATGTATAATCCCAATTTGTTAATTAGTTGACATGTATTTGTTCTTGATCAGTAACAGAAATTATTGGTCTCATTCACACAAAATGATTGCCAGATATAAAACACTCATGCATATTAACTATCAGGCAAATGTTGGGAAGATTTTGAAGCTCTGGAAATATGTACTGTCAAAGACAAGTTAGGAGCACAAATGTAACAGAAGAAAATTAACTTTTGGTACTGGGTTCAGTAACAGAAAAAAATAGTGTTGCACAATATCAGTAAAACATAGCCCTACATAGTATGTTAAAAACATAATAAAAACTACAATAATTAATTGATGACTTCCAAAGCAGGGTAGTGTTTCATTAGCTTTAGCAAGTACTGCTTTCTGTAATGGCTTTGTGAACTGTCATAAATATAACTATTAAGACACCAAACAATACATGTAGTAAGGTAGTGTTAAACCTTCAACTTATGGTAATTCTACTACATAGATTATTATAACTGACAAATTTTCTCAGCTACATAAATGAACAAATGACAAGGGTATCAAGGCAAATTTATATGAAAGACATTTTACTCCCACCAAAATTCAAACAAAAAAAAAATTCAAAACCTCCAGTTTACCTTGTGGCGCTACCATCAGGGCTATGAGAGCCTAGTAGAATCCCACGAGAGCAAGTTAGTAATGAAGTGAAATTTATCCTGGTTGTATGCATGCAAATGCACATTTTAGTGCTGTTTTTACATGTACAGGAAAAAAAGGTTCACTTGGAAAAAAAAATGTTCAATTATTAATTAATATTAAATGCTTTTGGCAGGATGTGCACCGGCACCGTTACTGTTTGGGAAACATATTTTTATGACGAATCGTTTACTATATACTGGAAAACCCTCACAGACATTAAAGAAAGTACAGCAAACACAACATTAATATTGGGGGACTTCAACGCACGAGTGGGAACAAAGGACCAAATATCAGAACACGTGCTAGGCTCCTATGGTGGAAAACATAAAAACAGCAATGGAAGAAGGCTAATAGAATTCTGCAAAGAAAATGACATGATAGTAGCGAACACATTTTTTAAACATAGAGGTATACATACTTATACAAGAGAACTACCAAGCCGAAATGAAAGATCAGTATTAGACTACATACTCATAAACAAGACAGACAGGACATTGATTGATGATGTTAAAGTAAGAAGAGGTCCAGAGATATACAGTGACCATTAAATGGTGGTTGCAAAAATAAATAAGAAACTATACATACCAAACAAAAACGAAATAAAAAACGTAGAACACATAAAACAATATAAAACCATCAAAACCTATAAACTACGGGACGCAGAAACGAGGGGAATTTATAGACAGAAAGTATCGGAAGAAATACGGAGAATGGGTAGCAATGTGGAATTCAACGAAATGGACGTGGAAGACGCCTGGACGCTATATAAGAACATAATGTTCAAAGCAGCAGAAGAGGCATGTGGAGTAACAACACAAGGCATGGGCAAATATACCGTATGGTGGAACGAGGAAATAAAATCCCAAATAAAGACTAAAAAGCAACTAGAGACACGGAACATTACGAAATGTATAAAATTGAAAGAAAAAAGGTGAAACAGATGGTATTAAACCAAAAAGAAAACACTTGGAAAGAATTTGGCACAAAACTGGAAAGAAACAGTAAAGAACAGAAAATTGTTTTTTTAAAGTGATGAAGAAATTAAGAACTGAGAAAGTACACAATAAACAACAGATGAGAAACAAAGAAGGAAAAATATTGATACAATAACAAGAAGTAGCACAAAGATGGGAAGAATATTTTCGGGAGTTATACAACCAGACACAAAGGGTGGATAATAAAGATGAGGTAACAGAAGAAGAAAATGAAGAACAAGACGAGCAAGATATAACAATGAATGAAATAAAAGAAGCAGTCAAAAAAATTAAACTAGGAAAATCTGCAGGACATGATGGAATTACACCAGAAATGATCAAATACTCAGAGGAAGAAGGATACAATATACTACAACTGGTGTATGATAAGATATGGCAGACAGGAAAGGTACCAAATGACTGGGAACTAGGGGCAGTCATACCCATATACAAGAAAGGCGACAAAAGAAACTGCAACAACTATAGAGGCATTACTCTGCTGAGTGTGGCGGGAAAGACATATGAGAGGGTTTTGGATACCAGACTTAGAAGCATCATAGAACCACAACTAGAAAAATCACAGAGCGGTTTCAGAAAAGGATACAGCATACAAGACCACATATTCACCATTAAACAAATTATTGAAAAAACACATAAACAAAGTACAGAGACACACCTGGTATTCATAAATCTAGAGAAGGCATTTGACCGAATACAGAGAGACGTAGTATGGAAGAGCCTAAAAAGATGAGGGGTCAACAATAGACTGAGATTATCGATAGCCAGCATGTACCACAATACAAGAAATTATGTGAGACTGAGCCACACTCGCACAGAAGAATTTCCAGTGAATGATGGCCTACGACAAGGAGGAGTTCTAAGTCCTACGCTGTTTATTATCGTGATGGATGATATTGTAAAAGAGACAAAATCCCAAACAAAACCAATAACTGTCGGATATAAAAACCTACAACCTATAGTGATATCAGAGTGCGCATTCGCTGATGATGTAGTGATCTGTGGCAAGTCGGAGAAAGAAATTCAATACAATTTAAATATATGGTACAATGCTCTAAAGACTAGAAACATGAAAATCAACATAGAGAAGACAAAACATATGGTTGTAGGATACAAAGAAGAGTACAGGAACTTAACAATAAATGATACAGAAATCGAAAGAACATAGTTAAATATCTTGGAGAACTCATCGAGAGAACGGGAAATGACGAGACAGAAATAGGAAACAGAATCGACAAAACAGCAAAATTGTTCTACTCCCAAAACAGCAATTTCTTACAGAGAAGAGAGGTGTCAAAGAAAACCAAAATGATAATATATAAAGTAATATATAGGCCAATTTTGATGTTCAGATCTGAAACCTGGGTACTAACAAGAGGACAACGAAGTAGGGTACAAGCAGCGGAAATGAGATACCTTCGCAAAGTAAAAGATATCACAAGAAGAGACAGAATCCGAAATGAGATAGTGAGAGAAGAACTTGAAATACAGGCAATCAGTACAAAGATAGAAGAACAACAATTAGGATGGTTTGGTCATTTGGTACGAATGGACAATGAGAGGCCGGTCAAACAGGTATGGGAAGCTAGGGCTTTGCAAAGGAGAAGAAGAGGAAGACCAAGGGAAACGTGAGATACAATGGTCTGCAAGATCTTGGAAAGGAGGGGAACGACATTCACAAAGGCGAGAAACTTAGCTAGAAACAGGAACGAGTGGCGAAAGTTCATTAAGGAGGACTAGAAAAAAGAGACATTACACCCTTACACCCTTAGGGATAAAAAGGTGGAATCGTCCGTTGATTCAAGGTAGTAAAACTAACCGCGCTGTCTGACTTATTACCTTTCCCCTGACTTGCTATGTCAATGTAGTTGCCAGAACTTTGAATAGGAAGACTACATTTAGAAAACACTGAGTACCAATGGCAAATGTAAATAATCAATTTGCCAAGAGTAAGTTTCATTGCTACCTAATATTAGTAAGATATAATCTACATTATATTCTTCATGAAACTGCAAAATTTACAAAATAATTGAATACAAGGTAAAGTGGATAATTACCGAAATATCTTTTAAATTAGAAAAACCAACATGAAATATCTTACTGTAATGTTTTTACTTCTATGTTTTTTAAATTAAAACTGATAAATTGTAAGAAATTGTGTTATAAGCATAAAAAAATTTAAAGTTTCACCAGTTCTACAACATGTCATTTCTTTACCAGTAAGTTTATTACAGCTACTACTGAAATCTTGCCCATGTTGTCTCCACAATATACCTCATTATTTATCCATTTCATAGCTGTTACTAAATTACCCTCATGTTCTGTATATTGCTGATAATTAAGAGTTACATCCTGGAAACAATTCTGTACTAGAATTATTAAACCCTTAGATGTTGCAAAAGCTATATGCTTCTCATCTGGTGATACTGCTACAGCAACTACCATGATTTCCTAGAAAGAACGTACCTATAAAATATGAGGGAAACAAAAAATATACCACCTCAACTTTATTTGGAATTAATCGAATGAAGTTGCACTGTGATCTCCCATAGACATATATTCCTCCGCTTGTTGCCCCAAATACTATGTATTTTCCAGAGACATCAAAACAAGTGAACTGAAAATATTATTATTTGTTATTTGCCCATGCATGAACAAACACGATCGCAGCAAATACCTTAATACGTTGGAAATGCTGAAGAGACTGTCTGATAGTGTCATTTAAACTACTCAAGTGTTCAACAAGTAAAAACTTTTCAGACATTGTCTATTTGTTAATAAAACATATAAAAGAAAGAGAAAAACATCAAATAAGGTTAAAAATTGTAAGGTTATGTAATGTGATGACAGTTTGATCTGACGTTGCCAATTTAACTCATTCAAATACTATGTACATCTACTCGCCATCCTTACCTGTAGCACATATTTTATAGTGGCATGATTTAAATCCAAATCGACATATTGTGCATCTACTTCTATAAAAAGAACTTACAATTATTACACATCCGCTCTTTAATAGTGTTGCTTGTATGTATTTTTCCATTTAAAAATTTTATAAATCAGGGATTCATTCCTAATAATAATACTTTTATTCTTGTTGTGAAGTACATTAGTAATCAAAATATGTATCAATATAAGCTAATAATTTCCAGAAAGCTAGAAAGCAATCCAATTTTGTTTGTCTATTTGTAAAACTATAAACATTGTGTGTACTGGCAACGTTGCGTTATGTATTAATGTCCATAACATGAATTGTACATATTAGTCTCTAAATCCATAATCATAATATACTAATTTATACAGCTTGTAACAATCAACTTTTGGTGATTTCGGTAAATACGAATAAATTATAAAAATGCTGTTCTCTATTATAGTCTGAATTGGCTACATTAACATGTTCAGGAAGACACTCTGATGTTTGCGCTATGCGCTTGCGCATACCCTACCGCTATCGCATGCGACTTTCAATACCGCGTCACTCCAAAATTTCGCTCATTCTGAGTTTGATCGTGCTAGGGGAGGTTGTAACGATGCGCGAAACCTTCAAAGTTGGTGATTTTGTCTGGTAAGTGATAAAAATATTTTTTATTTATTGTCCGTGCATGTTTAATAACCTATTAATATGTAAAAATTTTTATAGGGCCAAAATGAAGCGGTATACACCTTGGCCCGGCAAAGTAAGTATAGCACGGCGATATTCAACCCAACCGTTATTCCCTCACTAAATGCGCGCGCATATAATGAGCAACATAACCTAATATGTTTTACTGTTTACATACATTTTATAGGTATACAACTAAATATGATTTTAGGTCAGTCCACCACCGGCTAATAAGAGCAAGAAAATGAAGACTGGATTTTATTGGATCTATTTCTATGGTACACATAACTAGTAAGTTTATCAGCCGTTAAGGCACAAACTTTTACTACAAACATATTTCTTTGTAGCGCCTGGATTCCAAGTTACAACATTAAACCGTATTTAGAGCACCGGGAAAAGCTGCAGAAAGCATGTAATTTTGCAGATTTCAAACAAGCAATAGTAGAGATTGAGAAAAGTATACAATTAAAAGGCGTAAGTGTATTAAGGTAGATTATACAGTGTTTCAAACGATCTAATTTTAGTCTGGGGTAGAGCATTTGTCTGAGGATGAAGATGATGCTGCAGCAGATTCTGATGGACAGAAAGATGCAGACAAGGTAATTATAGTTTTAGCGTATTTAATTTGCTGTTGCAGACTGTAGATCTAATTTGTTTTCATGTGAAGTTTTACCTTGTTTACTTTTACCGGACATTCTTGATATGTGAGTTTTTGCACAACCTTGGACACATCAATATTAATATAAAGTTTGTTCTAAATAAGCTCTTTTATTTGGAATTGCTTACGATATATTTTATATAAGCAATGGGGTTGTTGCTTGTTTATCCCTGCAGCGTCATCGTAAGTGAATGATTTTTGTAATGAGTAGTTTTTGATGCAATTATGCTGTTTTTTATGCACAATAAAAGAATGCTGCTAAATTGCATAAAAACATGGTAAAAATCATGACAACCTGTTTTTATGTGAAACTTGGGCAAACACTTCCTTCCGCATTTATCTAGTTTTTAGTGTCAAAATGCAACATGTCACAAGTGGTTGTGTAGAATGATGAAGTACATTCACTCTCGGATATATACACAGCTGGTGAATATAACCTTAAATACATATCACATACTTTGAACATTTGATTAGGTGTAATTTCTGTGTAAAACAGCCTCTTCTGGTTGCATAGTGGTGTGACATCATTTAGCATGTATCAATTTTGACAGTGGTTTTTTCAGGGTTAATATAGATTATAATTTAAAACTGATACAATCTAAGGTTCTATAACTGCCACAAATGAACAGTTTGTGTTTGTGTCACATCAGTTTTCGATAGTGTTAGATTTAAGATATTTTTCAAATGAACATTATATAATAAATATGTCCTTATAATGCAGTGGTACCATACTTATTTATATTTGTATTGTGATTCTCTTCCTCATTTATATTCCTTTGTAAGCCCATCTATGATATTTCAGATGAATTTCTGTGGGATACGCTCCCATTCTTCCATTAAGACAGTTTTGATCTGGGCCCTTCTCTTAATAATGTCCCAAACATGATCATATCATTAAAAACAAAATGCTTGACTTTCTTTATGTAAACAATTTATTTCCTTTAATTTCTCCTAAAAATTGCTTAAACTATTAAATGATCTACTTCTAAATTGTAAGTTACCCTTATTACATAAAAATACTTTAGCTTTAACAATTTATTTATTCTAGGTCAAAATTTCATCTGATTCAATAATTAACATTTTATTAAAAAATCAGGTAGCTATGGGTTGTTCCCTCAGGCAACTTTTAGCCAAGCTCTTTATGAATAATGTAGAAAAAGGTTTTTTTTTAACATTGCTTTATCTTTCTGCATTAAATTTAGGTATCGTTATGTAGATAAAGTTTTGTACCTCGTGATCTAAATAATTTACTCACTGCCGTTTTGTTTCAGGCAAAAAGTGATGCGCCTGTCTTGCATAAAATCACTTGATTTGTTTGTTTCGCTATACTTTTAAGCATCTAATTCTAGAACCATAATCTGTATTTTCTTCATCATTTCATTAGTAGTTGCAGTTTTTGGTAGTCCTACATGTGCATCATCTTCAGGAGATGCAAGACCATATTTCAGCCATTCAGTTCTTCATACTCCTTATAAAAAATAATTGCCATATTTAAATTGATATCTGTTGGCAATAAACTGTCCAAAACCAATTTCTTATGGCTATATGACATTCCAGTTTCTTCCTTGAAACACCCTCAACCCTTAACATGTCTAGCTTGGAACAACTGTGTAATTAAGGTAAAACCAGAAGTTTATTTGACATGTGTGGTGTACATATTTTTTTTATTGTAAATGAAAACTGCTGGGCCAATAATTTTTTACTCTGCTTTTTTAATGAAGAAAACCTGTAAATACTTGCACATTAATTAAACAGAAACGTTTTTTTACAAAACCGAGAATTTCAAAATTTTTAGTATTTGTGTGCTGCATATGATTTGTAGTTATAAGTAAGTAGAGAGGAATGTGGAAATGTTTTAAATAATGCTTATATTCTTTAACAGGTAATTTGCTAGAATTATATTTTCAACTGATGTACATTAGATTGTTCCAGTTAGCATAGGTAGTACCTGCCAACATAAGATTTTTAAAAATTGAAGGTAAATGGTGTGTGTGTGTGAAAGTAAAGGTAGAAGTACAATAAAACCCTGAGTATCATCTATTTTCAGAACCAGTGAGGCCATAGATAATTGAAAAACATGACAACATTTTGTTCTATAAATGAAACGTAAATGTGAAATATACATATGAAGCCCTCTCAATTATTTAGTTCTGCATAGTCATAAGAAAGTTCAGTTTTTGAGAAGTGGATATATTATAGCAATAGCCATATTATATCGTTTTTTGGCAGGTGCCAGTTGTAGCATATATAGTCAGCATTAAAAGTTTCAACCAATTTCCACTCTGCATCTGCTTTGAATGTATTCATGCAGCCGGCATCTGAACTGAGAGCAGTCAAAATGTTTGATTGACAGAGAAACAAATAACAGAATAAGAAATGCTGCTAGCTACTATGCTGTTCCCTTAAGGAATAAGTATGTAGTTACTCAAATTTATTTCATTTGTACTTAAAATGTGAATGATTAAATTATTGATTATTGTATTAGACAAGTTGTAGACGGTAATGAACAAATACAGATTTAGCATTAGACAGTAAATATATAAATAAATATAGTAAAAAAATAAAGTAAATAAAAATAGTATAAATAACTATAGTACCACTATCACAATAATGATATTGGTTTGAGACATGTAAAAATCAAGTATTTTATATTAGTATCAAAAACGGATGTGTTGTATAAAGTCTTATTTATAACAACTCGCTTTTGCAGTTATTGAATCTTATTTTACATATTTGTTTTTTTTTTCCTTTTTAATCAGACTGCATCTTTTGCATTTTTTTACAATGTCTTGGGTGTTGATTATATTTGGAAACTGTTGACTGATTATAAGCTATATAGATTCTGACAGTAATATCATTGAAATTGACACATATCATTATGCAACAGGATGAGGCTGTTTTAGGCAGGAGTTTTTACACTTTGAAATAATGTTAGTTTTGACATAATTTTACCAAATAAAATTTCCAATGTTTACAGTATGTACCTACCTATTCAAGGCTGTATTCACTTGCCGTTCATACTATTTCAAGAAATTGTGAAAATGCTGAATTATTGACACATATCCAACAATTTTTCCAGTAAAAAATGATTAAAATGCAAGATGTTCTACATTCAATTCGTAGCAGTGTGTAAGATATTGTCTAACTTATGATAACTGATTTAGACTGTTTCATCAATTCCTTACATCTTCACTGTATTGCACAATATGTAATTTATTTTAAAAGATCATCAGCAATGAAATTACTTTGATAAACTTTCTTTCAATTTTTAACCATTTTAAAATTATTGGACACAAATCATATAATTGCATTATTTATCACAGAACCAGATTATAAAAAATTCAGACACTATTTTACCACATCCATGATATCCACTGTAAATAAAAATTTTAAAAAAGAATTTATGGTACTTAAGTGTAACTAACAGTTGGAGACCATATTATATTTTACTTTTATAACATAATTACCAAAATAAATTAATAATTAATTTTTATGACTTCAGGTGTCGAAAATTATGTTTGTAAGAAGGGGTTATATAAGAACCATTTAAYATCTAATGCTCTTGACTTCCTACAGGATGTTTCTTGCTATTAACTAGCATCTCATGAAATGGTTCCTTATTTGCTGAAGGTCGACTTATAAAGAATGTTTTTGAAAGACTAAGGCAATTAAATTAACAATTAAGTTATAAACTTGTCATTTGCTTTTTTTGTGTACATGAAGTAGTAGATACTGATGAAAAACCTTAAAAATCAGAAATTGTATGTACCTTTATTGAGTTTTTAAGTATTTTTGTGCATATTCAAATGTTTTATTCCCAATGAATACAAGATACTTTCATCATGCTTCACATTGCTGAATAAGTAGCCAGTAACTAATGTTATGAAGTTTTTATGATTCTTCACTGACAATCAAATGGTTTTTTTGTGTAACATCAGGCTCTCTAAAAACATTATATCAAATGGCATGAAAGTTACCAACCTCTATCAATAGCTGAACTACATAGTTTTTTTAAAACAATAAATAATATAAGGATAATGGCACATACTACTTCTGTTGTATGCTTGGTACTTGAATACATTTTGTGCCTAAGTACTAGGAATAGCTTCGAAACATAGGAAAGTTTGGAACATGAAGTTGTTTTCTTCTCTTCTGAAGTAATAATGGCTGTTTGAAAACAAACCTTTTAACCATGAAGGTAGAAAGTATGTATTAAAGAATATTTTACTTTTATATACCTTTTAATATTCAAAACACATTTTCTTAAATATGACAACGTATAAGGATTGCTTGTCTTTGACTACACTTGGCTTTTGTTTTAAAGTTTTTTGTCTAGCAATAAATTTTGATTATTTTATATATGGATTGAAAATATGATTTAGAAGATTTAATGCTTCCACCTCCAAAAATATATATTGTACATTGCAGGTCAATAATCATTTCTCAAGCCTTAAAGACATTATTTTACTCGTACAATATGTTCTAGTTGATCATCAAGGAAGTTGAATAGATCAGCTTTATATTTCATTTCTTGTGATGTTCTAAAATCAGATATCGTCTGCAAAACTGCTTATGTCAAACATATAAAGTGGAATTGTTCTATAATATCACAATAAAAATAAAAATATGTGATGTAAAAAAATATGTAAGTAACAAACAGTTTAATAGGATCCTAATGCTTAAAAATTTCATTACCCATGCTTTTGTGTTGTGACACCACAGACTACTGTTATTACTAAACTAAACTAAATCTGTTATAATGATATAATCAATTTTCAGTCGGAATCAGGATCGGTGCATGATGATGATGCTGCAGAATCTGATGCACATGAAGATGAACCAAAGAAAACACCACAGAAGAGTGCCAAAAAGGTAAGGGCTGAAAAAATAGTGTATGTGCAATTATATTTCAAATTATGAGTCGGGCAATGTATACAAGAGAGTAGTATAAATGATTATGCATTTTCACAAGTGTTGATTTAGGACTTAGCTGGTTTTTGCACCAAGGTCTACAATTGCATCCATGGTGACAATGGCAGCCCTTCAACATTTTTTTTGGTTGTCCTGTTCATAACAAAGACGCAGTTGTACTAGTGACAGTTCATCTTCATTACCAAAATCGTTATTGAAGTTTTTAATTATAGTGTACTTAACACTGTTTCAAGCATCCAGAATATGTAATTGACAAGTTTCATGAGAATTTTTAAAATCTTATTCAAGATTTAAGTTCTAAACTCAGTTTTCGGAGATTTATACCCTGATTCTTGGTTTTTAGTAAAACTGTTTGCCATCAGGAACACTGGTTCGACTGACTTTAAATCGGATAACTGTGGATATGCTGGGCAATGATCCACGACTAATAATTCTTTTTTGTTCTTTTAGAACAGTTCTTAATCACATCCACATATATTTTTTCAAACAATTGGAAAGTCATCCATCCTTTATTATTAAATTCATAATGAACCAATGGGGATTAAACACTTGAATTGCTGAGTATTAAAATGAACTAACTCCAAAAACTGGACATTTTAAAACGAAACAACATTTTTTGGTATTGCCGATCGATGGGTAAAGAAACGAACCAATCCAAAATGTTCTTAACAATATCGGCGATACTTCAGTTTCTAATTTTAAAACAACAAAATACAAATGACGTTTTTTCCACTTTCCCGCAAATGGTAGTTTCTTGGAGTTATTTCCTTTTAATACTCGGCGATTAAATTTTAAAGCATCGTGGGCGCCGTGCATTTCCAATGACCCACAGCTTTTTGTCTTCCCCTATCATATTGGCCGCACCAAGCATCCCGTAATACTATCTCCAGGTAATTTTCCGCAGTCATATTTTTCGCCCTTGAATTACATTGTAGTGCAAAATGTTAATTTAGAGAATAACCCCATTTCATCGGTACCAAAAAATTCAGCGTTACCATAATTCTCACGAAGTTTTAGCCAAATTGTAGCCGACAGTTGCTGCATACACCATCTGAAGCGGTCGCTGCCTCGCCGCGAATTTTTCCAAAAACAATATTGTGTCGATATAATTCCGTAAGCTTTCAAGGCCGGTGTCAATAATAAAAAGGTTTTTCGGGGCTGTTAGGCCATGGTTCAAGGAATTTGCTTCGAAAGCTTTCGACTACAGCTGCTGTACTCCGCTTCAGTGACGTAACGCAGTATCCGAATAGCCGAAGTAGGCGAGTCGCCTCGTCGGATACTTCGACATGGACCGCTAATATCACTGAAAGCTTTGTAAGTTCGGAAAACTTTTTTACTAATATTGTGTCGACTTCTAAATCGCCAAATCAATCCGGAGGTGCAATGAAAGTCATCCGCGTTAATTTTTGTGGCGAATTCAGATGCTTTCTCGCGCAGTAAAGATTCGCTAACAGGTATGTTCCGAGACCTTTGCAACGTAAACCGCTTTTCAACATGGTTGAGATAAGGCCACAGCATTATAAGGTACCGCCAGCTCTAGTCTCGGGTTTGATCCGGCAACGCAAAAGTCAGAATACTTATTCCTATATTCGATATCGACGTGACATCAGCACGTTCCATCTTGTAGAAGCAACATTTTGTTTAAATCGTTTGACGGCGGTTTCAGCGGTTCACAAAGTAGCTGACAGCTGTTAACGTGTTGACGAAGTACTATTCTTGGTACTGTACCTAATCTTGTTAAAATCTGCCTGAATGTTCAAATTTATTAACAATAGCCAGAGACATGGTTTTAATTGGATAATAAGCCTTACTCAGTTTCATTCGTTTTCGATAATTCAAATAATTCTTTCACTATAGAATAATTCTAATGCCTGCACTTCGAATAAATCTATAGTTTTCAGGTGGTCGAATGCTCTTCCTTAACTACCGAAACATTCGATAGTGCGCACCACTAGTGTCAACCTCATGTAAATCAGTGCGTATGACTATTCTGCAACTGTGAAAGAAATAGCGTGCTGTAACGAAGCAAATACAAACAAAAATCGGTGCTTGTTCTACTAAGTTGCAAACAACTAATATAAGCACGAATTTTTAATTCGTTTTGTTTTACATTACACGGCCGGCTTGCGAAATGGCTCGAGTGTGAACACGGCGCCGGCGTAACGTTGTGATACTAACGATACTAATTATTATACATTTGCATGCAGAGAATACCAGTACAACACTAAATAAAGTTAGGTCGTTATCCACTTGCATGCTAGTACTTTTACCATAGAGGTAATAGATGTAGCAAATACATAGACAAGAAATGCACGAAACTAGCGCTGTCAATGGTTAGGGTTCACCYGTTACGATATCGCAATATTAACCGTAATAAGTGACTAATAATAACCGGTCATAGAACAGCCGCCAATTCAAAACTTTTGAATTAGTTTTTTAGCACTGCATATATATGTATGTACGTATCACTTTTACGGAAGTCTCTATGTCCAAAACCACCATCATTTTTAAGTTTTAAGCATAAGTGATGCTATGGTGAGCATTTTCAAAGCCGAGTAATATTGGACATAATACTCGTATTATAAGACTAAAGCAAACTAATTAATATTAAACTATTGTCTTCGGTGGCGGCGTGTGCAGAATCAATGGATCCTCTGTTGTCTAATCCTTTGATGCATATACGAGGTGTGTTCTATAATTTCTGCCTCCTTAAGAGCTGGCCATACGGATAGATGCTGGACGTTGGTCAGGTTGATGGCTTCTTGCTGATTTTCGAGGTTGCCTATTTCTCTTCGTTGACGAACGGTCCCTAGTCGTTGAAGCGAGTATCTTAATCATTTGACTTAAGTGTGCAATAGACGAGTTTTGGTCTTCTTTAGAGAAAGACGTTCCTAAAAACATTCGCTCTGCTTGGTTGTCAGTTGCAATAATTTAATTCCAAACTGTACAACTTTTTTACGAAACATACTTTTGCATTGAATGATAATTAGATATTACTTGACCATTACTATCCGAGATTTCAAATGGAAAGCTATCGCGCTTGCAAATAAATGCCACTAAATCGACACCAACTGCATAGGTTGACAGAAATATGAATAACCATGGAATAGCTTGGCGTAACTAGCTGTTGCGCTTCTCGCATGCGCGGGCGTGCTCCGCTGTAGTTTATTCAGACAAGTAGTGTCAATGACCTCTGGATATTGCAATGGAATAAATGTTTTCAAGCTTAGATTTTAATTGTTTACGTTTTGTAAAAATCACAAAATCACACAAACTGAGTGCAATCTTTTATGAGGCTTGTGCCTGTTTATGGTTTTATTGGGCTATTTTTAAACGTTTTAGGAAAAGTATGGTTATGAAACGTATACAACTGATTTGGGGTAAAACAATGTTTTCATGTTTGCTGCATATCACCCCCTTCCAAACGTCGAGCAAACGTTACGGCGGAATGTTTCTTAAAGTCAAAAGACTTGTGGAAATGCATCTGCTATAACGAACATTAGTACAATTGTTATAATAACGGCGACGATGGTCACCCATGTTGCTTGAAAATTCGTAAGAAAGGCCAGTTTCTCGATGTATTCGACATTGTCTTGAGTATTTGATATTTTTGAAATTATTTTGTATAAATTTTGTTCCATTGTTAAGTTAAACTTTGGTTCTTGAATTTTCGTATTTTTTTATTCAAATTCACATTCTTCAATTTGTCTAAAAGACGTGATTCGTTGACTAGTATTCCATTCGGTGAGTAAATCTTACAAGCCCGTGGGATATCGATTAAATACGTCCCTTGGGCACAAGTTTTTGGATTTTTTCGTTATTACAGTTCAATTTTAACGTGGTTATATGTGGAAATACTCAAATCCATTTATAGGTATTTTTAGTTTGAATTACTAGGTTTTGTACCTTATGTGCATTAATTTCTTCACATTTCTGGGTGAAGGTTTAATTGTTAAAATTGAAATTTCGCAATTATTTTCGTGGTCTGGAAACTCTCTTAGATTTCGTATAATCGACTTAATTTCGTACAGCAGCGTGGATCCAGAGAAAACTACTTTTGTAATTTTAATGCAACGTTTTAGCTTGGTATTGTCACTATTCATAAGTCCAGATTATTTAACAATGGTTTTGGTACTGGTGATAATTGAAAATATTCAAAAGTTATAACTGAATTTGATAAAATGAATAATAATAATATTATTATAATAATATTAATATATAATATATTAATATTAATTTAATATTATTAAACATGTAACTGTCAACATTAATTTTTTCCAGTTAAATAAATGCTTTCTAACTTTAAATAAAGTAGTATGTGATTTAATATAGATCAGAGCATTTTAATTTAAATAACAAATCTTTTTGAGCAATAATACTAGGATGTAGTGTTGTAATTTTGAAAAAGCAAGTGAGTTTTCAATATCTTCCAGTTTTTCATTTATGGCTTGGTAAGTGCTTAACATTTGCAGTATAACTTCTCTAATAGCATATAGAGAGTCTTCTCTAACTTTCTAGTTTATAAATTGTTGTATTATTAGTAACTTTGAATTGAGCAACCTGTGATAATCTAATATTTAGTTGAAAGTATCATTAAATTAATTTACTAGCACCGCTGACAATATGTGGTTGCCTTTTACTTGTTTCTGTAGTTTAACTTCGTTATAATTTAGTTTTTGTAACAGATCTTCAAAATGTTGTCTATCAGTGGCATCCAAATTTTCTGTGATTACTTTAAAAATAGATTCTAGACTGTTGATGAGTCCTCTTTTTATACGTAGGGGTTTTTCCTTATTTATACCTTCTAAAGCAGATGTCCCCAAATCTTTCCTAGACCACCCCCCTCGACATACTTTGTGGTGTTTGATAGACCCTCTGCTTTTTTCAAATTGATTAACTGTGGAAATGTGTTTTTGACAGCTGGCATAGTGCTAKCCACTGTTACATAATACAACTTAATAAAAAATAAATGCTTCTAGTGGTAGGGATGAACTTGGTACTTAAAATAATTTCAAAATTTGGCATAAATTTAATAGGTTTAATCTCAAATCTCCTCGGTTAGTGTAATCCAGTCTGCTTCTTTTTTGTCGTTAAGAGATTGGTAACCATGCTAAAACCCCTTTCACTAGGTATGAAAATGGAAAAGCAACAAAACTTTTTCGCGATGTTCCACAATATGGAATAAGTAACAGGTATTCTTTTTGAAGCCAGAATAACTGATATCCATTTCGACTATTAAACTGTACCTCAAGTCCTTCGTTAGTGCTTATTCCGATCAGTTCTTGTAATAAATCCGTTTCTTCAATATCACCATATGGATTTATTATCCATTGTGATATTATTGTAGTCAAAAAAATCACGACCTGCTTAGATTTTTACATTTACATCTCGTAGACCCCAATTTCATTTTCCGTTGACATGGACCCTTTGTAGGATCGTCAACCCCTAAAGGTCGATAAAGATAAGTCTGGAAAATAAATAAATAAGGAATAATTTTAAGTATTTTGTTCTCAGCGCTGTTTTGTAACATTTAATAGCTGAATACGTCTTGCGATAAGTATGGAAGTGAATGCTATCCTTACGAACAGGTTCAGTAAACATATCTCTCATAAGCAGTTTCTGGAAGTAAATTTATCTCCATACGTTCCCATGTAAAATATACATTGATAAGCGGTCGCTTTCGTAACCAGACGCGGGCAGTATAGAAAAATGTAATTTTTTTCGTTTTAATCTCCCATGCATGAACACGAGACTGTAATAAACAGACTACCAGAAGCCCACGGTTGTAATCGAATTAAGAACTTGTAATAATAAGTCTTTGAATAATCTAACATAATGCGTGCCAAAATGGCACAATGTGCTTACTTTAAAAGAAAAAAGAAATACAGAATTAACAATCAAGCAAAACTCAGACGCAATGAAAATGAACAGCTATAGTTCTAATGTTTGGTGGATATTTGTATTATAAATAGCAACAAGAAGTTACTTGTGCACACCTTACCCTTTAGAAAGCACCTCGCGCGTTGGATAGACAAAAAAGGCTCGGTAATAAGCGAATAGCGTATCTGGTAAAGCTGTTTATATAAATTTTAATTTATCAGTTTATCGAAACAGTACCTTTTCTTTTGATTGGTTATCAACCAGAAGATATGGTTACGAAGAAGCTGTTAACGAGCGATTCCCTAACCTCGGGAATCCATACAACTTAGCAACGTCAACCTCCATTATGGAAATCGACTACTTTTATCAACGATATTGGATCTACTTCTGGAAGGTCTGATCGGGAATATATAAGTAAAGACGGATTTGCAAAAACAAAGGGACTAACTAATCGGGTGATTATCGGATTAGTTAGCGCCGTGGGGGCGAATTTCGTTAGTACAAGTGCCAGAGTTAAATTATCTCATCTTGTTATTGCTAATTATAAGTGTTCGTAAAAAACTTTATGGACATGAATAACTCTTACAATATCTATAATGCATATGAGGGCTACTTTACCTACTTTATGCATTACAAATGAGTAATGGTTATTGTAACTTTATTTCATACAAGCATCGTGAAAGAAAGTGAACTTAACAGCCATATAAGAGACCTCTTGTTGAAGTTGAAATTATTACCGATTAGCCTTACACGTGTGTAACTATAGACACAATCTAGTAACAGAAGACGAAAGTGCTGATATTCAACTCTAAAGTCCTGAAAACGTCAGCGAATAAATAACAGCGATTGCTAAGTGTAACAAGTGTGACGAAGCCATAAAACTTATAATATCCTGTTTAAAAAATGCGCGAAGAATAATATGTAATTATACCTTTAAAAACATTAAAAAATCAAACAACCAACTTTAAAAAGAGTTGTCTGTTACTGAAAAAAATGCAAGACTTGGTCAAAAATTTTGTATTTTTGCCCGAGTAACAGTAATTTATAAACAGATTCTGCTTTCATATATCATATAATTTCATATATGCATGGTGCATTCTATACAATACTGGTGACAGCTCGTGGCGTGGTAGATACAGAATTTTGAATACACAAATGTATGCATTATATACATACGGGTATATAACTTTCAAGCACGTGTGTACATTTGAGAAAGGTGTCAATAATAATCATGCTGATCAAGTGCAAAATTCCATGTTGCACTAAGGAAACAATTTACACTGTTTTCAAGTGCAAAAAAAATTAAAAAAACTCGTGAACAATAGACAAAAGCAGTTTGTGATGCGTATCCTAAACTGGTATTAGGCATGCATCAAACGGGTATATCGAAAATACAGCCCACCCAAAAAATTTTCGGTGTTTTTCTCTGTATTAAATTTTGTATATGATTTATGCTCATAGTTTACTGCACAAATTTACTTACTACGTTGCAACCAAGTGATTTATTACAAATGTTTGTTGACAGTTAATTTTACGTATTGCACACTGCATGCGTACTTGGTATTACTTTCACTTCCAACGGATGGGAAGTATTGTATCGCGAAAAAAATTTTCAAAAATTTTTATTTGCTGTTTAGAAGATATCAGCAAAAAAGCGTCACTTAAAGAAAACGGTTTTTCCTAAATATCTCCAAATATATTTAATATATTCAAAAAATGAAAATGCCATCAGATAGGAAATAAAAGTTCTCACAAAAAGTGTCTTTTGACTGCTCGTACGWTTTTTTTTAAATTTTGGTTTTATATAGAAAATCAAATTTCTGATCAGAAAGCACTCTTGTAATTTTTTTGTTAAGTTAATAATTTTCGAGTTATTTAAAAAAAACCTATTTAAAAATTTATATATTTTTGCTAATATCACAAGGACTTTGTGTTAGAAAAAATGTGTTGAGAGAAAAAATGCTCAAAACCTGATTACTAATTGTATAGTATAAGAAATAAAAACGTAAATGTCATTTTGACAATTGGATGTGGAAGTATTGATTCAATTTGCAGCGGTTTTATGTACTAGTATCCCATACTGTTTACCTAACTTTTTGACAGCATTTTGTTTAGTGCATATATATGCAGTTGTAAGTAAATGTTTAATACATCATCGTTGTTTTCTCTGAAATTCGCTACTTCGCAAATTGCATCTTAAATTTGTTATAGCGTACGTCACGAAAAACGTTTGCCGAGTTTACCGTCTTTAGTAGTACTCCCTACTAGTAGATACAGAGTAGTGCTGTCAATGGTTACGACTAACCGGTTAGGATATTGCAATATTAACCGTAATAAGCAATCCTGGAATAACCGGTTAAGAATTGACCGGTCATGAACCGGTTAAAAATTGACCGGTTATGAACCGGTTCAAGAATAACTAAATAAATTAGAAATGCAAGTATTTAGTGTTCAGCCCAGACTCAAGAATGCGCGGAATAAGACAGACAGAACGCTTACCCCTACAGCCGAATACCTTATAAAATAACGACCAAAAATTTCAATGTTAAATCAGATTGATAAAGGTTGGTATGTTTAATAAATTAACATTTTAAAATTGGTTGACAATTACGTACGTTCCGAGGTAACAACATTCATCGCGTTAGGTTAATCCCAAAACTGGTTCAACTTTTTTTTTCATTTCCATGTAAACAGGTATTTCCTAACTGCTTAAATGATTAGTATTATATATTGAAAAAAAAACGTCATTTTTATATTTTCAAGAGTTGGTATAGAATATATATTAGCCGACTAAGGGGAAGACTATTAACAGATTAACATTAAACCGATTAACCGGTAAACTGGAACTGGTTAGCCGGTCAATTTAAATCAGTTAACAGCCTTACCGAGTTTAATCGGTTAACCGGTTAACATATGCCGGTTAACCGATTAAAGTAAACCGGTTAAGGTGAACTGGTCAACCGGTTAACCGACAGATTGATAATTTTCATGAAAACCTGATATTTTTCATAACCGGTTAAATTCGTTGTAACCGCCAAACCGGATACGGCGATCACTGTTGACAGCACTAATACAGAGTAAGTAATATTCATTTTCCTGCGAAACAGTAATCTTTTTTCTTTAGTTTTTATGGTACATACTAAAAGTTCATGCTTTATAATCGAATTTATTGTTATGCTAAAGTTATTATTTTTATTGACATGGGCACGTCTTTCCTCTGGTTTTGGGGTGCATTTTGTGCCGTTCTACTTTAAAAAATGCCATCTAGTGGTGTCAATAGGTATTATGTCCAATAAGCTTTAGCGGTGGCATTCGTAAAGAGCGGTCAGTAACAGACCAAATTTTWATACTCAAAMAMATATACGCAACATTTTATGTTCATAATATTGGATTACATCTTGCTTTTATCGATTTCAAGCGGGCCATAAAAAGAAGTAGTATTTTTTCGACTATGAAAGAAATGAACATAACACATAAATTGATACGCTTGGTCAAGACGACAGTAGTTGACAAAGTTAGAATCAATGGCTACGTGTCAACGCCCATCACAGTGAAAAGAGGACTTCGACGAGGAGACCCCTTATCAACAATCTTTTTTAACGTTGTCCTAGGGTAGGTTATTAGAAAAAGTGGGTTAAATAGGTCAGCAACAGTGTTAAATAAGAATCATCAATGTCTTGCCTTTGCTGATGATGTAACCATCCTAGCAAGAACAAAAGAGGAATTGCAAATAGCAATAAGAAACCTTGAAGCTGCAGGAGGGAGTGTAGGTGTGGAAATTAACACTGACAAAACAAAATATATGCAAATAAACACCAGAGATAACCACAGGTCATTAGAAATCATTCTGGAAAAAGGGAGAAGGGTGGAATAGTTTTATATTATATGCCTTGGAGTGTTAATAACTAGAGAAGGCAGTGCATCCGAAGAAATAAAGGCGAGGGTAGTAAAGGGCGATATAAGTGCAGGACGATTGAATACCTATTTAAGTTCAAAAGAAATATCAAGAGGAGCAAAGATACAGGTGAATAGATCAATACTAAGACCAACAATAACTTACGGATGTGAAACGTGGGTGCTCAATGCCGCAGATGCATATAAGTTAGAAGTCTGAGATAGGAAAATACGCCGAATAATGTTCGGGGGAAGAAGAGAACGGGAAGGGTGGGAACGAAGAAACAATCAAGAACCGCAGGAGTTATACGGAAAAGAAACGGTAACCCACTTTATAAGAGCGCAGCGTGTACGGTGGTTGGGGCATATAGAAAGAAMAACTGAMGACATAATGGTGAAAAAAGTGTTGTGCATGYGGACAGTGGCAACAAGGAGACAGGGTCGCCCTCGAACAAGGTGGTTGAGTGCGGTGCTTAAAGACTCGAAAGAGAAAGATTTGGGAAATTGGAAGGAGTAGGCTAGGAGGGAGAAGAATGGAATCATATTCTTTAGCGGTAAAACAGAATTCTGTATATACAGGGTCTTAAGTATGAAAGGTATTATTTACCTCGGTAGTCGGAAGAATTTCACCGGAGGATATTTTCCTCACCAGATTTAATAGAAAACGAGAGAATCTTCAACTACAGCAGAATGTTCGAGACATGCCATTCTAGAAAATTTTACAGAAGATTAGAGAACCCCCTGGTATGGCACATTGCCGAAACTGTCTCTCCATGGAAAAATCTAAAATCGACGTTTCGAGAAGCTCATAAAACAGTGTGGAAAATTAATCAGCAGGCGAAAGAACCCCTAAACGTGGTACTTTGCCGTAACCGTCTTACGGCGAAGTTGTCGCGAATTGAGGTTTCGAGGAAGTCATAGAACATTCTGTAACATTCAGTAAAATACGTAAGGGGTCCCCAAGTGTGGCACATTGACCTAACCGCTTCGCGGAGGAAATATCAACAATCAAATTTTCGAGAAACTCATAAACATGGAAAATTCGTCAGCAAACGAAAGAACCCCTCAACGTTGCACTTTGCCGTAAGTGTCGAAAATGGACCTTTCGAGAAGCTCAAAGAACATTGTGGAAAATTAATCAGCAGACCAAAGAACCCCTAAACGTGTGGCACATTGCCGTAACCGTTTTTCGGCGGAGATGTCGAAAATCGATGATTCTATTATAGAGCATCCTGGAAAATTCATCAGCAGCCGTAAGGACCTCGTAAGTGTGACATATTGTCGTTAACTGTCTCGTCGCGGAGATGTCGGAAATCGACATTTCAAGAATATCATGGAAGATTCTAGAACATTCGGCACAAGAAGAAAGAACTCCTAAGTGTGGCATATTGCCGAAACCGTCTCGCGATTGCACAGAAATACTGACCCAGCGATACTGGTCTGCACCAGCTGGTCTGAGAACATTGAACGAATAACTTTAGACGCATGTGTTAGTATTACGGGTGTACCGAGGATGCAGCCCATCCACAATTTTTTATGATCTTCATTAGGCGAAATCAACAAATCGTTCTGATGATTAAAACGAAATATCTTCACAAGGAGTGTAATAAATTATTGCAAACTGTTGGTAAAATAGCTGCGTAACCTTTTTCATGCGTACCACTGCTTGCTTGGTGAATAGAAATATGAAACTCACTTGTAGCTTGCATGTTATTTAATCAGTACTTCGTTAGTCGTTCTCTCAGCAGATGTAAAATAAAGTCACTCACTGGAGAATATATGTTAGATTGTTATTTCCGGACCAGCTTAACTCATTTTTCCGTCATGATTTGCATAAAGTCCTACTTAAAATGTTCTATATGTCTTCAGCCGTAATTTGTTACAGATAATTTTATGAAAATCTGTAATAGATCAACTAGCAGCGGCTTTGCGAAATTCGACTTAAAGCCGTTTGCCACTTATTATACGGAAACTGGATGCGCGCGCCGTTTCAATACAAGAAATTAGCCCACGTTCTATTTTCTTGTACTGAATTTCCATACTTCGTATTAAAACTGCGCAGATCGATGCGCACTAACCTGTTTTACCGTTTATAAACAAAACGTTCATAGAACCTACTTTTCGAACCTATGCAATAAGCAGGGTTGTGAGATTAGGTAGCTTTTTTACTGATATCGGTGAAATAAACTTTTGAATAGGGGCTATCTGTTATTTTCGGCTGACTACCTGCTACCAGCTAATTAATACATCAGCATGAAATGCAGTTTTAGGCCTCTTAAAATATGTATATTGGTGTGAGTAAACTTTTGACAACCCCGGAAACGTGATGTGTTGTCATGCTTTTGTAAATGAAACTGAAGGAATGCTTTCACGGAATTGTTTCCCTATGTTGTTATGGACAAGTTCAAACAATTTTTCAAATGAATCATTGCTAATTTGTAGAAAATTTTTATATGCTGCTGGATCTTCTATTAGCAGCTCTTCTTTCAGTACATTTAAGAAGCCATGAACATTCATTCTCCTTGCAATATCATTGTTAGTATCAACGCTGATGCATTTAATAATTATTTTCAGTCTACTTTTAACTACAAATTGTGGTAATTCGGGGTGACCACAAACACAAACAACAGTAAAAGTAATTGTTTATGAGTGGGTTACATCTAAGGTCTACTTTTCTCTAGCAGTAAAATAGACCTTACATTGCATTTGCTATTGTATAAAGACAAAATTTAATAGATTTTATTATTTCTTGTATTGAAACGGCGCGCACATCTAATTTTCAGTATAATAATTTTAAGAACTTATTTCAGTACTTAAATAAGTATAGTGGCAAACGTCTCTTAGGTTGGTACGTTCTGTAATGACAGAGACTTACACTGCTGATTGACCGGTCATTCGGTGAAAATCGGTAGTGCCATCTAGCGGTGGACTTACGATAAACGAATTAGGTTAATACGGTCAGTAAATACAGATACATACATTGCCGATTATTCATTATGTGTTTGTGCCCGTCGGAAAAGCCCAGTGAAAAAGGAAACCATTGAAATAAAATTACTTTGAATTGTTTGTGTCCATTTAATTTATTTAACATATTACACTTCAGTGACCAATTCTTATCAATAAACATCGAATCAAACTTTGGTCTTCTGCCTTATCAAGATTTTAATTGAAAATGTAGCACTTTACCATACCTACGGCCTACGGAGAAGCCAAGCACATCATAAAATGAAAAATGTAAGCGAAAGAACTAGTGATTATTATTTACTTCTGTACAGGGTGATTCAGTACAATTATATTTTATAAAAGCGTACCAGAGGAATTTAATAAAAATATTTRTAAGTTTCCCGCTAGGGMACGTATCTTACATCACSTTACAAATAATCGCAAATAAAATAAAAAAAATTGCCACTAAAATGCAGGTGAGAAATAGAATTTTTAGAATATCTGTTTAATTACCTAAAATTTTCATTACAACGTTGTTTTTCTCTTTATCATGGTAACATCACTACAAAGCAAAATAGTCTCGAAACTTCTAGATGCTATATAATCTAAACACCTCAACCAAATTTAACGAACCAGGACTCATTTTAGAAGGAGTTTGAAGGAGGATATTAATTATAAATTGTTCCAAAATTTGTTTGTCTAAATAGCTGTAGAGGACGACATTTAAAAAATTGCCATACTTTTCCCGATTTCTCAAAAAATTTAAACAGAAGGTATATCTTTTTTCCCTTCATTTTGTATTTACCAAAATGGTATACACAGACCACAAAATAAAAAAAGAACTTCCTCCTGGATTTCTAAAGAAAAACTAGATAGGACGACATACTTTCTTCCACTTTGTCTTGTAGGATAAATTTTGGATTTAAATATTTGCGTTTTTTGTAACCTGATGTTTAAATACGCTCACTAGCAGGAAATTTAGGAACTTCAAAATGTTTTAATCAATTTCTCTGGTCCGTACTCTTATCTGGATCACCGTGTATAATTTGTTCAATATCCAGTGGACTAGCAAACAATCTACTTGTAAATTTCGAATCTGACCAAAAACAGCTGTGTTCTATCGATTTTCACATTTTCCGAGTTAAAACGTGAAACACTGCATATTACAAATTTTGGATACACTAAAAAATTGTGCAAATTCCTTATTGTTTACTTAGCATGATGGTGATGTTATTATACGAACTTAATTATTGTTACAGGTCACTAAGCGTAAAGCCGGCACTTCGCCTACTGTTAACAAAAGATCCAGGTTGTCGCAGTCGTTCGGTGAAGAGAATGGCACACCATACTCATCTGGAAGAGGAGTTAAAAGTTATGAAGAATTGCTGAATAGACCTGCAGTTGAGGAAAGACCCGTGAGTACCCTTAACTCTTAGGTCATTACAACGTTAAAAGTTATTAGATGGGTCGTGATTCCACGATTCTTACATACCTTGTCTCTTTGCACACCGATCAGCGGCTTGTTTTTTATGATTTTGCTGTTATATGTGATTATCACATGCAAAAAAGATTGTAATTCTTACAGTGACAAAGTTATTTTTACCTCTATGACATATGATGGTTATAAGGAGATTTACCTAAGTGGGTTGTTTACAGGTAGATACTTATATTTATGAAAAAGTATTGCAAACTCTGATCAGGATTTGAACCCGGGACATTTTGATTACTAACCTTGCTAACCACTTCAGGGCCCTATTCAAATTCCACATCAAAGTGGCATATATACATCAATGTTTACGAAATGTAACGCTACTATACGCCATCTGGCGCATTTGTAGCTCATATTTACATTTTGTAAACTTTGATGCTTATATACCACTTTGACCTGGAATTTGAATTGGGCCCTGATGGTGCAGTAGTTAGCACGTATGACTAGTAATCAAAAGGTCCCAGGTTCAAATCCTTACAACACTTACACAAAATATTTACTTGTAAAAAACACAATTATATATCAAAGGTAAAAATAACTTTGTCATTATATTAATTTGAGTTGTAATTGGCTATTGGTCGCCAAAATCTGGCCACCATAGCAAAAGTCTGCTCAGAAGCTTGCAAATGACAAGCGACTTGGCTGCAAATGCGCCAGATGGCGTTCAGTAGCGTTACATTTCCTAAACTTTGATGTATAGGTATATGCCCCTTTGACCTGGAATTTGAATAGGGCCCTGGTTGTATCGAGTAAGCTCATGGTCGTTTCCTTTTCGGATTGCATACTGAACCTCCACTCTTAGCAATCGATGATAAATAATTATTCACTGTAGACAAACTGAATTCCGAGGTCAAAATCGAAATTGTAAATACCAAGGAAAAAGCCTGAAATTTGTCATTAAAGTCACAATTTCTTTCCATAAGGATGCTTTGTCATGTTTATTGTAGTGAAGAAGTAGTGAGAAACTATGACGGCGATTATACAGGACCGCGGTCCATTCTGATTGGCCGTGCCGCACGTGGTCATTTATATTTATTGTTTCGACTGCGGGCTCGAAAACTGCTGATTTGATCCTGGGCTACGCTGGATTCTGTAGACTAAGTCATTAATCCTCTTCACTACTTTGCAGGGTCCTTTTCAGAATGGCGACAACTTAGGCGAAAGTCCCATCTTCTTTTGTGGGTTATAGAGCCACACTAGATCTTCATTAAACTGCCTGTGATTGGCCTTTGCATCATAGCAAGGTTTCGCACGATCACTAGTAATCTGTCCTAATGGAGCTCCCATGGTATAGTGCTTCGTTCTTTCCCTCAGTCGTGTTGATGGATTTCGCGTACCTCTGTTAAACGCCTGTTCACTCCAAGGTGGCCACCCGATGCTTCTGAATGTACCTCTTCTAATACCCGAGGTACATACTCTCTAGGCACTACCAACATGGTAACATACCTCCCATCGGTGCTCTCCCAAGCTCTTTTCAGTAGGCCGTTCTCCACCCTAAAAAATTCCCACTGGGCCCACATCGCTTTAAGGGTTAAACTCTCCAGGGACACTTCCTCCCATCCAGATCGTGATCAGTTCTCTTCCTTCCACCTAAGTACAGGACCAATATCACTGTCTCGTAGCTGGGTCTTACGGAAGCTTTCGGCAGTCCATCGTTCGCTCTTGTTGATAATGTCTCTCCGTACATTAATCGTGCCTTTGCGCTGTTCCATCCATTTGAGATGCATGTTTTTTCCAGATGGACTTTGTTGCACTTGATTTCTGAAAGCAGCTTGAAGCACCACTCTGCATTTCCTCTTCACGTGCCTTGATTTCCCACAGCGGTTGCAAGTCGGACGTCTGCTAGGTTTTATTGCGTCCATTATCAGCTCCTTTATGTTACTCATAAACTTCTTCATCGGATCGTTTTCCTCCACGAGTGCTCCACGTACCCCAGTTTGCAACTGAAACCTTGTATGTTGACTCGATTTCTAAAGCCTTTCCTAGGGACTCTCTCGTAGTATAGTAGGTGGTCAGCAGCAGCGCGTTCCCCGTTGTGTGGTCCCTGAGACGCGATCAACGAAATATCGCGTTGCCATCTCCTCCAGAAGTTCAAGCGGAGCTGTTGGATATGCCCTTAACATCAGTCTGCTGCAAAATCCCTTAGAGTCTCGCCGACATTCTGCTTACGAGTCCTTAACTGCGTACGAAAGAGTTGTTGTAGGTGCCGTACTCCGAACTGTAGCTCCTACGCTGCACTTAGCTTGCTATAATTCCTCTTGTCGGCTACAGGTAGCTTGTGAAGCAAGTCCGCGCAGAGCAAGCTCCAAAGCCGTAGCTTGATCACGATCATTCCGTGGTTCCAGTGGCTTCGAACAGCATGTTATACGTCTCGAACGAAGTCTGACCATCATGTAGTAGTAACTTTGCTGCTTCCAGTCCTTGGCAAAATCGTCGGTCAATGGGTTTTCAATCTTTCCAGATCCATTTGAACAGTCACAATAGCGTTGTCAAACTTGTATTCCATGGGATCGACTCTTTCTCCGAGGTGTTCGACTCCTTCAACTGTTTAATCTCATCTGCTGTTTTGTGGACTCTTTCTTCGACACCTTGGTTGCTTTAAGTTCAGTTTTCATTTCTTCTCGGACCTTTTGCACGGCTTCCCGAGCTGTATTCATCATTTGTATGAGTTTTGAGTTTTACTATATGTTCTAGTTGCACATGCATGTTGACAGATTGGCTTCTCATCACTGGCTTATATATACGTTAACTCCTTGTTGACTCGCTTGAGTTTCCCTCTCTGACCGTTGGTAATGTCGGAAATTCTCAAGCTTCCTATTCTCTTCTAAGGCTGCTCAAATCTTGTCTGCCCTGGTCACAAAATACTCCAGAAATTCACAATTCACTTCTTGACACCAGTTGTTATGGCTACTGGTTCCATTGATAGAATTCTCTCGAAAGTATCGACATTCCCTGCCATCTGTCTGTTGCTAGGATCACTACTTGCAGTGTATTGCTACACCCCATCTACACGCTTGCAACACCGGTCCACAATCGGCGCTGATTCCGCAACAGTATTATGTTTATGCAGAGTCGCCAGACATACAAGGAATCTCTTGTACGAGATTCTGTCTTCGAATATTATACTCGCATATAATGGGAAGCCACCTTACAAGCAAATATGCAAGAATTTGCCGTTTTCGACAAGAGTCTAGGGAGAGACGGTCTACTTTGGCTCCCGAGCTTGCGCATGCGCATGATTACCTACAAATGCGTTACAAGGCTAGATTAATTTAAATTCGAAGGAGACAAGGCACACTAAAACAGATACATAGTTAGCATATTACCAATGTACAGGGTGATCAATTAAGAGATGTGACCGATCTTATATACGATAAGTTCTAGAGCTTTAGGGAAAATAATCAACTTAAGAGGCAAAACGAAATTGATAGAAATTATTTTCGGGTTCGTAAAACCACCAAAAAAATTAATTAATAATAAACATTAAAAGGTTATCTCAACGAAACTGTCATTTTTGTACGGAATTTTTTTCAAATAGTAAGCAAAACTGTCCGTCTTGAAAACAGACATTGTAAACATTCATAATTCAGTCCGGTAAAAAAATAGATTTTAAATTCAATAATTTGCAACCTTAATTCTTATATACATATTTAATCTTTTGCCAATTAAAAATATTTCTAATGCATATTATGTTACATAATTATCAACATATCCTATACATATAAATGACCAATATTGTTAGAAAAAAAGTAAGTCTTTTAAGTTACACATTTCAACTCCTTGTCATAGGATGGGAAATTAAAGTAAAACTGAACACTAATTATTCGGATGAATTGTAAAAGTAAAACCCATATGATAAGGAGTTCGAATGTGTAACTTAAGAGACTTACGTTTTTTCTAACAATATTGGTCATTTATATGTATAGGATATGTTGATAATTGTTACATAATATGCATTAGAAACACCATTTTTAATTGGCAAAAGATTAAATATATAGGAATTAAGGTTGCAAATTATTGAATTTAAAATCTAATTTTTATTTGACTAAATTATGATTGTTTACAATATCTGTTTTCAAGACAGACAGTTTAGTTTACTGTCTGAAAAAATTTTCCGTACAAAAATGACAGTTTCGTTGAGATAATCTTTTAATATTAATTGCTGCATACATTTATTACATATTTTGGTGGTTTTACGAATCCGAAAATAGAAATTATTTTATCAATTTCGCTTTGCCACTTAAGTTAAGAACTTATCGTATATGGTATAAGATCGGTCACATCTCTTAATTGATCACGCTATACATTGGTAATATGCTAACTATGTATGTGTTTTGGTGTGCCTCGTCTCGTAGCGTATTTGTAGGTAATCATGCGCATGCGCAAGCTCGGGAGCCAAACTAGACCGTCTTTCCTTAGTCTTGTCCATTTTCGTAGCTTTCTTCATTTTACCTTCGTTGAGCGGGACAGCACTGGTCATCGTCAGTTATACTTCATGCAGGTGTTTTTGGGCAACATAATGTAAAAGTTGCTTAATGATAACCTTTCCTACTGTATATTACTTCCACATCCAACGGATGGGAAGTATTGTATCGCGAAACATTTTTTTGAAAATTTTAATTGCTCATTCGCTTTAAAATTTGAGCAAAAAAAATTCTTGTCTGTGTGTCTGTGGTTTTGTTTGTATTATACACGATAACTTTCGAAAGATTTAATATATGAACTTGAAATTTGGCAAACATATAAATCTCAATTACCCAAAGCGACCTATTGTTTGTGGGGTAAGTAGGATATCGGGAAGGGGACGAAATTGGGGGGTAACTACCCTTTTGCAAATTTTTATTTTTTTACATTTGTTTCGTTTTAGTATGTGATTATTAGTATAACTGCGAGTATTATTCGCTCTTATAAATTTTCGGTGCAGCAAACTGTTTAGAAGATATTAGCAAAAAAGCGTTACTTAAAGAAAACGGTTTTTCCTAAATATCTCCAAATATATTTAATATATTCGAAAAATGAAAATGCCATCAGATAGGAAATAAAATTTCTCACAAAAAGTGTCTTAGAAAATTTATTCACAATTTTGACATTTTCGAAATATTTCCAAAAACCTATTTTGGTCCCTGCTCGTACTATTTTTTTTAATTTTGGTATTATGTACAAAATCAAATTTCTGATCAGAAAGTACTCTTGTAATTTTTTTGTTAAGTTAATAATTTTCGAGTTATTTGAAAAAAAAACCTATTTTAAAATTTATATATTTTTGCTAATATCACGAGGACTTTGTCTTAGAAAAAATGTGTTGAGAGACAAAATGCTCAAAATCTGATTACTAATCGTACAGTATAAGAAATAAAAACGTAAATGTCATTTTCACAATTGGATGTGGAAGTATTGATTCAATTTGCAGCGGTTTTTTTAATCATTTTGAMTCAATAGGAAAAGTCGTTACTAAACTCGTACGGTTTTTAAGTTGCTGGCTCACTCCTTCACTTATTATACACTTCCGTCAACCGAACCATACTCATTTAGTAAAATTTGACTTTTTTAAACTTGATGTCTAATGTACTATTAACATATTCAAAAGTATCAACGTACTTATCAAACACATATCAGTCTTTATAAAATGAGCTTTGCAAATCGTATACCTCTTTCATGTGGAATAATAAAAATGGCCGTCAGATAGTGTATAAACGTCATGTTTTAACAAATATGGAGTAACTCCACATTTCAGAACCAGTGTAATGTAGTATTAACAAACTGATATTTACTGTTTTATGAAAAATCTTGAACTCTGTAATATCACAAACGTAAGTCCATCATGTTAGATAGCATTGTTATTCAGGATGAGTCAGTTTATAATAAACATACCTATAGTTGAACCTAGATAAAATTATTTCGAATGAAAGTTGTACAAAATTCCGCGACTGCGTAGTTATAAATGGAATTGAATACTAACGTTATTTTAAATAGAACAGATTGTTTTTCATCGGATTTTTTAATTTTGAATGCAAGTTTGTTAATATTAGGTTTGATCGAACCGTTCCGGAGTTATTTCACGTTTTGTGCAAAATTTGACGGTTGTAATGTTAGCGCGTATGGCGTCATTTTGTAAATCTGCGAAACGAAAGCACACTGAAAGGAATAATGAATAACAATTAAGTACTTAAATAGAATCTGCTCTGATCAATTCATTCGCTTTCCACTACTAGTTTCGTCCTTGTCGGGACTCATCAGGTAGAAATACTGATAATACCGATTACCGAATGAATTAACCAAACTTAACCGCGGCGTGCAATATTAGTGAAAGTAATAGCAAAACCTTAGCGCCATCTAAGCGAAACTATGTACAGGGTGTCCAATTTTCGTTGTAATTGTAAGGTATCTCGGTAACTATTAATGTTAGAGGGTTGCGGTTTCGATATTATTGTATTAGTTTTTTGTTGTAAGTTGAGCTGTA
Organism: Rhyzopertha dominica; assembly: GCA_025024175.1. Classification (NCBI taxonomy): domain Eukaryota; kingdom Metazoa; phylum Arthropoda; class Insecta; order Coleoptera; family Bostrichidae; genus Rhyzopertha; species Rhyzopertha dominica. Next base: position 24,146,446 of record QCXZ01000041.1, read on the forward strand.
CCATCACCATTACATTGTCTTTTGCTATAGCCAACTTTTGAATAGTGTAACATTTCTTCAGTTCCCAATATCTCGCTTGAGTATGTAGATACAAAAAAAATTGTGAAGACATTTTGTATAAATATTTTTATTTTGAATCCAGTGGCGTAATCTAATCCATTAAAATGAACACATGCCTATTTGGACACATGCATGAGGCTCCTGAAGACGCTCATGTTTTTTTATCCGTAATCTAGCGTACCATGTAATTAATCAAAATCATTATTTTTGTTTTTGAGATAAGTGTCTATGGTTTAYCGCATATTATTTACATCCATTTTGACGAAACACCTAAAATCTCATTAAATTATTACATAAAATTGGAATAATACCAAAATTAGTAAAAATAACCTAACAATGTATATATTTTCTTAATGAGAAAAAATAGGTCTTTTTAACCATAGCAAAGCCAGCAGTGGGTTACGTTAAGAAAATGCAAGTTTGTGTTATATCTCAAAAATGTGTCTCCCTAAAACATTCTGAGCATGCCAAAGGATTCAAAATAAAAATATCTATAAAAAAATGTCTTCACGGTTTTTTGTACCTACATACCCAAGCAACATATTGAAAAAAAATGTTACATTATTCAAAAGTTAACTATAGCTTTAAAATAATGACGATAAAAAAGTAAGGCAGTAATGTCGAAACCGCAACCTTCTAGCATTAATAGTTACCGAGATGCCCTACAATTACAACGAAACTGAGACTGTACACTAGGCGGCGCAAGGCTGTCTTGGCCGCTTATAATCTTTTGCTCCCGCTTTTAATAAACTAGTAGTATTACTACTCGGTTACATTCGTCGGAAGCATAACTATTTTTTTAATGGAACACCATATTTCTCTAACATCACCAATTGCAGCATCAAATTTCCTTTCTGCTGATATGAAGTTGTTGGTACCTGCCACCAAAGGGTTCCTGAGAAAATATGCGTTTTCTTTATTTAAATAATCATGTCTAATCACGTGAGCTGTCAGTGACGTTTTGTGAATTTTTTTATATTGCCGCAAAAATTACATTGTTTTGGCAATTATAAGTATTTTTCAGTATTTAATCCTCGTAGTACACAGTCGTTACGTATTTTGACTTTGAGCACTCTTTAAGCAGTCACGCTAGTAGCTGTGTTAGCAGCTTAGTAAACAAAAATCTGGGGCTGAATACAAAATATGACCAATTAAACAAAATAAAAACCTTAACATTATAATTAAGCAAAAAGGACTTATAACAACAAAACCAAAATAAAATTAGGTTTAAGTGCTCCACGTAACCACCAGCTTCACAATAACAAACACGCAACGTTTTAATAGAGTTATTCACATTTATCAAAATATTTTCATCCTCATTTTGAAAGACCTGTCGAATTTGTTTTTCATATTCTCTCGAGCAATTAGCGTTTCTTTATAAACCAATTGCTTAACGTTGCAAGAAGAAGTGAAGTTACGTTAAATCTGAGGATCGCGCTAGGCTCGGGGTCCTACACTGTCCTTCCAAGCCATTTGTTTGGAAATGCTGCATTCAAGTACTCCCTTACATCTCACCAGTAATGCGCGGGTGCCTCATCATATTGGAACCACACCTGCTGTGTCACAGCAAGTAGCACATTTTCTAACATTTCTGCTAAACAGTGTTGCAGAAACTAAAAGTAGCGATTTCCATTAACATTTCTATCGAAAAATTAAGATCCAATTATCTGTCGTCTAACGATGCCGCACCAACTTTCAAAGACCAGGTATGTTGATGGTCCAAAGACCTTATCCAATGAGGATTCTCAGTACTGTAAAGTGCCAGTTATAACGCAAAACCGTTGCTATGAAATGTTACTTATCCGTAAAATTATCAAGAAAGTCCGCTCTGTTTGCGTAGAACCTTTTCAGAAATCTTCAATCGGTTGTTGAAGGCAGTCAGTTCTGTCAAACGTCTTTTTCAAAAATGCAGCTAAATTTGGATGTCTAAGGATGGGAGAGCTTTGCGCGTACACTCTTGAGGCAAGTAATGAATTTCCTTCTGCTTTGCCCAAAGGAATACATTTTCTAATACCTATTCTTATATCAAACCAACAGCCCTAATGCACAACAGACGACATGTTAATAGCACAATCAAATGACATTTCTGCAACAAGACGAAAGAAAATTTGCCAAACGTTAACTCACGGCTAGCGCAATAACACGTGATTTGAAATTGCAAAAAAAAAGTGTCAAAGGTTTGGTGACAGATACCAGCAACTGAAATAATGGGGCTACTTAAACTAAACGTAAATTTAACTAACTGTCATTTATTTTCAGTGAGAAATTAAAAATTCAATAATAAAAAATGGTCTTTCCGCTTAAAATAACGAAGGTGGTGGCTACTTCCAATGTAATCTGTAATCCGCCATCTTTGAAAATATTTTCATCTCATAAAGCACTTAATTTTGTACAACTTTCATTGTAGACCGAATTCTACATTATTTTTTGTTTTTCACAACCTATTTGTAACATTTTCGGCCCTTTCGTCTTGATTACAGACAGATTTCTGGTTAGTGATTCACCTAGCACATTTGTTTTTTTTATCTATCAAAAAAGGGGTATCTTATTCGTCATCCATTTGTTAGCATTATATCTGATTAAACAAAAAATTGTACTTACTGGCATACTGATGAGAAGACTAACTTGAAAATAATTCTTATTATCCTTCTCTTGCACTAGTCAAAATTTTTAATGTAGAATCAACAATATGCAATGCATAGTAATTGTAAATAAGTATTTTACTAACTACTATTGTTTTTGTTTCAATTCCAGGATTCACCAGTGGACATTCGCAACATTTCAGAGTCTCTTAAGCGCAAACAGATCAAACCATCTACATCAAGATTTGGCTTTCTGGGATTGGGTGTAATAGCCAATGGCATTGTCAAAAATCTCATCAACTCACATCACCGAGTGAATTTATGGTGTGATGATATGAAAAAGGTAAGTAAAACTATGTGTTAAGTTTTAAACTTTTATTCCTAATTAGCGATTGCCATAACACAGGAAATCACAAAGGATGTTTCATGTTTAACAAGAAAAATACTCTGCTGTTGTAAGAAAAATAGCTTTTTTTATTGGTGCGATTCCTTTGGGAATCCAAACATTTATGCAGTTAAGAGGTAACTACTGATTAGTTTTTAAATGCAGGTTCAACGATACTGAAACATACATATTTATCCCAGCTGATTGATAACAAATGGTACCCAGTCTCATGCTAAGTTTGACCAAATTTAGGCCAGTAATTTATTTTTACTTAGGATAAGACAAATCACCCAAAGATTTATAATAAGACAGTAAACCAATTTCACTAATTATAACCAAAAGGCGCTGGAGATAACTGGTTCAACTTGTCTGGAATAACAAACTATTCTAATGAACATTTGAAGATATAGCACTAATAATTGTCTAAAAGCAATTCTCATAAATTTTTTTGCTTTAAAATTCTGCAAGTTTAATATCTGAGACCAGCTACTTTTTGGTTATTGCTAGTTGTATATGTTAAACGAAACCACCTTAGTTTATATAGTTTACTCTACATCCAAAAAAGGCTTAATTGATTTCTTCCGATTTATTAAATAAATACATGTTGGAGCAAGGTATTTCAAGTCTAAAATTCCACAATGCAGATCGAATTACTGCTAAACCAATACATTTGACACTCTAAAACCTACATAACACAAATACTTTTATTTTCTGCCACTTTTCACAGATGTACGTGATATTATTAGAAGATGGTAGGCGTGTGTTATAATAAGTAATTTCAGTCTTAGCATAGCACGCTCACGTGCGAATTAAAACGTAAGTACAGCTTACAAGGCATAACGAAGACTACGAATTGGCACTACCATTAACAACATGAAACTAACACTGTGACAGTCTACTCACATTATCACAGCTATTTGACGACCGCGTTCAGAAATTTACAGTCGTGTTTCACCGTTCCTCGCATCACCGGAACCACCCGATCGTTCTGCTCTTATCGTGTTCTCCGAAGACGTGCTCGGCGAGTCCGACCGCGTATCTTCGTTAATAGTCAGCCGCAGTTCGGCAAGTTCCGCGACTAGATCGCGCGAAGTCGACGGTTGATGAATAAGCAGCGGCGGCGGCGACAGGTCGAAACGATCTTCGATGTAATTAATATGGACACCGGCCAGGCAATCGATGCTCGGAGATCTCATCCGTGAACCGAGCGATCTCTCCGTCGGCGTGTAATATAAGGACAGCTTACTTTGTGTGAGGTCTGAGGGACAGTCGAGGTTGGCCAACTTCTCGATCTTCGTTTTTATGTACATGTCCAGGCTCTCGGCGTCTGCCGGGTCGAACACGATGCTATCCGCTCGTCCACACGTGCCCGCCCGACAGTTTTCGAAGTAAAAGCTCGGCAGGTTTTCCAATACCTTGTTCAACGTCTGTTGTTGGTACTTGTAGGTCTCGCGCAGTTGGACGACCTTGTGGGCACTGAATTTGCGTATCTTGTTGCGTTGAAAGATGTAGTTTTCTCGGACCCAATTCAACTGAGTCGTGGAGTAGTCCCGAACCTTGCGCACCTGGGAAATGGAACATCAATCAGGATAGTGTTTTTTTGGGAATCAGAAAGTTGGGTGGTGCTTTTATGCATTTAAAAAAGGAACTAAATTTTTAAATTCGACGAAATACGAAATTCCATTTAATCTTGAATCACTGAAACTAACGTGAACAAATTCACTGATGCGCAACATGAAGTATCAGATTAACAATAACAACATCGGCCAAAAGCTGTTTTTGTCGTAGTATTTAGTTTTACATTCCTTCTATATATTAAGTGCAATTATTTAACAAAACCGTTTTCGTGGCGTAACAACATTATTAATATATTTTCTCAAGCTATAAACTGATTACGTAGTAGTATAATATATGCTGTGCCACCATAGTACATACACTGATTTCTGTTAGTTACTTTCAATTCGTATAGCATTTGAACGCTAGTCATCATTTGTAAATTACATTGACAGAAAAATATTATTTATATATGTATATATTTTTTTTTAAAACCTGGACCAACCTTTCGGTAACCTATAGACAGCCTCTGGATAAGTTTTTTTGTAGTGGCGTGACGTACCGCTAAAAGACTGACGTAAGCTTTAATTTCGTTTTGTTAATATTCACTTTCATGCTTTAAGTTTGGTYATATCTATTACGCCAAGCGCATCTCCACTGGCATATATGAAACCATTRCAGACAGGCGAGTAATRCTATATTTTACGCGAGCCCACAACTGACAAGTMGGAATATGAATCGATTAAATCAATTATATCGTTTAAATTATGGGTACAGTGCAAATCACCGATTGTTAAAAAGCAGAAAGATGCGCATATCTCGAGGGACTCTTTGAATGGTAAATTATTATGCACTAAGAAAGCTAACGAAGAGAAAGAAACTATCTAAATCTATATTCTTTTTTTTTTCGAACAAATTGCAGAAACCTAACTTCTAACATTACTGAACTATGAAAAATTAATATACATTAAATTGAATTCATAATAATTTTGAGTGTTTTATCCATCACAATAATTTTCTGACTGGCCAATTTACAACTTGCAAACAGTTTGTCCAACGAATTTCAAAACATACGTTCTAACTAATCTGAACGCAAGTTCATCAATTTACCTATTGTTTTTTGGGCTAAAAAGGAGCCCACACTTATTTAGAAATACTTGTCGCAGGGACACTTTTTGTGATACATTTATTAATATACTTGCCTAAAGATGTAAACGTATTGCTCTGCATTACAAATAATATTAATTATTATACATTCACGATCTTTGTATTTCTGCATAAATAACACATAGTATAAAACCCCCCAAAAGCAGCCCTTATGAGGTCAGCTGAATATAGTTTTGCTTCAAACGCATTCTAAGAAGTCATTATTATTACTATCATAATCTTGTACTATGTAATATGAATACGATAATATAATAATAATAATAGCCAACGAAAATACCTAATAAATGTTGGAGAATCGAAAATAGTTAGGTAGAAATGTGGTTGTTATTTCATTCGTAAATTTTTTAAAGATCTGGAACTCAATTTTTACATATAACAGTTGCTGTTCCTCGAAGACCTTTACTCAACAAGCATAATATTTTCACTCAAAATTATTCCTGAACTTCAAAGGATATCAAGCAGTTAACTGTATGGTACCTACAATTCGATATTCGTGGAATGCAAACAACACATTTGAGACTAAAAATAAACACTCGCCGCGTAGATATCATTATTTTTAAAATAACTGATATATTTTCTGTACTGCACAACTGCAAACCACGCTAATGCGTATGTACGTATTATGTAATGCGATCTTACAAACGTAGAGAATGTGCAGACTTTGTGCTAAAACCAAAGATAACATATTTCTGGATAAAAATATATTTATGACTTATTTTACTAGTGTACGGGCATTAAAACGCGTTATAGCAGGCAGATATTCAAAAACAACCATTTGCGTTTCGAGTCGACTAAACAAAATTAAGATCTAAGTAGAAAACTTACTTGATCATAGTACTGCCCTCGCAGAGTTGTTATGTGTTGCGTGCCTATGTCCCGGAATTCTTTTAAGTGTTTGGCTTGAGACTGGTAGCTGTTCTGGATCCATTCCATCTGCTGCGCGCAGTTATCTTTAATTCTGTTAACCTGCGCAACAAAAACAATCAGCGGTATTGAAGACGTAATTAATACATTTCTGTTCTATACCTGTTGGGCGTAGTTGTCGCGAAGTTTCTCCAACTGTTGAGATTTGTACTGTTCTATGTTGTCCAGCATGGTGTAGATCTGTTTCGCTCTGGAAGGAACGCGATCTCTCTTGCAGAAACTGCAGCAATTGTTTAGAATTCCCAGCCTGTAATAAAAGTATTTCTTTCAAATACAGATACGGTGTTAATCGACAGTAACAAAAAATGTTAGTTAATGGCTCTGTCCTTATTCTCTTCGAGTTAAAGTAAACGAACATTTTTTTGTCTTAGTAGTTATTTGATGTAACACAATTTATCGAAATCTTTTTTCTCACGAACCAAAACTAAATATTTTATCAGCACAGTGATTAAACTTCTTTTCTTTGGAAAATATCGTCCACAGAATCATTTTATTACACCCGAGGTCTGTTCAAAAGTTATTCGTCAAATAACAGACGGTTTATTCAAAACACCATTAGAAATTTGCCATCAGCGCTTGTTTATACTTCGCAATTTTTTATGCGCGGCGGTTGAGCACTTGGCAGCTTTCTTATACCCCCTAAAGTCGATATCTGAAACGTAAATAGCACCGGGCGACCTTGTGATATTAATTAATGGGTTGATAATGCAAACAGCCATTTTTTTATTGGAAAGTGCGGGTTGAGGAGGTACAATGTTTGAATATAGCTAAAGAGCACAGTTCGAAACACATAATTGCAGTGCGGACTCTGAACTTTATAACAGATTTTCATTCACAAAAACGGTGCATTTGAAGCATATTCAGATACAAACATTTAAGTATGTTTCATGTTAATGTTTTGGTTTGTTGCATGTTTCATCAATTTAAATTGTTGGTATTAGTCCAGTGACAAATCACGCGCATTCCTTAATAAACAATTAATTTAAAATGCAACTGCTATTTACAGCCAAACAGTATTTCAACAATTGGATCGTAGTCATGCCAGATTAAATTCTTGCTGCGACATTCGAGTCCAAAATTTGCTTATGTGAGAATAATTCATAACTTACATTGATGTCAAAAATTAGTACTCAATTGCATAAGTTCGCAATATGAACATGTATTATTACATCGCTAAGATTAGCTTATCTAGGAATACGGGGATTGCGATTACGAGACACTTTTTTACAGAATGTGTATCTATAGGCAGATTAAAACAGATAAAAGAAACCTTTGTATAAATGTTCGATTTATCTTAAAGATTTAAAGAATTTAAAATTCTTATGAAATTTCTTTCGTCTTGAATCTTGAAATTCCTATACATATACATACAAGTAAAATGTGTGGCGCAAAACATCGATGTGACAAATTGATATAATATAAATTGGTCGTCTAATTTTTATGGTCATGAATAGACCTATCACGCTTTTAAATATGTAGGTACGTTTAAAATTTACCCACGATTAAACTTTCGACTTTCGTATGTAAATGTAGGTTCAGGTCACGCCATTTTAAAGTGGGAATTAAATTCGCACTTACCTACTTGAATATTTGCATATTATCTATGAAACAACTCGATAGCACGCATCATTTATTGATTGTGTTCGTTTGTTAAGGTGGGATCCTCGAGATAGATAAGTATAGAAAAAGAACCATCTATTTATACAAACACAACACCACTCAAAAACTATTGAATATTTAGAGATAAATGAATGTTATCAGAAAGATAGATGGTTCAACTAGACTACAAGTTATTTTTCAAACTCATATACTTCAATTTTTTTTAAAGGAACTTTTGTGTTATCTTTCTAAATTACACGTGCGCTTTAGAACTTCCAAATAGCAGTTTTTGTAGCAGCAATACTTTACTTTTTTCCGAAAACAACATTATCTGTCACATAGGGACAAAGATGTAATTATTAATGCCATTATAATTCCCTTCAGGATCCTTAAATAAGATTTCTTCAAATCGGTATGTTCATTGAATTAGTAAAATGCTTAAGAAAATCGAAGAATATAGGGGCAATAGATTCAATTGGTTAAGTAAATTAAAGCTTAAAAAACTGCGAAGCTAAGCTAAGAAGCATGTGTTCTAAAATGAGGGGTGCATTTAGTTAAATATATTTTTGTTCGAAGTGAAAAATTGTACGACTATGTCATTTAAACGTCACAGTGATACTAGCTCTGACCTCTACAGTGCCTTATACTTACTTGTTTAAGATATAACGCAGGAACTGAACCAACAGTGTCAACCCCAGGAATCCTGCAGCACACTGTGCCCCTACAATCAAGCTGATTATCCTAATGGTATTCCAGTCAGTGGGGTCGATGTGCAGCAATACTTGGGAAGTAACGTTTGCCACAGGATTGCTGGCGTAACACGTGTATCTTCCACAATCCTCTCTGGTGACGTTCTGAATGTACAGAGTCCCGTTGTCCAGCACCTGTATCCGGGGCGGGATGGTCCTAAGTGGGATCATAAACTGGTCATGGGCGTGAGGATGTTTGTGAAAGACGTCGTCGATGCTGGGATCGGGATTCCAGTGGTAGACTTCCCTGTTGGGGGTTATCCAAGTGATGGAGGGCTGAGGATTGGCGGAGTAACGACATTCCAGAAGGGCGTTCGACTTCAGACGATACTGGTTCGTTGGAGTTTTGTAGATAATATGAGGACCCGTGCAGTTGAGGTGATTGAGTGTCGGTAACATGTCGTTGGGATACGCGAAAGGACCGCAGCTCAATTCTGACATGTTGATCACTTTTTGGCGGTCCTCGGCCCACTTAGCAAACCAGTGCATCCTGCAGTCGCACGCCCAGGGATTTCCCTCGATGTTTAAGTCAACTAACTGGGTTAGATTGGCAAGAGACAGTGGTAGGAACGTTAATGCGTTGCCGCTTAAATCTAAATGTCTTAAATTTGGGTTGTCCGCCAGAACGTAAGCTTCGATTTCGACCAAACGAGTATTGTTTCTTATTCTGAGAACTTCCAAACTGGAAAGCCCCAACAACTCAGAATTGTGGATCACTTCTATGTCGGTGTCGTCGAGTATAAGCGTAGTGACACGTGGACTGAAGTGGAACAACCCGAACGTCAGTTGTTTCAACTTGTTACTACTTATGTTAATCCAACGCAGGCTGGTCAGGCCTCTAAAAGTGCTAGAAGGAACGTTGAGTATCGGATTGTTGGCCAAGTTTAAGTACTCGAGCTTATTCAGCGCATCGAACAGACCCTTGGCGACACTCTCCAGTGAATTGTTCGACAAGTCCAAGTACTTAAGCACTGTTAAGTCGGCTAGAGCGTTGGATGTCAGCTTCAGGATTCTGTTACTGTTGAGCAACAGTTTTTCGATGTATCTATTCGGCTTGAAGAAATGGTCGAGGATGGTCACTATAGTGTTGTGGGATAAGTCGAGGACCTTTAAACCCTGCAAGGGTTCGAATACTTGAAACGGTATCGCCGCCAGCTGGTTATGAGGCAACAGGAGGACTTCTAGGTTCAGGTTCTCGAACACGTTTCTTGGAAGATCGTCGATTTTGTTGTTAGAAAGGTTCATTACTCTCAGTTGCGTGTAATTGCGGAACATGTAATTGCTGAGATTTGTTATCTTATTATCACTTAGGTGTAGAGTTATAAGATTAGAAGGATTCTTGACCGCGGAATTAATATAGACTAGATCACTATCGGTCCATTTGAGGTGTTGCACGTTTTCTACGTTTACCGGGCCGCCTGCCGACGAAACGTTCCACAATTCGAGCCGACGAACCCCCTCGGGCACCCGTAGACCCTCTGCCACCCCTCCTTGGCATTTTAACGTGCCTTCGGCCAATTTGCACCCGTAAAGGTCATGACTCCCGTGGCGCGTGTGAGAGGCCGTCACCTGCACCAGACACCAGCAGCAAAAGATCCATCCCAGAAATTCACCGGCATTGTTCAGCCGGTTATAGTCCATATTTTTCTTGGCATTGTCCCCCGCTTCGTTACGATAGTGACTACCTACAAAAAAATTACGTCTGATTATACCATATGCCGCGGAGCCTTTATGGTATGACGGAGAACGGAGAACGAGTTCGCAAGCGGACAACACATTGCAACACTGACACGATAGAATGAAAACGGTAACTGGTACTTACCACCCAGGTGGCTTGTGCAACGAGATTCACTTGTTTTTAAATTTGGGGACTCACTAATGTTTTAACGCGAGCCATATTGCACAATACTCCTAGACAATCGTGGGATTAAAGACGAAAAATGCGGCGAAAGCGGGAGGTTCTGTTAGCCTACMTGCACTAGCACTGAAAATGACGGTCTGGCCGCTTGACAACTCAACGCTCAGCTGTGCCAGTGGGTTTAGCGAGGCGGAACGATCCATTCAGAACGGAGGGGAGTCAGGTTGTTTCTCGCAACCGCCACAGTACTGTTTTACTTTTGATTTTCTCCATATTAAGTTTCCGGATATGAACCTCGGCATACCACGAACATTTTTTACTTTTGTAATTTTCGAAAAGTCGCAATCGGTGTGGTAAATTAAGACAAAATAGGTTGTAATAATTAATAAATACAACACAGTTGTTTGCTTATGTTTATTAGTTCATTGCTTTGTATTCTAGAATGCGTGCTCCGTTATTTCAACTTCCCGTGTTTATCACGTTGCATCTGCTATGGACGAGCGCGAATTTGCGACGATCAATACATTTGAAACGTGTCCTTGCCGCATGCTCAAGATGTCCCTTCCGTTGACTGCTCGTTTGGCACTATACTGCTTCCGCCTAAATATCTTACAAAAGAGCACGATCGCTTCACTTAAATTTAAATGCGAATAAACCATCCAGGCCTTTAACGATCTAGCTGAAATATCTGGAAACGTCTGTTACGGGGAAATTAACGCATTTCGCGGTACGGTTTCTAATTCTGACAGAGCAGAGACGCCGACGTATAAACCGAGCAAGTAATAAGGTCGGTCCTCGGTCAGAGGAATAAAACTTGTAAATACCTTAAATTAAAAGACAAATATTGAAGTACCTATATAAATATCAAAGTCATCGATTAGTAAATTATAATTATTTCCCCTTTTCTCATATCTATTACCTCTTTATAGTAATAATAAAAAAAATCTGTGTTAAATTGAGATATTTTTAAGCAACGCACAGAACGTCATTATCACGTTAGTTACGTGTCGCTATTAGACATTTGTATTTGTATGGCCGTCCTTATCTCTAGGTTTCACCTTTACTCTCCATGACGCCAATTCAAGTACTTCCCGCGGTTTTCACTTCAACGGTCATTATAAAGCAAAGGTTGTAACAATAAATTATTTACAATTTGTTTGATATCAGGGTCAGTTCAATGCATACATCAGGTTTTTTTAATGTACACATGTACGTTACCAACTTCATTTAGTCACGAATACTTATGATAATATTATCTCATAATTGATAATACTGTACATCGAACATAAACGCATATTTCAGTAATAAATGTTTACAAGCAAATTCATAACTACTTGTTTTTAAACGTGCACATACTTCGTTGAAAAAGTTCCCATACAAGCGTTGCTTACATAGATAATGTATCTCATGTACACAATTGTTACGTAAAAAACTGTTACTGAAAATATACACATTGGAATTAAGCGCAGTAGATAATGTGTAACTCTATTACTATAAGCTTTTTTGTAATGCCCTAACGTGTTAAATGTAATGCAATAAATCACTTATTTTCAGTGCCAGGAGTTCAAACAACAGGCAGATAGTCTTAAGGCAGGTCTGGTGGAAACTTACGACACACCGAATGAAATAGCACTAAACTCTGACATAATTATATCCTGTGTATCCAGTGCCCATGCTGCTCTACAGGTAAGTTAAAATGCTCAGTAAGCTAAAAAAACTTTTTAATTGCCTATGCACCCACAAAATGATAACGCCACAAGGATGGCCACGTAAACTGAACTGCAGAGATTTTTTCTCCAAAATTTAAAATTATTACAAGATAGGAAACTACATTTAATTTTCAGTACATGCTTTTAATTCTAATATAATAAAACAGCAACGGGCGTTCATAAAAAAGGGTCAAGCAAGCCACGGTTTTCTCATTCAAACACGAACCTGGGTTCGTATCATTTCATGCGCATTCGACGGACGTTTGACGTATTCCTCGTTTATTGCATTGATGAAAATAAGACGCTATTACTTTACCCGTTGCTAATAATATGGACAGCGTTGATTGTGCGAAAACCTCTGCAAATTGTCGAACATCATATGGATAACAGCATCGTCACTGTATATTCCAAACGAAGTTCATTGACATATTAACAATCTACACAAGTGACAGTCGTAGCAGTTCAATTTGTTGTACCAGCACTACAACGTACGTTTACTACGACAAGAACTGCCACCAGCTTACTTGACCAGTTTTTTAATGAACACCCATTATTATTTATAAACTTTTTTCTCTAAAGTTATTATCATTATATTAATAGTTTATTATTGTTAAAATCCAGATTTTCTACATCGTAAATTGATATTATAATGTCTTGCATTCCAGATTTCTAACAGTGAAATAATTGGATTACTATTCAACCATTTTGTGTATATGACTAGTGACAATACTACACACAAATTTAAACAGACTCATAATTTAAAACAGTCAATTCTATAATTGATACTCAATACCTATTTTCATTTATTTGCTAATTTCGATTAGCTACTTCTTATCTGCAATTTATGAAAATAATTAAATAATGCATTAATTGGAAGCCCACAATTCATTTTAATGTTATGTGTGATCATTTATTACCGATAGGTATCAATAGACAGATCAGCTGTTGTTTAACCAATTTAAGATATTTAAAAAACACACAATCTAAGATTTGGTTTGTGTTTAAAAAACAGGTTTACATGTTTAGATCCTTAAATTTTGTATTAATTTCATCCCACTACATAACGTAAGATGATTTGCAGATATGTACTCATGAAAATACGTTTTTCAATAAAAGATGTTCCTAGATTAAGTACCATGGGTTTTTAAAAATACAAAAATATTTCTTCCTGTGGGATTTTTTTCCAATATAGAAAGTGCTAAGTGGGACTTAACCATTTCAGTGTTCTCCCATTACAATAGTCTTGAAAAGCTGATATTTTGTGAATTGTTACCTAATAATTATAAACCTACATATTTATACTTAATTACAATTATCTGTGTGGAAATACAATGTTATAGGTGTACAAGTCACTTAGAGTTAATTGTCACAGATAAATATTCAGCTTAGGCTGCTAGAAAGCTTTATACTAATATCTTCTGATAACTCAATCCAGATGCTATAAAAGGTATGCAAGTGTACCATTTCTAAAAAATTCAAATTCAAACTCATTAGTTTCATTTAATAGTGGAAAAAATATTTCCAGTGTCAATTTTTATGTCAGAGCTGTCATAATTTGTTGTTATTATTCCTGAAAAAGTATGATCATATTTAATACACACAGAAGGACAAATACGTAAGAGTAAATAAAAACATTTTATTTTTATTACTTACTATTACAATCAAAACATTTTTTTTATTTACTAAGTACAAAAATTTAGGTTCTTTTGATTCTGAAAGTACATAGATTTTGCCTGCTGTTACTCCATATAATTGGGTATTTATCTGTAGGTAAAACTGAAGGATGATCCTTTTAACACAGGTTCGCTGTTTTTATTTTTAGAAAGCCAGTCCAAGTAGGTATATCAAAATTTAAATCAAAGTTGAACTATTTAAAAAAACCGCTGCAAATTGAATCAATACTTCCACATCCAATTGTCAAAATGACATTTACGTTTTTATATCTTATACTATACGATTAGTAATCAGGTGTTGAGCATTTTTTCTCTCTACACATTTTTTCTAAAACAAACAGTCCTCATGATATTAGCAAAAATATATAAATTTTAAAATCGGTTTTTTCAAAATAACTCGAAAATTATTAACTTAACAAAAAATTGCAAGAGTGCTTTCTGATCAGAAATTTGATTTTCTATATAATACCAAAATTTAAAAAAAATCATACGAGCAGGGTCCAAAATAGGTTTTTTGGAAATATGTCGAAAATGTCAAAATTTTGAATAAATTTTCTAAGAGAAATTTTATTTTCTATCTGAATATATTTTCATTTTTTTAATTTATTAAATATATTCGGAGATATTTAGGAAAAACCATTTTCTTTAAGTGACGCTTTTTTGCTAATATCTTCTAAACAGTTTGCTGCACCGAAAATTTATAAGAACGAATAATACTCGCAGTTATACTACTAATCACATACTAAAACGAAAACATAATAAAAAAATAAAAATTTGCAAAAAGGGTAGTTACCCCTCAATTTCGCCCCCCCCTCCCGATACCCTACTTACCCCACAAACAATAGGTCGCTTTGGGTAGTTAAGATTTATACGTTTGCCAAATTTCAAGTTCATATATTAAGTCTTTCGAAAGTTATCGTGCCCACAAACAATACCACAGACATACAGACAAGAAATTATTTTTTGCTCAAATTTTGTTGTTTTTGTGTTTTCGACCATTTTAAAACGAATGAGCAAATAAAAACTTTAAAATTTTTTTTTGCGATACAATACTTCCCGTCCGTTGGATGTGGAGGTAATTGTGACCTCAAAAGCGTACATCTTAGCAACAAGCTATTAAAATTATTTTCTGTGATCCAAAAACTATAATAAATCACATCAGTGCATCTTCAGTAGTTGCTTTTTTAACATTATTTCAGTAGGAACCTTGGATTTCCCCCAAAGTCTGAAAATAACAGAAGACTGAATATTGTACTGTGAGTAATTTCTTCATAACTGAAGTCACTGAATCTTGAAAGGTACCGACAAAACGGTTGTGATGTATAGTTTCCATTGTGGTAATTCCATGTCTGTTATTAAGGATTAGTTCTGCTATGACAGCTATGGTTACTAGGCAAAGTTGATATGCAAAAGTACTTGCTGCCCCCATCTCTCGTTCACACCATATGCCCATAATAGTGATTTGGTTGTCACAAATATGTCAGATTTTGTTTCATGTTGTAGATTCCTTTACAAAAACATTTTCATCAGAATTTTACTAAAGGCAATTTTTTCTTGTACTATCAATAAACAATGTAATTTTGAAGCTGCATTAAACCTCATATACAGAGAAAATGTTGCCTAGTTTCTTCAGCTACAAAATGGTGCATACTAGGACACCAAGTCTGCATATTTACTCATTTGTTCCATCGATACAGGTTTGGTTATGCCCCAAGGGGCAAAAACGCTTGGGTATTAAGGATTTTTTAAGTACAACTGTATGCATATTTACTTTTCCTGTTATTCATTCATCCAGCTTCTTTATATAATATGTAATCGTGTTTCTAAGAGTAACATCTTAGTTTCTTGCAGTGGCGTTTTACAAATATAAATACAACAAACTAACCGATACAAAACTTTAGTAATTGCCAAATATGCAGTTTGTATTCAAAAGAGAGAAACGGTTCACTTCAGGCATCACGATTTGAATATCTGGAATAATGTGAAATATCTTAAAAAATTGAAAAATATGGCAATATTATTTCATCCATGTTTACCAGAATATACATCAAAAGAATAACATTCAAATGCCCAATTACAAGAAGATTCCTCCTATGTTGTGTGCATACTGCTGGGGGTCATGTGCACAAATGTTATTCCAAAAATGTTTACTCGAAAAAGTTGCTAATTTATATTGCAGTCTTTAATTAGTGTAAAATTAATCATTAAATATCTCCAAAACAGTTCATTTAATAGGTTGAACAAAAGCATGGCTTACCACTCTGAAATCTGAAAGTAAAAAAAACATATTGAACGCCTTTTCCTCAGYTTTTTTTTTTAGTCACACTTAATTGCTTTTCTCTTTAGGTTGTGTCCGGAAACTGGGGTGTGTTGCATGACAACATCAACATCGAGGGCAGAGGCTACGTTCAGATGACGACATTGCCTGCAGACGTGATGAAGCTGATCCAGGACTCGATATGCAGCAGGGGAGGCCGTTACCTCGAGGCTCAGTTGCAGGGCACAAAGAAAGATGCTGAAGAAGGCAACCTGGTAGTACTGGGTGCCGGCGATGAGGGATTGTTCAACGAGTGCTTCTCGTGTTTCTCTGCCATCAGCAAGATTGCCTTCTTCCTGGGAGATGCGGGTCGTGCCTCTAAGATTAACTCAGTCCTGCAGGTCAGATTTTTTTTATATTGATATTGAACTGCTTTAATTATTTTAACTTGACCCTTAAAAAGTTCTCATAATCATTTTAACATCTGAGCCTGGTATCTCTTGAAAAGGCCAATACAAAAAGTCGTAGATAAAAAAAAAAGCAGACGAAAACTGCCGTAAGTAAAACTGTTAGATGTAGTACACAAAATGTTGTAATCAGAATTGTTGACGGTATAGCAAGCTTTTTATGTGTTCGTTTGGATGATAAAAGAACGGGACCATTTAAAATTTGATGTTAAAAGATGAGTGATCTTGCAAACTGAAGATGGTACACCAGATGCTACATTTCACTAGCAGAATGGGGTGGTATCTTCCTAAGAACACAATCACATGATCACTACATTTATTATTAAATAGAAAATATGTATTTAAATATGTATTAGAACATCAATTACTAACATAGTATAAAAAAGATTAATCTTCATACAAAGCGTTCAAAAATATACTGTAGGTGAAGCAACAGGATTGTAGAATTTTTGATCATCTAATAACTTCAACACAAATATTATATGTAGGATGTCCTACAGTACAGTAGTTTCGGTGTGCCTAGAATCTAGAGTCATCAGGCAATGTTTCTATGAAGTACCTGTAATGCTATGAGGACAACATTCTAACTGAAGATACACAAACATTTAATATCAGTCGATATTAATCCAAGATTATAATAAGCATGACATACTGTGCGGTCAATATAGGTCTCAAAGAAAACTTTGTTATTAAAAGAGATTTCATTTTGGTGATGTCTGCTAGCAAGCTATTGAGGGAAAAAATTATTGTAAATTATAAGTAATATACATGAGATTTTTTTATTCAGTACACTTTTGATACCTCAAACCTTCCATGGGATTTCTTTTTGACATATGTGCACTGATCGAGACTTTTAGTTACTTTTACAGCTGCAGAAGGCGATAGCACACTTTCTCATTACATTTTTGTAATATCATCCCTCAGTGTAATTGAATAATGTATTTCTTTTAGCTATTACCATGTGGCTTCTTAGAAAATATCACAGTAACACTTTGATAATTCACTTAGACAAGTTTATTTCTTGCTCCATTTCAAAATGTTATATATTTTTGGAATTTTTTCACCACATTGTATACTTTATTTTGAAAATTCAAATAGGTATCACTGAGTTCTACAAAAGCATTTGCATCATTTTCAAAATGGATTGACCAGCATGTAGATTCAGTTAATTTCCACACTGAATTACTCCTTGTAAAATTATTAACAATGGACAGAAGGTAATTCATACAAGGATCTTGGCTTCACACATCATATAGAAAATTACACTTCTTTACTAAAACTACAAAAAATATGTACATCCTGGGCAAAATGCTTCAGTGTTTCTTTATATAGTGAGGGAATTCTATTTAGCATTGAAAATCTTTAAATGAATATGTTGTCCAGTACAGTCTCAAAATAGGTGAATCCTGCTCCCTAATAAATAATCTTTCAAACCCACTTCTCTAAGTAAATTGTGTGGTAGGAAAAACCCTAGCCAGAGAATCTTTTTATGAAAACCCCACAATCTACATAATTATAATATAGCCAGTGCAAACCTCATGCCTGTAACGGGCCAGGAAAGTACAAATATTATGAATGAGCAGTCTGTGAAGGTTTAAGGACCTTGCTCGATTGTAATTTAGGAGTTTTTCCAGTAAATAACAACAATCATTAGTACTGATGCAAACAAAATTTGCGGCATTTTAAAAATTTGTGTGTATCATTAGAAAAAACTTAGACGTTTTTCTTCTTCAGGTGATTAATGGCATCGCCCTTGCTGGGCTGGCCGAAGGTTTTGCCTTGGCTGACCGTGCTGGTCTCAAACTTTGCGACATGCTCGAGATCCTGAAGATAACCAACATGAAATGCCCATTGCTGATTGACAGTGCCCAGATCATAGTCGACAATGACTTTAAGGACTGCCGCTATCAGTTGCAGGACATGCAGAGGGACCTGCAGTTGGCACTCGAACTGGGCCATTCCCAGCAACAGCCATTGCTGATGACATCAACAGCAAACGAGATATTCAAACATGGCAGGAGACTCGGTTACGATAAGCATGACGCTTCCGCTGTCTTTCTGAGGGCTCGTTATTAGTTGTCTTTTTTATCGTGTAAGTGGCGATAGAGTTAAATGACATGTTTGAAAGTCTGCATAGATTATCGCTTTTAATGAAAGGTTGTGGACAGAACTGTTCAGCATGTGCAAATAATAATTTTCTTAGTAAGGTTTTATGTTGGTCCTGAGATCTCACTGTTCCACCTCATTGTGATGATTTACACCACACTTTTAATTTAACTGTGAGTTTAACATATACGACAGACCCATTCCATCTTGGCATGGCAGCCGGTAGCTTTCATGAAAGCAATAATTTACACTGACTTGAATCCATGGAAACATTTATGGTTTATAGGACCATAGTCGGAAGAATGCAAAAATATTGTTTAGAGAAAGAATGGTCAATGTAGCATTTTTTACATTTAAATATGCAGATTTTAAATTAAAACATAACGAAATCTGCAGTGTTATGTTTTTTCTCTACTGTATCGTATGAATGATGTATAAATGGTGCAAATGATACCATCCATGATTATTGTTTTTATCTTGCACACATAGTAATAATATTTTCAGTTTTCCATTTTAGAGAATTATGTATAAGGCAGTTTGTTTTTGTTTAGTGTATCATTGCATCCCTTGACTTGGTTTCTATTAGTATTTTACAATTATTGATTTAATTGGTATTGTATTTTAACTATTTGTAATAATGACAATTGGCGTGCCTGTAATTATAACATAATAAAGATGATATAAGTACTGTAAAATACAACTTTGTTTATTGATGAGTAAGTAATACCACAACAGGAGATTAAATGAAGCAAATTATAGGAGGAGCTTCTTAAAAGGTAAGTTGAGAGCTAGACAAAGTAGAATGTTGACTTTTAAAGACTATTACATAATTTAAACAGACGAACTCCTCCCTTTTTGTAAGGTGCTGTTTAAAGGCAAGGTCCTATTGAAATTAACTTGAACTTAAAGTAACATGAGTAACATTAAAATTGAAAAATATAAAAAGTTTAGTTTAAATGACGTTATACTATATCAAGAAAAAACTGAAATGATGACTAAGTCACCACCCAGGCGCTTTCATGTGAATTATAGGGGTGCATGCCGGCTTAACAGATATAGGTCAATTTCTTTAGAAAGTTTATCTCCCACTAAATAGGCTAGCTGGCCTTGTCATCATCTCAGTTTTTTGCTAATAGATGGAACTGTCCGTTTACATCTTACTATTGGAGTTTGTATATAGGTAAAACCAGTTGTATTTCAATCAGTGTTGCCAGTTGGCAAAAAATCTGATCAGTGCAGAATTTTGATGACAGTGGAATTTTACAAAATCTGCCACAGAATCAAGATTTTGTTAAAATTTTCTTTTGTAAATTTTGGAATTTCGCTTAAAAGTATTCTTAATATAAGGATTTTTTTTCATAATATGGCTTGATCAAATGCATTTTACATGTTTTAGCCTGTAAGAAACAGTTACTTGTTTTCATTTTAGTTTCACGATTTTCTAGAAATTAGCTCTTGTTGCAGATCAACTCTGCACAAAATATTTTTAAATGCTCTAAATATTTTTATAAATATCTTCATTAAAAGTATTTTCAGGTACAGAAGTATTTAAATACAATTATGAAAATGTATTTCTAGTACAAAATACTTTTGTATTTGAAATTACTTTTTTAAGTTCCAACACTAAATACTCTTAAGAAGTGTTTAAATACTAATAAGCATTGTTTTATAAAACCTGTCTGTTACAGTATTTTAAAGAGTAAAATAAAGCTGTAGGTACATGTATTAAATGAACATAACCAACTGTCATATTTATTTGGAGGAGAATTCTGTCAATTTTGGGAGAATTTCATTGGCTGTTGTGGAAAAACAGTCTTCAGAGTTCTGGCAGTACTGATTTCTATCCCAAACTGTCTGCACTAAACCTAAACTGCACTGATGAATTTTAACGAAAGCGAAACGATTGCATTTGCATTGGTTGTAGTGCAGACACTAATGCATAAATATACATTTTAATAGATAGATGCAACTCGAAATTTGCTATATGTACTATTATAAAATTTGCCTCTACTGCAACTGTAAAAGTAAACCATATATAAATGTTTATAGTATCAGTATCAAAATTAGTATTAGAAGACGTCATCTTTGAACCAAAGTAGTATGTTGAACGTACATGCAACATAAATCTCTTATTGTTTAAATGAAAGAAAGAGAAATCTTGTATTTAAATAAAAGCTTAGCATTATACAATTATTTTAGTGAAGGTAGGTATATTAATCACATGGAGTGGGTTCGGCACATTAAATAATGTTGGAACAACGTT
The DNA here is from genome assembly GCA_025024175.1 of Rhyzopertha dominica. Lineage (NCBI taxonomy): Eukaryota > Metazoa > Arthropoda > Insecta > Coleoptera > Bostrichidae > Rhyzopertha > Rhyzopertha dominica. The sequence continues at coordinate 24,167,799 of QCXZ01000041.1, forward strand.
CGGTTTTGAGTTTCTGATATTTTAGCAGCATATAACACATACCTACTTTTAATTTTAAACTACCTATAAAATAATAACTTTCTATTATACCAAACATACTTGTAATCCCCTCAAGTGTTATTTGTCACCTTGCTGTTCTTGCAAAGTTTATGGGAAAAGCAAATATCTTAACGGGCGGTCATAAAAAAACGGGTGACGCCGGTGCTGGTTTTTGTCATACCGTAGTAAACTTACGTCGCAGTACAGTGCTGCAGTGCAACAAACTGAAGTGTCAATTGTCAGACGGGCTTCGTATGCAATTTATACTGACGTTGCTATTATCCATAGAGTATTCTTTATTTTTGTAAACATTATCCCAGAATCAACGGTGCCCGCATTAGTCACAGGTATAGGTAACAGTTACTGCGTGTTATTTTCAACGGTGCAATAAACGACGATTACTTTAGAAAGAGAAAACCTCAGCTTGCTTACCCATTTTTTATGAAGTGCCGTTACTCTTTATTTTTTCAGGTGCATTTATATATAACTACTTTTGTTATGTGTTATAGGTACAAGTAGTTACTGGTTAATGTGCTATGCAAAAATGTTTTTAATTAGGTACAAAAATTTACATTTAATTTTTTTTAAACAATATTAGTTCAAAGACACTATATCCATAACTGCATTACACACCTACTTAAAAGGAAGATGAATCAAATGCGGCGGCTGCGAATACCTATGTTTATAGAATTCTAATTAAACTTAATGAATATAAAGGAATTTCCTTCTATATCCTCTCAAATATTGTACCAATTAAATAATAAAAAATATTCGAATGTGCCGGATGCATGAATTTTTTTCTTCATTTAATTTACAATATGGTATATCTTGGACGAGACGGGAATTTTTTTTATATATATAATTGATATTTTGTGTTGTAATTGTAATTACAACAAATGAAATTATCAAAAAACCCAATGCATTTAATAAGGCTATTAAGTTGCCATTGGCGCAACGGAAAAAATTTGTATCGAAACACTTAAATGGATGTAATACTTAATGCACTAGAAACAAGTACCTAAACTGTTTAAATTGACTTTTTCAAAATTAACGCAGTGGGAAGGATGGGAAGGGCAAATCAAGTTTTTAAACATTTGTTATGATTCTAAGTACCTATATAAAAAATCCTTTCAAGCACCTAGTAGTCTTAGGGAGTGGCACAGATATTTAAACATATAATTATTACTGCTGCTAAAATGATTTAGTACCTATTGAACGAAAGCAATTTTTTTATTTAAAAAAAATCGGCGTTTTGGCAATGGGTGACTCCAGAGTCCGTCATAATATGTATTTTAAATCCAAACACAATGACGTTGACCCGCTAATTACCGCCACGAGTACCTATAATTCTCAAATAACTCGTAGTGATACTGAATAACTTGGATAGGTAAGTACTTGAGTACAGTTTTGAGTACTGTCCATGAGCTGTTTGGAATGGAAGTAAGTATAGGCACACAAAAATTACGGTTAATAAAATTCTGTACATTACGTGTCTATGTCATCGTAAAAAGGGAATGTTTAGATGATTAACAGCTTTCAACATTTCGTATGCCGTCAATGAGATTTAAATTGCACATTTATTTTGTAACAACCATGAACTATGCTGTTTTAATACCAGAGAGTGTTTAAAAATATAGATATTGGGTATTCATTTTAATTACTAAAAATCTTGTGGTAGGTTCTATAACATTTGGGATAAGCACCTAAAGCTTTTTTTCATTTTAAACAAAAAAACAGTTACCTACATGATATTCAGAATAAAGAATATTGCTCATTTGGATTGTTTGCAGTTAGTCTATAGGTAATAATTTTCAGGCATAAAATAAGGAAATCGATAGGTACTTTTTGTATTATCATAATGCTTTAAAACAATTTCTTTAGAATTTGTTATAATTCCTTTACATTGTTTGTTATCAGAGATTGGTTTTTGTTATACGAATACTTCATACTATAGGTACATTGTTTAATTGCCTGTTTGTAAATTTTGTGCGTGCATAGATATCTATTTTAAAATTTACACGATATCTACACTGCTGCTAGTTTGTATATCACTCTATATTAATTGTTTGTGTAGACTTATATACCTACTTATATGTGTATTATGTTCACCCTTAACTTATAATTACATCTAGACTGTTTGAAAAGAATACATTAAATAAATAATAAATTATCGTCTACACTTTCCTAATAAGTATTCAACGTGAAAACGGCAACTTTGATATAATTAAATACAATTCGATTATTAACCATTCGTAACCAGTCCATTTTGCCCGTAATCAGATAGCACAAAAGTACAAACGGCAATTTACCGCATCTGTCAGTTATATCATCTGTGTGTATTGTTTACCTTTTTGCTTTTTTGCGCATCTTGATCGGCTCCGGCGCACGATGCTCCCTTGTCTCCACGCCCCTCCCACTCTTCTTCATTCCGTCTGTACACAGCAGCACGGTCGTGGAAACAGTTTTTATCCCATTAAGAATTTTTGTGACGTCCCTAAATACACCGGACAAAAATGCGCGTTGTGTTCGCGAATTATCGGTTCGACGGCGTCCTTAAGTGCTACACTTGTTTAAGGGTTTAATTAATATGTACATAATACAGTGAATCGCGGGGTTTTCTACGTGCCCAAGTGTTGTGAGCAGTGTTAAATGTTCGTGTGTGTGATCAAATGACGATGTAACCGCAGTACACTTCCAAATTATTTGCGTTTCGAAACAAAGGAAGGAACTAACAGGTTGGTACTTTTAGGTTATGTTTCGTCTTCATTCAGTAATAATTTATTTACCTGCCATCCCGTCCGAACCTAAACATGCCGAACACTGTATTAAGTTAGGTACATACTAATTTTAGAATTCTCGTGTTTCAACATCGGCCGGTAGCAACACAGTCTGGAAATTCCAGAAAATCATGCGAGTCTTATTCGTATCTCACTTGTTTCAGGTGTTGTTTGCCCAAAACGGCCGAGATGGAAGCTATGCGACAATATCATATGAGCAGGTGAGCTTTCCTATCATGTCGTTGTTTTGTTGTACCACTGAATAACAGCTGGCAAACCTCCAGTATGGGAATTGATTGTAAAAATGTCTGCCGACTACAAATTACGTCTATTCTACAATGATATACCTTACAATACATTTGTTTAACGCTTTCTTGATGGTCACGTGTGTATACCCACAAACACACTCAATCGATATTATTCTTCATAGACTAAAATATGTAGTAATGACACGTATTATAGTTCTGAACACTGCCACTCACAGCTGATTTCATTGTCTTCATCCAATTCTTATTGATTCATTAAATTTTGATGAAATTCGTCAAAGCAAAGATCAGGCAGCGGTCGATAAGCTTAAAGCAGCTTCCGTGAGATAGAAAGCTTGTGTCATACGAATCATAAAACACCGATCTTCCAAACTCGTATCTCCGCTACCGCTGTTCGTCTTAGGGAGATTTATTCGCTGTAATGAACAGGATTCCCTATTCGACAGAATAAACTCCTTCGTGTTGAGGAAATATTTTGTGACAGTGGATATTTGAATTTCAGTGGTATATAGGTCTCTTTATTTTTTAAAAAATAGCCCGTGCATGGCTAATTTAATTACATATATCATTTTATATTAGCAGCCTAATGTATAAATGTAAAATTTTACAAATCTCAACATTACAATATATCCATTTTACAAGACGATAAAATGAAATAAAGTGTTATTAATCATCATCAATAAGTAGGTACATGTCATATATTCAGTTTCCTACAATTTCAAATTTATTTCCACTCATCCAATTATTGATTGTTTTATTTCTTGTACTAACTATCATTATGTACAGTTCACTGTTTACTGCTTCACACTTTCTTCATGCATGTGAAATTACCTAAGCATTATTGTACATTACTAAGTAGGTAATCGGTAAAGAAACGTCTTTTTGTAACTTCTTATGGTTAAATATACTAACTTTTTTTAAACTAGTATAACGTATTTAGGGGGATTTTGACCTTGGAGTAGAAATTATTATTTTTTTCTATTGCCAATCATTCCTATCTTTTTAATACATCAGTAGGGCTTACTACAACAACAAGGTACAGCTTAAATTAATTTAAATTTAAATCCAATTTAATATACAGTTTAAGTTGTACAGATTGTGGTAGTAAATATGTGGGAGAAACAAAATAATGGATTCAAAATAGAATTAGTTTACACAAGAGCGATATAGCAATAAAAAAAGATAGATGCGCATTGGCTTTACACATATTAAATGATTTACATCAAATAAATTGGGACGATATAAAAATTCTAGATATGTATGGAAAGAAATACCAACAAAAGATTAATATTAGAAATGTATCATATATAAAAAAATAACAATGTAATGAATAAAAAAAACAGACACCCAAAATTTAAGTAACATATACACGTATTTACTATCACAGGAAGTACAGCATCTCTAATAATTAATAGGTTGTTTTGTTGTGTGACTAAAAATAGGATTTTAAATCTACTATGGTCTGGTACATCTGACAAAAAATTAACATTTTAGCGTATGTTAATTAAATTGGTTTTGCTGTTCAAAAATATAATCTCAAATATCTGTAAGTGGTATAAGAATGTATTTATTAAGAAATTAATTTAAGCTGTACCTTGTTGTATTAAAATGATACGAAAGCTTGGCAATAGAAAAAAGAGTGTAATAATTTCTACTCCAAGGTCGAAATTCCCCTAAATACGTTTTACCAGTTTCACAAAAACAACCGCTACTTCCCAAAAGATTCATCTAACTTTTTTAATATATTACTGACATTATCACCAAACCCTCCGTTTCATACCTACTACTCTATTGAAGGTTCTTTGCAATTATCTTTTTGTTTACCATGTAGTGAAAACTGAGCCCATTCGAACAGTATGTCATATGTGTTTTAGAAAAACCTAAATAACCTCTCCTTTCCCGATGTTATTTTTTTATCTTACACGTAACAAGTTGACTATCTTGTTTTTCTTTGTCGTTAAGGTATTTAACAAATTTTCGATGGTCATCTATGAACACTTCAACAATTTAAATTTGCTAACCCATTTTAGATTTCAACCCATAAGTAGGTATAATTGAATTTTTTGTCTACATCCCTAATCATGCATTTTGTTTTATCGATATTAATACTAAACTATACTAACCAAAACTACATTTGCATTTTATGAATTACATATTTTATATAATTGACACAAATTCGTACATCATTTGGATTTTATATTATATATAACAGAAACACTGAACAGCAGTGTTTCCAATTGACATGTCTGTAGTACTTGTTTTGAAAATTCTGTTACTTAAGAAATTTATTTTTATAGACATAACAAACTTTCAAACGCAAATAACTGAATCTTTTCAAATAGAACGGTCAGTTTTCCCTCCATTTCGGTGAGTAATGTAATTTACTTTCGTTTGAACGTTGTCTGAATATTTAGACATCTTTTTGAGATAGCGTTTTCAACTGTTTTGTTGACCACTTTTGAATTATTTGAAAAAAAAAGTTCTTATAATTTTCAAGAAATGGTGGTAGCGGCACTGATTTTGATTGATTTTCTTTAATTCTTAATGGGATTGTTTATTTTAATCTTAGCGCGCTTCTCTGATGCGTTTGTGTTCACTTAGGTTTTTAAAAATGTCTCTTCCAGTCGATGAACAAATCAATATGATTTTTGTAATTGGGGAGCGTAAGTAGAATCATTGGTCACGAGAGTGGTATTGTGAAACTCGGAGAATATCAATCACAAATTACAAGGAGCACAAAAAGGTGAACTTTTAGTAGTGGAAAATCTACAAGTACCGATTCCATGTGTTTCGTCAAGAATAGTAGGAATAATTGTTCAAACAAGTGCTGTTTTCTGGTGTAGCCACCGCAATGACTTTACGAACCCTCATAATTATTAATTACATCGCTATTAGAAGACTAAAAATGTTTTTCATTTTTCAATAAAACAGATCGATAACATCGTTGGTTTCTTGTAGACCGAGCTTTAATTTTGGGGATTAATTTCTTCAATTTTCTATCGAATGCATTATCTTGTTTTTTTTAAAGAGAAAAAATGGAGCAATGTTTCTTCTAATACGATATATTTCATATGGTTTCCACAAGATACCGTTTTTTTATCAGTGTTCCTCAAATAGTCGCGGTGAACCCTGTAGCAACATGGCTGTCTGCTGTTCTGAGTAAAATGGATTTTTTCCTGGGGTTTACATTCAAATTTTATTAGGTAGTTTTCCAGCTGCACCTAAAGACATGATAAATCGAATCCAGAGGTTGCTTTAAGAGAAGTTGCTCTAGAAACATAGTTCGAATTGTTGAAGAATGGGTTTGGACGCATCTTTTGAACAATTTCTTTAAACATTCAATTTTTTTCGCACTTTCTTATCTGTTTATTGTATACGTTTGGAGTGTTTCTGTTTTGTTAGGGAACAGGCTCGTTTTCTTTTACTGTATATAATTGAATTTGATGGATTATAATTTAGAAAATGTTGAATCTAAATTTATTGTGACGAAAGGGGTAGGTAATTCAAGAAGTTGATGAAAAGTCCTTCCGACTTGTAATGTACCGATCCGTTCAGATAAACGGTATCGATTTAACTTGACTGAACACAAGAGTTTTTAGCACTTTCACAGCGCAGAGAGAAATCCATTACTGTTGACAAAAAAAACTAACCTGCTTTTGCTGGATACCTCCCCGACTGGAAGTTATGTTCACTAAACTTTGTAGATTACTCAGTAATAATTGAAGGAACTCGGCATAACATTGTCACATTTAGTACACATTTGGGCAAATGTGGCAATACTTTTTTATGGGGAGTAATAATCTTCATGCTGCATTATCTTAGGAGCCCTAAACCTATATTTGCTAAAAAAAAAGTTTAAACAGACAACAGAAATACGAATCGTGTGCAGCACTGGTGATGAAAAACATGATCATGCTGTGAAAATACCACTGAAAATTGTATAAGAAACTAAGGGTTTGTTAGTTCTGTGTCAACTAAAAATAATTTTTTTAAATTGTCTCCCAGAAAAAACCGTATGCTATAAAATATCTGCTCCGTCCGAATATAATATCCTTAGTTTGTTTAATTACTAATTAATTAATTTGTATATAACGACATTCGCTACCAGTATGCACTGAGCCCCTAGATGGTAGTAGGAGAACTATTTGTGAATTTCAGAAAGTTTCGCCTTTATCTAAATTATTTTTGTTGTTGACCATAATACTCGTACCCATAGTTTGGTCTACTGGGGAGTGTTTTTTTGACCAATCAGACCCATCATACCTATCGTCGAATCTGCTATTGCTAATATGTATTTTGTTCATCAATGTATTAACGTCAAAAATAATATTAATACCGTTGTCTGAATAATAAATTTATATAATAATGAAGACAAAGTTAATACCAATGTTCTAAGCGCAGTTTTTTATAATAGTGAAAACGGTCGTTCTTTATTACATATTTTCTGAAATCGAAACATTCGTTAATAGATTAATATTTTCGATAGCTAGTATCAATGTGGTTTTGTTTCAGTTTAACTTTCTTATACAGGGTTATTAAAATTACGGAACAACAGCTTTATTTCCATAAATACTTCATAGCAAAATGTCCTTAACAAAAGTTTGTTTACTAATTATTTTTCATTAGCCTATGTTTTTGTATTAAATCGCATTTCCATMGTAGCATARTTTTTATTTTTCTAAACATATTTGCGTTTTTAACATTGACATGACTGGTGTTTATTTTMTATGTCTTAAGAACAAGATTATGTCAAAATTCATGTTTTTCAAATGAACGACAAACACGTAATCAAAGTAGGATTGCCTGTATCTGGATAACATCTTCTTAAGTCTGTGTATATAGGACGTCGGGGGAATTACTGAATGGCTTGCTATGGTGCCTGATTTAAGTCTACTGAATTTAAAAGATAATGTGTACAAAGGAAAACACAAAACTTAAACAGTTGTAAGCCTGAATAGACACGAAATTCAAGAAATACCGCCTAACTGCCTACAAAATTGGTTGCGCATTTTCTATGGACTAGGTTATTGTCAATCTGGGGGAGTTCTTGAGTTTGAACATTTAATTTGTGTAAAGACTTATTTAAGTGAATAAAGATTACGTACATTAGAATTATATCATCATAATAAAAACCAGTTAACACCTGCACATCCTGCTTTGATAACGCTTTTTGTCGTTTGTTTGAAATACCTTTTTTTATCAAACCATACAAAATAAACACCAGATTTGCAAAAATAGCTTGGTCAGGATTGACATTAAAAAGATTACGTGATATCCGAAATTTGCGATGCTCTATTCCAAGTTACAAACTTTGACTGTATATTACTTGCAAAGGCTGATAAATTGGATGTTGTTTACTATATCCCTTTTGCTTTGCTTATCGGATATTACCATGTTGCAGGTAGATGAGATAAACAAGTTGTTTTTGAATAGAATTGGCAGTTAGCAGGGTAACTTGGAAGACTTTTGATAAGAAATCTTTTGTAATGTTAACAAGGGAAGGTATAAAACCCAAGCTGTTTATCAGTGAATAAATGGAAAACGTATAGGTACATATTTACTTCATATAATGAAGCACTTACTTGTTTACTACTGTTGAGACTACTGTGCCAATACGGCAAGGATTATTCAAAATGTATTTCTCTTCACAACGTACCATTTATCTAAAATGGTCTTAGGCTTTCTTAGATACTGATTAGTAGAACATTTAATCTTGTCGCGGGATTTAATGTAAATTAATATTGTTCATTGATCTTACCATGAAAATGACTTGTGATTTCCATATTGTTCATAATTTTAATACAATTATGTAGTTAAATACTTTTTTCAGTTCATGTCTTCTATTTATATACGTATCAATCTACGAGTATTTTTAATTAAGTGTTGATGATTGCAACAAATAGGTTTGTACATTTTAAGATAGAATTATTATTAATATTATTATTATTATGTTTCTATATTACGAAATTAGAATAATCTCACACCAAAAATTGTATGTTACAAACACATTTTGTTACGTGTCTGCCCATCTTCTTTAGGAATATTTTAACACTGAAACTGTCCGTTACAATTATTTGAGTTAGAATGTTGTGGTCGCTTTGAGCTTGTTTTGTAAACGTTGGATGCTTGCAATAAATTTTAATATTCTATTATTATATTTTCATCACATAAGGTGCGTATATACAGTGACTCACAGCTTAAATGATACAGTTTTATTTTAACTACTTTCGGTACTAGTAGGGTTACAAAATTGCATTTTTAAAAAGTACTAAAAATAAATACACATTTGCCAGTACACATTTTATTTATTACTACGAAATATCAATAAACAAAAAATGCGAGACTTTAGCATTGTAGATCCATAATTTAATGTCACAGCTTAAATGGTGTTGATGCAATAAAAACAAATTAAACTCTGGTGTCAAATTCTTCATTTGAAATATAACATACCGAATGTTGCTACTTTATTATTGTTAAAATGGCTAGTAAATGTACGTCTACTGTGCAAGATATTGTAGAGAAATACTATCGGGAAAGTGTGGTGCCAAACCAAAAGTTAATCGAACATGTATAGATGTAGATAGCTAGAGAGATACAAAATCGTTCTAAAAAAGTGCACTAAAAATTGCATTTGAAGTTCAAAGTGAGTTCGGAATAACTTGTAATCCATAGAATAATTTTCATGGAAGAATTGCCAGAAATAAATATTTCATCATCTTAAGGATAATCTTTTAAGATTACAATACATGATGGTAAGATAAATGTTTGGAGAAAAAATTCTGCTGGTGTCGCTAATGTTCATATTATTGACATTTATCTGCTATAGTGCCGAAAAACTTGGAATTCATCGGAATTATCGCTTTTATCATCACAATGGTCTCAAGCACACCTCGAATTGTGGTATTGTGTTTATGAATGGCTACTTTATTACTACCCAATTGAAAATTTGTGGTTAATGTTAAAAAAGAATAAGATATACATTAGTCACTGAACCATACAGAAAAAATTTGGAAGTTAAAATTATAGAAGTACCTATATAATATGAAAACAAAAGTGGTTGAATCAGTGCTAAAATATCCTTAAGCTGTTATTGATAATGCAGGACGACCAATAAAATACTAGAACTTGTTTAGAAATTGTCAAATCGAATATTAAATCCTTTTTTGTAAATATATTAAGATTATTTTTAGTTATTACGTTGTTTTTCAATTGGGTATCATTTACGCGGTGACATGGAATTATGGACCCGCAATGTTAATGTCTTGCATTTTTATGTTTATTGATATTTCGATGCAACAAATAAAATAATGTTTATTGGATATTTCTTTATTTTTGGTGCCTTCTATGTGTCAAATATACATTTTAATATCCATATTAGTATGAAATGAAAAATGAAATTAAACTGCATCATTTAATGTACTGGCTTAAGCTTTAACGGCCGGCATTCAAAAGATGATGTCTTCTTCTTTCCTCTCTCTCTCTCTGGAACTGTCTTCATTTAAACTATCCAACTGCTTATTGTATTAGAAGGTTTAACCCACGTTACCACCGTGTGTGTCAAATTCAAATTGTAAAACGACGGATGTCACTTTAAACATTTACTTGCCTACGTCTACAGGTATATGTAATTTTTTCAGCGTTATTTTATGCGCGTGTTAAATAATAATTTTTCACCTTTGTCCATTTTGATGGTTTTTATGCTAAATGGCATAATGCTTGAATTCCTTATATGTAAGAGGGACTCGAATGACACAAAAAATGCAACGCTAAAGTAACAGACTGCTGATTCAGTCGTCTTACAATAAATCTCTTTTTAAAATCTTAAATTACCTGTTTCAGTTTTTCGAAATTTTGCAAACAAACCTTATTTTGAATTTTATGAATTACTTTGTCGACATCTGTATACTTGCATGTCCCATGTTTTAAGTTGCTATTCGGCAGGTTTTTCCTATCTATTCGATTATGCTTATAACGAATATAGTTATTGAAATTTAATTTCACAAAGCAGTAATTATAATAATTATCGTTGATTTCTTATTGTGTCAAAGCGCCGAGTAAACGTGATCAGTCGCAAACTCTGGATCTTGCTAGAAAGTTTCCGGAACCTTCTCCGTCGTCCACCCCCACCATAGCCTCCTCCAGACCGCCGCGTGATACCCGGATGTCCATCGGCGCGTCCTCTTCGATCGCTGTCGATTTTGTTTGGCTGGCCCCGGGGGCCCTCCAACAGGCAAACCCTCCAAGGAGTAGCAAAACTAGGTGAACCAGTCGGCATATCTGCCAGTTCGCTGGTTCACTTGCTATCAAGGGCACTTGATGCGCAGGCCCCGAGCGACGTTGCCTTGTTCCTCGTTTCTCGGTCATTTGCCTCCTCAAAACGAAAAAAAAATAGTTTTGAAATGGGCAAAAGTTTGTTTGAATAATTAAAATTGACTAGTTTCTTTGCTTTCGATGTGTAGAAGTATTTAGAAGGTAAATTATTCATATCCTTTAAACTTTTTTATGTGCCATTAATGCGGTCGTAGATCTACTATAAGTATATAAAAAAGGTTAAACAAAGGATAATAGCGCACTACAGTGCGCCCCATGAACAAATTACCTTGTAATCAGTTTTTGAATGTCGATAAAGTAAATAGGCAATTTATACGTTTTGCAGCAACTTATTTTGGGTTAACCCCTTGTATTTATTGCATAATCCCTCAATTATATTTACATTTTCAAATGGACGTCACATTAAAATGTTGCATATTTTTATTTAGCTATTTTACGATTAATAGATGATGTGTAATATACCTTTACTAAAATGAATGATAGACTATTAAAATAGAGTGTAAATAATAAAAGAAGTCATTCTATATCATTATTTCCAGAAAACACTTTCGTTTTTCTTTCAATGCCAGCTTATAAAGAATTTACTACGACCATTGTGCGATTATTTCGCTGTTTATTAATGTTTAATGCTTTGAATTTAGTTGCTTGCTTGTATTAATCCAATGGCTGCGCAAAGTCCATCAAACAAATTTGCCATTTATTATTCCTTTAAAAACACAACCAAGACTACAAAGATGTTTTGGATACAGACTATATTCTTCGTTAGTTTCCATGGGGGTATTCTATAATAATTATATAACTTTTTTTGTATCTTTTCTCTACCTAGCTCTCGTATACACGAATCGCAAACTTTTGCCTTTGAAAAATCGGTGGTCTAATTTTGTACAAAATAGTTCAGCAATAATTTGTTAAAACGTTCATTAACCATTATCAGATGATCTTTTTAATTTCAGTAGCGATCAAGGACGACATAAATAATTTTGTAAAAATTAGATTTGGTACCATATATTTTAAATAAAGTGTACGGCATACTTATGCGCTAGGCTAAGCTATATTTAGTCTTCTTCAGAACTAGGAAGAATTAATAATAAAAGTGCTATTTATCTAATACTATACTAGTAGCAGTACATTTTAGTATAATTAGTTTTGAGTAGATCCGTAGCACTGTCAGTGACATTCTGTATTCAAATTTGATTTCTTGACAATTCGGTCCTGACGTCTCATATGTCAGAAAGTGGTAATGTGACCAACATAATAAATCTGTGGTTACCAAAAGTAGTTTAATAATATGCATCGTCATTAAACTGTTTTCGGTTTAATAATGCGTTTGTTATTAACAAAATAGATAATATGTGGTATATAAGGACCATAAAGCGCAGTATTCCCGCACGCGGACCAAGTTAAAAAAAAAACTCAGCCTTTGGTCTCGTTTTTTAATAGTCAAGTGAGGGAGAACGCTTACTGATACGAACTGTTATACTATCTTTTTATATTACATTTAAATATAATTTTTTAAATTAAACTTTGATTTTGGTAATTTTTGCATACGAAGTTGGCAGTGCTTTTCACCGTTGTCATTATTGTTGTTATGAGCTATGGCATTTCAAATAAATAGAAATCGGCAAAAATCAACAATAGAAAAGAAAAAACTGAAATTAGCTAATTTTGCATTGCCTGTTATTCAGTTTATAAATACAGTTAATTATCAAGATATTTCCCAGATAAACATTACCTATTTGCTATAACATAAAATCAACGTCCAAATATAGTTCCCACGACGGTTCTGGAAATTATGGTGAATGAAATGATATTTCATGCACCCCACCGGAATTATTACCTGCAGCTGCACAAGAAATGATAAAATGCTGCTCCCAGGAAAAGCAAGAATGGCTTAATTGAAGAAGTGCAACCAATTCACTGATTTGTGCAAAAAAAATACAAAGCAACGAATATAACAGAAAATGTGCTAATTGCATACTTCGAAAATTTGTTCAACAAGTTCTACATTGCTGGCTACTTATTCCAAATTGATAACTATAAAAAATATCAAAGAAATGTAGATATATCCAAATTTTAGAAACTAAAAACTAATCGTCCTACTGAAGATATATGAGAAAGGTTATCAACATAAAAAGTCTAAGATGCTTTAGTTGAGGAATTCAGCGCTTTCATTGATAAAACCCCTGACAAGGAATTTCTTGCAACAAAAATGAGGTTATTTCTTTTGATTGAGTTTTTCAGAACATACCTGTATATTCCTCTGGTTATTTGTTATTGTGGCGCTTGCAGGCTGGAAGAAACATACAAGAAAATTGATGACATTAACTATCGAGTCGATTTTATATTTGTAACTGTTCAAAAAACCAAGAATAATGCCAACAGGCTACTTACAATCAGTGAACCAAACTGGATATATTTGTTAGAAAAATATTCAGGTGTGCGACAAAAACAAATCGCCCACAACAGATTCTTCGTTTATTACTGAAATAGAACTCGTACGTAGGTACAAAGTTGGGAGATGCCGTAAATTTTCGTAAAATACCTCCAGCTTCCTGATTCGCAAGCCTATAACAGGCTTCCGTAGATCGTATATGCATCCCATTTGGTGACTTATGGCTATAATTTGCAGGTGATCAAAATTTATGATGGCTTAATCAGAAGGAAAAAATTATTCGAGAAAATTACCAAGTTTCAAATTTAACAAATGTTTTACAGCATCTGGAAAATATTCCAGGATTCGCAATTAACTCGCAATAGTTTTTTGTAATAGTAAATAATCATGTCCCATTTTGTTTGAAAATTCAGGACTATTTTTTTTCTGACATCTTGTATACTTTTGTTGTCATCTGACAGGGTAATCAACTTCGTTTCATAAAAATGCCCGAGAATGCGAGCTTTAATAAAGGTAATTAAAACAAAGATTTTGATTTAAAAAAATCGAAATAGACCTAAATAAAGAAATATTAACACCCGTTTGAAACACCGTAGAAAATAAATCCAAAATAATAGTAATAAGTGTCAATAAATGAGAAATAAAAAAATGCAAATAACGTTCTTATTATGATGTAATACATTTTTTCCTCTTTAACTGTAGAAAAACCTATTAGGTACTTTTTCTTTATGGATGAAATGTTATGTAAGTCTTCATTTATTATCAATTACTTTCAATATTTGACTAACAATTATGAACTGGAGAAGATGCCAGCTGAAAAGCCTTCATTTTCATTATTCCAGTTACATTTTATCAATTATTGTTAAGCTTATTATTTTTGAAGGTTTAAAATTTTTCATTTTTATTCCTATTAAGTCAAAAACCAATAGAGAGGTAGTCTAGTTTATTAATGCGTGCAGGTAATTTTGAACGATGCTTCAGTAGACTGCGGTAGGATATTAATTTGTCCAACAGTTGTACGCGCTACAAGATTATAAATTTACTATTAACGAAAACTTCATCAATATTGCAGAAAGCAGCTGATTCCGGCAACGCCGCATCGCTTTACCGTGGTGGGGCCCGGACACCTGTTGTCTTTGACACAAGCGCTGTCAGCGCTACGTACTGAGCATTCGCGGTGATTATAGAAAAGATTTAATAATTATTGTCGTTACACGTGCCGTATGCCAGGGCTTCCTGGAGACCCTTTGGGGATGTTAACCCGGATTCGCGTGTCTGGACGTGTCGCGCGCGTCAGTGTTGTGAATACCGAGTGAAATGATACAGTGTAACTGTGAAAAACCACTTTTCTTGGATTAACCCCTACGTCACCATGAACGGTGGATACTACGAGAGGAATCCCCTGCTTAAGGGCACCCTGTCCAGGTCAGTTCTTGCGAGTAAACATCTGGAATCAAAAGGTCGGGAGCGTTCTTTCGGGAACGCTCCGCGCTTATCTGTCGGCTGCGAGACAACTGTTGGGCGCGATCATAAGTGATAAGGG
Source organism: Rhyzopertha dominica (assembly GCA_025024175.1). Lineage (NCBI taxonomy): Eukaryota > Metazoa > Arthropoda > Insecta > Coleoptera > Bostrichidae > Rhyzopertha > Rhyzopertha dominica. Next base: position 24,183,147 of record QCXZ01000041.1, read on the forward strand.
CTTTGGGTGTTGTTGTCAATCGTCGTAAATTAATGATAATTTTGATTTCGTTTAATTGGAAAACGGCATTCAAAATGGCGCGCTGGTTTCAATGCAGATTGCACATACTTTCACCACGGCTGGATTTCTAATTTGTCTTTAAGTTAGGTACCTCCCTCACCTTGCCGTTCTCTTTTGCAGCTTCGCACGTAAGTCGTGACACCGTCATAGCTACATACTTCGGTGACTTTTACAGGGCCGTTTCTTTGAAGTTCTACCCATTTATGATGCTTGTTTTCGAATATATTTATCATGGAACTCGCCAAGGAAGTCTAAATTTAGTTGAGGATCGAGTAAATCACCGCAATCGATTGGTGAAATTATCTTATCAAATACAGTTCGACCTTATTATTTGGCTTTGCACGCAATGCTGTAGGATTACTGCTGGGAATAGGTTACGAGCTTTCCTATAAGACAATGAAGACAACGAATATTGTCTCGGGCTTGTAGTTATGCAAGAATTGAAACCTACCTACCTAGTTTCTTGCCTGCCTATGGAGATTTTTCTTTTTACTGTAATAAAATACTTTTCAGTAATAGCACCTTTGAAACTCCGCCTGTTTTATGTTTTCTATTATACAAAAAGTGTAGGTATATCTAAGCGCTCTTTATTTCTACTCAACACGAAGCAATTATAATTTACCCGATAAAACGGTTGGTGGTGAGATAAGACAGCACTCTATAATTGTTTTAATTACTTATATCCGATGTTCTCAAAATTTCTTGAGTTAACTTGCTTGGAAACAAAGCAAATTTATTAATTTGGCACTTTTTTCCTTTATATACATATATAACCTATCTATAATGAAATGAACGACAATATAAAAATAATCCGCTAAGCTCAGCACTGTAGGTAAGATAAAAATAGGAGTATACTATATACGACAATTATAAAAGTCGCCCTAAGCCATTACTGAATTAGAAAGGTATTATATAAGAAAACATTAGGTACTTCATTCAAAAGCTTATATGTTTGTATTCCTAAGATGCAACTTAAATAAATTAAAATTATAATTTTATTTGTCAAATGTGCATACATAAAATAGAGAATTGAAAAATTAAAACAGAAAAATGTAGTCACGTCCGTTTGGCGGAAACGCTGTAGGTAGCTACGTGTTTTGTAACTTTCTATATAAATAAACCGAGAAATAAACTATAAATGGTGACCTGTTCAACTTGTGGTTTACATCCCATTAGATCAAAGCAATCGTTCTTATATTTATTATATTTATTCTGTAAATATGAACTTTATAGCAAGATGTCGTTAACATTTTTTTGTACATTCCATTGTCTACCTTTTGTGAAAAATCGTGTTTTTAGATAACTCAAAAAGCCTTATCACAGTAGCTTGTGTAGGTGTCAATACTGATTTTTATTCGTTTGATGATAATTTTACAAAAAGGCAACGACCTGTTTTATTCTCGTGCCAGTTTGAAGTGCATTTTAGTAAGTTTAAAGGTTAGTTTAATAACAGCAGTCTCATTTTAGTTTGCCAACATGGTTAAGCTCAGTGAAACTGAACGAATTGAAACTAATGATGGTAGGCTGTGGAGATCGACAACCTTCACGTCAAGATGTTTGTGATTTATTTAATAAAGTTTTATCGGAGAGAAATCCTATTGTTTAGTCCACAGTTTCCGTGTTATTTTTTTAKTGTAACGATATATAAAAGACTTGTCAAGGTCCGGACAACCMAAATCTGCTACAAATGAAAATCTTTATGGGTAACTTATCTACGTCAACCACGCTTTGGTCTTGATTGTTCTKATATTAAAAAAGAACGATCATAAACGCTATAATGCTCACCTCCATGGGCTAAATGAAGACGAACCTAATAGGAAAATTATATTTTCTTAATTTGTTACTTGTCTAGTGAAAAATCCTTAATGGATAATAGAACAACGTATAGAGTATCTTCAGAAACTGAATGTGTAGGCTAGTATTAGACATTGGTCAACACATTGATCCATATGTCATAAATGGAAATGCTAAAGCAGATGTCTACCTGAACCTAATGCGTCTGTATATAGGTGACATCTTTTTAGGTCAGTGGATAGAGCGTAGGGGAACTGTTGGTTCAGGTCACCTGACCTAAGTTTCTTGGAGGTATGGTTTTGGATGCTGGGGGTAATGATCAATCTTCAGTACATGTGACAAATTCCACCAAGGCCAACACCGGTCAGGTCTGACCATCCCTCAAGTCTAGTCGGTTTATCGGTCAGTTTTGACCATCCCTCAAGTCTAGTTAGTTTATCGGCCAGGTTTGACTAAGTCTAAAATTCAAATCCGTGGTGGAATTTTGTTGCATCGACGATTGAGCATACCCAGAAATATCTCGAGCAGTATCAGATATAGCTTTTCACGTTACATTAGCACTATAGAACAGTATCTACCAACAAATTATTATGTATCCATGGCAGCTTCGGAGATACGGCGGTAATTCGTTGGCATATTTTTCGCAGATATGTCGGATTTCCGAAAAGCACAGCAGTTAGTAATTCATGAGCGAGGTGTGCAAGCCAACATCTTTATTCAGCTTCTGTAAGARATATTTATCTGTTTCACTTTTTCCAAACTGGATGATATTGTTATTGTTGGTGGAAAGCAATTTACTGTGAAGTCTGAATTCAATTGGCTATAATAATTCGCCTACTGAAATCTTTTTTAAACATTGTGAAAATGATACTGAATAGGTAAATAACATTCATTCACTATCTTACGGGCAATTCCTTATTAAGCTATAGCATCCGCTCGGGAGCGAACTGAGCCTACCATAATTATCTGCATAATTATGAATGTAAGAATTATTCGGTTTGGATTTGAAGAAACTGCGTATGGTCAAATTTTAATCTGCAAAATAGTGTTTTCCATCAAACACCTATGTACTACTTACACATCGCGCCAGCAACAATTTATTAAGCCGAAAAAATAATGCTTCAATTTAACATTAAAATGTATCTAAACTGCAACTTTCATCGCTTTGTTGTCAGTGAATGTCACTCACGATCTTACTCAAGATAAACGTAATTTAAGTATTTTGTCTCCAGTATTGTAAAACTATTTCGTCTCTATTCTGTCTACTAGATTTTGGACTGTGACAGTAATAATGTAGTTCGTTGGTAATCTACTTTGCAACTGTACGTACACCTTAATATTCGCGTAGGATACGACCATTTCATTTACCTTCAAGCATCTATCGCCTGATACGGAATTCTAAACCAGGACAACCTGGTCATTCGAATTGTTTTGACAATTCTTTCCCACACAATTAGACGGTGAATTATCTCGTAAACATTAATATTTGATATAAAATCTTTTTTTTGTTTGGTTAATATGAACGTACATGTTATAAAAATTTTGACTAGTTAAAGTAAAAGTGATCAACTCATTACTTAAATGTAAAGTGAAAGTAAAATATGGATTAAATTCCGTGAATCATAATGTTAATCTTACTTTTTAGGATGTCACTCTTTCCGGATTTGATGTGTTTTGTTTTTGAAAAAAGACGTCATCGGCAACTTCTTCAAAGAACATATTTTTTCTATGGATTTCCATGTACCTAATATATTTATCTGAGTACGAAAATGTCAAAGAAGTGTGACCTTGAAGCGACGTGCTAGGTTTCAAAAGTATGTAAGTACAAAGCCCAATTATTTATCAAGGAAGCACTGAAAAAAATAAACAATTTTGGCAGTTGTTACAGTTTTGTACTCATTCCTCGAAAGTGTTGTTGTATTTTGCTGATTAATCATTGCCTAATAGTATTCCGAATACATTTTTCTTTCCGGTGAAAGTAACACTAAATTGCGAAAAGAACGAATCTAAGTCAGACCGATAGTTATACCATCACTGTCAAGCCTGTGCAAACAGAACGTGAGAAATAACATCGTTTAAAATGCCATTTGTTCACTACAGTACTGTTTATTACGAACATTGATTCGCATGACCTTCGAAAACCTGTTACATTTATTGTTTACTGAGAGAGTATTCAGTAAACTAGTATTTCACTCACCGATAAATTAATCCATTTTTTACCGTACGTGTCATAATTATCTTGATTTAAAGACTTTGTGCACCTTTCTACTAGAATCATTTGTTGATGTTTCCTTTCGTTTGATATTTTTTCTCTACACCAATATCGCGTTGTCTGCGAAACACAACAGCGTTAATGTTATCAGTACACAGAAAAATTCCCTCTTAAAATCTATTTGTCTAACGCTTCAACAATCTTCCATGTGTATTACATACATGCAAAAGCACATTATATTTGAAAACAAGGTCGTCGGGTTATCGACGGTGTATTTTTAGTTTGACTTCATGGCTTGTGTCCGTATGAAAGATTTGAATGTGTTGTAATTTTGTATTCAGCAAGGCATTTTGTAATAATGGAACAAGCAGATTTCAAATCTACAGCGGGCGTTCAGTTAAAAATGATTCCTAAACTTCATCTTACTGCAATTAAGACAACGTGAATTATCCAGTTGCGGTAGAGCAATATATATAAAGAACAGGATGTCAGCAATCAAAGTTACTTGAAAGTCACGTTGTATTTTGTTTATTAGAACTTTTACAGAAAAAACAGCTGCAATTTGAATCAATACTTCCACATCCAATTGTCTTATGCTATACGATTAGTAATCAGATTTCGAGCATTTTGTCTCTCTACACATTTTTTCTAAGACGAAGTCCTTGTGATATTAGCAAACATATATAAACTTTAAAATCGGTTTATTCCAAATAAATCAAAAATTATTAACTTAACAAAAAAATTACAAGAGTGCTTTCTGATCAGAAATTTGATTTTATATATAATACCAAAATTTAAAAAAAAAACGAGCAGGGACCAAAATAGGTTTTTTTGGAAATATTTCAAAAATGTCAAAATTTTGAATAAATTTTCTAAGACACTTTTTGTGAGAAATTTTATTTCCTATCTGATGGCATTTTCATTTTTTGAATATATTAAGTATATTCGAAGATATTTAGGAAAAACCGTTTTCTTTAAGTGACGCTTTTTTGCTAATATCTTCTAAACAGTTTGCTGCACCGAAAATTTATAAGAGTGAATAGTACTCGCAGTTATACTACTAATCACATACTAAAACGAAAGAATATAAAAAAAAATAAAAATTTGCAAAAAGGGTAGTTACCCCCCAATTGTGCCCCCTTCCCGATACCGTACTTACTCCACAAACAATAGGTCGCTTTGGGTAGTAGAGATTTATACGTTTGCCAAATTTCAAGTTCATATATTAAGTCTTTCGAAAGTTATCGTGTATACAAACAAAACCACAGACACACAGACAAGAAATTTGTTTTGGCTCAAATTTTGTTTTTTTTATTGCGTTTTCGACCATTTTAAAGCGAATAACCATATAAAAATTTTTAAAAATTTTTTGCGATACAATACTTCCCATCCGTTGGATGTGGAGGTAATAGTAGGTAGCTGGTATCCTAAGAAAAGTAAATTGTTTTTCATTAGGATGATGTCTACGTTTATATGTGTTACGTTTTAAGTTGGCGCATAAATCTCAATAACATTTTACGAGATGGATAGCTATCTATAAATGTCACAGTTTACGTAGGTATGGAGTTTTCACTTTTGTGGCATAGTTGACATTTGTGTCTTCATTTCAAATTATGTAAGAATCTTGTCCAAACAACTACATGTCTTAATCAGTCCTCTTAAGGGTTTTCCTCCTGTATTCATCACATATTATGATATACAGGGTTTCTATAAATAATTAATGCAACGCGGGCGGCGTTGATTTCTGAATTCTTTGTGCAGCCTCTTTGTAACTGCTGCCAAGCTACAATGTGCACGGCGATAGTAGTTGAAGGTTGCAGCTCAGTGTCACACCACAGCTCCGAAATGTGAGCTTTCTGCAACCTTAAAGTTAACGCTACACTACAGAATATGTTGAAAATAGACACTCCCAGACGTTCTCTCATATTAAAGTATATCAAATAATTAAAAAATCCACAGATGACAAATCTACGTGTCGCTTTCGTGAGAGGCGGCAAATTGATTTAATCGATAATTTCAATAAGCGCCCTGGATGCATGAATGAATCATTTATAGAAAAGCTGTACAAAATTATACTTAGCAGCATAACTTTAATTCTTTTACATATTAAGAAACTACGTAAAATACTTCATATATATCCTATCGAATGGATGTAATGCATATAGGCTGCTAGCATTATCGTATGGGTTGCATAATATTAAAGAAATATTTTTTATTTGGAAAATTAACGCTGTTTGCATGTCTGTCCTGCCACTAGTAGCAAGGCTGCAACTGAAATTGGTAATTAATTTGGCACAAAACATTATAAGTTATGAAAGTTGTATAATACCGAAGTTAGTGCTTTTCGGTTCCTATTCTCTTAGTTAAAGTCGATGTTAGCTAAAATCAACCCAGTAACCAGAGAAAACCTCAAATAATTAGAGTATGAGATTGGTTTAGATTTAAAAAATAGAGTTGATTTTAGCTTAAAATAGAAAAGAGAAACCGGCCTAATGTCCCATTATATGGGTATCTGTCAGAGTGACACCCGTGAACTTATTTAGACTGTTTAACTTCTTAACATGTCTTGTCTTATTATATTCAGTTAAATAGAAATTCGTTTTGCTACCGCCATGCTATCTATGCAAAAGCGACGATATCAGTGGTAAGGACCGCACGGGTATAGATAACTGCTATACACACAGAACAACAGTATTAAGTTACATTTTGTATGCGTTACGAATAAATACTCAAATTATTATCGATTTGGTCTATTGGCATTTTTCTTTTACGGATGTTTTGCTTACACTGGTAATTTAGTGAATGCAGGCATAGGTGTGTGTTTATAAACATTATATAATAATTATTCACTAGGCAAAGTCGTTTCAGGAAATGTTTTTATTGATCGTAGCATTATTTTTTTGAAAAGAACTATGGCTAGTTTTCCATTGATTACATTATAGTCATCGAATGTACGTACTAGTTTTATCTTATTTGAGTACATTTTTTCTTGTATTAAGTAAGTAGATTTAATAAAATATATTATTTAGTGGAATTCGCATATTGATTGGTTTTTGAAATAGAACTTAGCTAAGCTTTGAGTGTTAAAAAAACTAATGAGGAAATACTTCTAATAAGTCCTAAATAAAAATGATTTCATATTTTGACGGAACCTTAGTATTTTCCGGCGTTAACGTTTATTGATATGAAGTGGAAAGCACGTATCTAATATATGTATACACAGGCCTATTATATTTCATTAAAGTCTTGTTTATACTAATACAGTGCGGTTCGTATTTCAGTAAACGTAAATGTAAAGGGTTTAAATTCTTATGCGAGAAGTTATCAGTGATTTTCAGTGTTTTAATAACAATACAACAATACTGGTGCGTTGAATAAGTTAATTTGATTTGCGTTATGTTCTTTCAAAATAAATTGCTGTAGAAAAAACATTTATGCCTGTGCTGTGTAGTAGATTTAGAATTTTAGTAATTATTAGACGGTTTAAAAATTGTATTAATCAAGAACTGATGACAAATAATAATTTTGTTTATGGACAGTAATTTCAAAAGCCAGACGGTAATTATTTGAAATTATTATTCTTTGAAAACTGATTTCTTTTTTTTGTTTAATTTACCGATTTTTCATGTGCATATTATACCTAATGCTTCTATTAACTCTGTGATGGAAGCTTGAGACTTGTTAAACCCCAAAGTACACTTATTAACTGTTGTTTTGCGTATCTTGAATAATGAATATGACATATAATTATAAATAATAGACTCTAATACCCAATTTCCACTAATAAATACTTGTATGCCAAGTTTTGAAATGAAATTCTTGCGAGCTGTGGCAACTACGCCGCCAAAGTCACGTTATATTATTAGCTGCTGGTATTTGCTGACCTAGATAGCCACTTCGGCTAGCATAGTAGCATCCTTTTCTCACACGAGGAAATATACGCGCAGTTACCAGGCTGAAGAAAGTTTCACTTGTCTCGGTTTTAGAATGTTTGCCGATTTATTGCTTTAGCACGATGAAATTCCTTTTGCTGTTTGGGATATTGAAAGTGATTTTTTTCAGATAACATTTGAATATTCAATTTTTTTTCGCTGTTATAAAACTTGAGATTGAGTTACAGAATTATTTCATCTGTTACTATAGGTTATGAAAAATATCTTGACGGAATTCATATGGACTAGGCTCCATAACTTGTGATGTTTTTCTTTTAATTTGAGTTACTTATGATGAAAATTTGTTATTTAATAATCATATTTAGGTACATTGCAAAAATTACTCTTCTGTAATTTTATTCCCCAAGACACAGTTGTATTGGTGTTATTAATCCGCTCATTATAGCTCTTCGCTCTTCTTTGTATATTAAAATAACTGATTTATATCCAGAAAAACCCTAGTTACTGCCTTTCCCCGCACACGATTTTAAAATTATTTAGAATATTTTTGTGAAGGAATCAGAAAGTTCTTCTTCAAAAATTGCATAGTAATTGTCATATCCATAAATCTAGTCATTAGCGTATACGTTTATCACGGTTAGGTATTAGTATATTAGGTATTTTAAATTTTCTAATATCGGTTATAGGTAATAATTATTACTCCATGCGTCCTAAAGCCGACTGTCTTATATGTAAACGTTCGTCCGCGAAATATAGATACATAATAATGCATTTTCTTTTATTTATTTTAATTCATAGATTGAGTAGTAAAGATAGAGATCTTTGAGTCGTATTTAAGCATTATATTACAGTTCTACCTGATATTGATATGCATAATATCGCGGACATACATTTGATCTTTACTTAAGTTTTAAAGTCTACGTTTACAAGTACTGTCCGAATTCTCTGCAACTGTTTACCTAATCGGTTGTAATTCGTAGGATTCAAGCATTTTCAATAACCTCAGTACATAATGCCTGTTTACAAATGACGTAGATGGAGTGCACTGGGTGAAGTATGCAAATAAACCATTACAAAGGTCTACCAGTGCTTGTCTCTGAAATACGTACATACCGCTATGAATGCCAGTGTTTACAGCATCATTTGCTACTATAAAAATGATAAAATGCGCCGAGCTTATATTTTTTGCGGTACTTAACGAAACATAAATTTACCACGTGACATTAGAAGTTACCACCAAGAAAAAATATTTATTTTGAATTGATATTCGTAACTGTCGTCTTAACTAAATTTAAAATTATTAAAAATTCAGTTTCTTACAATACTCAATATTGGGGGAAAGTGTCTTATGTCATTTCGAATTTTCTAGTGTGGAGGATGTGGCAAATTAATCAGTATTCTCCCGATGATATTTAAAACATGTTCGATTTCAACTTATAAATTCATTGTTCTTCTGGATGTACATATATAGACGTACATTGTCCTGTTGAAATATACACCCTTAAAGTCTGTTAACATGGATTGAAAATACCACATTGTATCGTTTAATCCTCCATTCTCAACATTATTCCAATCTTTGATGATCATCTTGAGGGGTGAAAGTCTATGACTGTAAGAAAATAAACCTTACTGATGGTCTACAGTCTGGCGACTGATGGAGTAATTGTTCTTCTTGTTCCTCGTCCATTTTCATTCCACACTTGAGAAATGCGCATTACATTGGAGGCATTGCGATCAGCGCCTATCGTGGTAGGTATGCCATAGTTCGTCCTCTTATCAGAATCAGTTGTTGGTATTGTCTAACTATTCTTGTTCTATGCATTTGGTTTAAGACACTGAATGTTAAAAGTAAAGTAGAAATAAAAAAAATACAAGTGCGATGTTAAACAGGTATTTTTTTTGACCAGAAGAATTAATGCTAGACCACATATCAGACCACAGACTTTACAAGATGTCGTGGAGGTTTTGTTTGCCGCTGCAACATCCCCTGACTTAACTCCGATAGAATATGAAAGGGATAAATCGACAGAAGCTTCTGCCATTACCACAGCTCTCAAGGACTTGACATTTTTGTTACTTTTTTTGTTCAGTTTGAATAAAATTTAATCTTTTGTTAGTTACAAAAACAAGCAAAACACATTCCTTTTTAGGTGATGCATTACTTTCGAGGTTCATTATCAATGATATTACTCCGCAGTGTAATCAACAATATAAATAATGTATAGTGTCATTTTATTTAGAAAAGTCACGTGGGTTAAATACAACTTAAATTAATTTTTTTGCATTGCATATATCAAAAATAAGGTACCAATTTTAAGACGTATCTCACTGTATCCGTAATAACTGGCAAAAATTAAGTGATGTTACAAGATGCGTATATAGTCACATTAAAAAAAAATGATTCTCAGTATATAAATTTCCGTATAACTTTTTAGGCTCTGCGTTTGGAATATCAATATTATTACTGGTTTACGGCTTACGTAAGGACTACCTGTGTTCTAAATACATTGAATATTAGCTTGAAGCTAATGCAGGACTGCCATCGTTCACGAGAGAAAGTCGACAGACTATACAATTAGGATCTTCTTTGAGTGACAGCTTGATATGACCAAGGACGTCTTAGAAATGCGAAAAAGCCGTCGGTTCATCATCTTTCTTCCCATTCTGGTACGATTATGTTATAGGTAGCTTTTTTTTAGTTCATAGACTGCCATCTCATTGATATGAACGTACTTATAGTAGTTTTAGTTCTCCATAAGTTGCATCAGCAGCTTGATTTTGAGTCATTACATTTGTTAAATTAAAAATTGCTAGTACTATTGAGCGATTTTTATTAGCTGTTTTAAGGTTTTTTAAACTTTTAATCATATATAATGGGCGATGGTTGGAATTAAAAAAATCAAATATTGTGTGTATCTTTATACCGGAAAATTTAATTTGCTAATTAAATAATATATAAATCATTTTTCACGAATATTTCAAATAAAGTTGAAAGATGTACAAAAACGATAGCTCAGCCATTGTAGATAGAATGAATTTAGATAGTTAGCGCATAGCTATCAAACAATTGCCACATTTGCATAGTTGTAGTAATTTAGGAAAATGATGCAGTAAACTATTCTCAGGCATATGTTGTTAATTTATACTATAAAACATATAAAGTCTCATAACTATTGTAGATATTCAATTCTGAGAGAGATAACTCACAATACGTTTTGCGGCATCTGTATGTTCATGCTATGCGTAACTGATCCTTAATGATGAGGAAGCTTCGGTGGTTACGCTTAAGAGACGTCCAAAGGTATATTTAAGCCAATTTAAATTCGTAACCTATTACGCAAGTTTATTTTAAAATTGACGATTATTAAATTGATATTCAGCCATGTATGAAATTGCAGAAGCGTCGCTTAATTATGTAATCCCTGGTTGAACTCTTCATCGTCGTGTAGACGTGCAAAAATACATTTGGCGCAAACAAACTGCGAACAGTTGATAATGGCATCCCCGTATCTGTTGCTATTTTAACAACTGTTCGTCGTAATAGCTCAAATACGACATTGATGTAATTACGAGATCGTTACGAAAGAAAACAAGCTGAAAGGTCACTTTTACAAATTACAAGTAATCTGTACCTACTCAAACAAAATCTAGTAAGGTTGGTGCGGGAAAATTTTATTGATGCTTCAGCAATAAGTGTTTTGTAATTTTTTTATACATTTCTCTTCTCCTAACAGCCTTAAAAGTAGTAGATGGCGGGGTATTTGTGTACAAGACACCATTAAATTGTGTTTCTAGTTATAAATTTGATTATTTGTAAGATGCCAGTATCTACAAAGGCTGTATTTTTTTATCAACCTGCGATGGGTTATAAAAATATATTTTATTTTAGAAGTTGAGCATAGTATTTATTATTCATTTCTCTGCAAAATCGCCAAAACCATTAAAGCAGTTGTTATATCGACAATGCACGACTGCACTTTGCCAAAGTGACGAACTTTTTAAGCAATTAAATTGTGAGGTTTCCGACCATCTGTGTTATAGTCCGGACTTGGCACCAGTATTTTTTAATCTTTCGAGAAATAAAGGCATTTTTGGGCGGACAACGCTTCATCACCAAGCAAGGGTTCCAATAGGCTATCAAAATGTACCTGACCAAGTTGGCGACACAGTTCTTGGCAGAGGGTATTTAAAAGTTTGTGTCACGATATGACAAATGCTTCAATTATTTTGTATAAAAATAAATGACTTTAATAAATGAATAAAAAATACACACCTTGTCCACTCCCCAGGAAATGTAATCATTAACAAATTAAAAGTTGTTGTACTTGTTTCGGAGGTTGAAAACCTCCATCCTTAACAAGCCAAACTTTTCAACCACTCAAAAATTTGCAAAAATCCAAAAATCGAAAACTCAACGGCTCGCGGAAGTCTGATCAAAAAGACATAATACAGGGTTTCTATAAATGATTAATGCATCCATCCAACATATTCTGTAGTATTTTGTGAGATAATTAACTTTAAGGTTGCAGAAAGCTCACACTTCGGAGTTATGGGGTGACATTGATCTGCAACCTTCAGTACTATGCCCGTGCATATTGTAGCTTGGCAGCAGTTAAAAATGGCGGCACAAAGAATTCAGAAATCAACGCCACCCGCGTTGCATGAATCATTTATAAAAACTTTGCCCTGTATAACCCAAAATCAAAATATACAATTTTCGACACGCAGTCCGTTATTTTTAACATCAAAAATCATACGAAACAACTGATGGAGGTTGGATTACATCCTCTGAAACATGTACAACTTTTAATGTTTTAATAATTATAGTCTCTGGGGAATAGACAACGTGTGTATTTTTATTCATTTATTATATCACCCACTCCATCAGCAAGACCTACCTAATATCGTGGGTGGCTTTACCCAACTTTTGATAAAAAATATTTTTTTATGTAAAGAGTTCTTATTGTTATAATCATATAACTCATCGAGCAAGTTTTGAAAGTTGTAGACATTTTCGATAAACAAATCCCATTTTATGTTCAATTAATTGTCTATACATTTGTTAATTTGTGTTGTTTAAAAAGCTGATGTTTAACATTTCATTATCAGTAACCTCAGACTACCGTTGTATTGTTTTATAAATAAAGGACATTTTAGCGATTTGCACAAATGTAAACTTATATACATGGTGGACAAATTCCCTGTCACCAAGGCAATTTATTGTGTATATACATCTAATCTAACTTTTGTATAACTCGTGCAGAAAGCCCAATTCCATTGTTTATTCGTACGTTCGTGGTTTGTGGCTTGTATCGCAGATAATGTACTCGTTTCTTATCAGCGTAGAGCATTGGAGACCTTGAGATAACGATATTTTAACGATTGGTACGACCAAGTTCACCGCAATCAGGCCTCACGGAAACAATCTCATTAGATATCAACAAACAAAATATTTGCTTTGGATGCAATAGGATTTTATTAAGTATACACGTGATATATGTCCGAGGAATGTAATAATAATATCGTTCGAGATTGTAACCGGCAACGTGTAAAAAGAGGAGAAAGTAAACAAGTTGTTGGTGTCGCGAAGCTTCGTGTTTATTTGTGAAACTATTTATCGAGATATAACGGGTTGTATAGCATTTGTTATTGGCGCATTGTTATTGGCTTGCTGTATGCTTGTCTCGGACATTTTCTGTTTTTGCAGCTGGAAACATAATAAATTACAGGCCATATCTTCAGTGCCTTTTATGCCCTTATAGTACGCGTCTACTGTTGATCATTCCGTAAAAGCTTGTCGACTAACTCACCCGGAAAATACAACGGATATCTACGATTTCTATTTCCTTTCTATGAAGACCACCCAACGCGTATCTTTATTTTTTGTAATAAATACTGCGTATTCCTTATTGTTGCATTAATTAACGTTTTAACATTTTAGGTGTCTTTCTAGAAATATGTAAAATCGTTCTGATGTCATTTTTACACCAGTCAGACGTTCGCAACCAAGACAATTTTTTTATTGGTACTCACTTTTTTTATTTTTTTACCGATCTGGCACTGCTTCTTGTTAAAGACTATGATTTTCGTCTCACGTTCGTCGAGCGTTCGTATATTTGTAGCTCGTATTTACTATACTTGTTATTCTGTGGATTTTTCTCAGCTTACATCCTAGTTGCTATTTTTTGCATTAAGTAACCTAAAATCTATTTTATTCTAATTTATTTTACTGAACTAAACCTTTTTTGTTAAGTTGTCAGATCAGTGCTTAAAAGATACCTAAAGGAATAGTTTATATATATTTCTGAAACACTGATTTATAAAGTTAATTAAATGATACCACATGCCGCAAATAAATGAGAAAAGCAGTACCTACATTAAGTCATTCATCCTAATTTGCACTTATAATTAATGTTTTATATTAGCCGTAGCGGCTAGTTGTTCCTCTCAATTATTCTTTTAATTTTCCAGAGTTCCTGTCATGTAATCACTTTCATTTCTTTCGTAGATTTTTCAGTATGCGGTCCTTCATATTAAGCATGTCTTCAAAATATTCCTTTCATCTTTCCACTATGCTAACTTAGCAGTAGTTTCTATTTTAGCAAATATTATTTAAATATCATAAATACAATAAATGGTATTTATACTGTCGGAATTCATGCCTGATGCAGTTACTTGTGAATTAAAATGTAAAGTGTATTTGTAAACTGATGTTAGATTAACCAGTACATAAGAGTAAACTCATACCTCATGTTCAGTGCTCGATTCAATGTAATCATCTTTGTGAACGCACATGAATGTGTTCATAATAGGTTTTGCGTCTGAGCTTTAAGGTATGACAACAAACGTAAGCTGTAGTTGTATCAAATGGTTTCAAGACATTGCGGTTAAGTACAATTGTAATAGCTAGATTGCTAACTTAATCTATCGTAGCCTGATTTGTACAGGTAATTGTTGCTACAAAGAAGAGTCTTTTATTGAAAGAGATGAAATGAAAATATATAATGATTGTGTCGATTTCACGCTGTATGGTTGTAACTTCTTCACGAGAATAGAACAGCTGATTTAGTCGAAACTTTTGTCTTTATCGTTTCATAGTTAAATGTAAATGTTTGTAATTAAACCTACACTTGCAGAATGTGTTTTACTCTCGGTTTTACCACAATAACTCGTTAACTCAAAAAGTCTCTTCAAAATTATCTTTGACGTTTTGTTTTAAAAAATCACTTCTGAATAAATTACATATAGTGTTCTACTAAATAATTTTATTTTTTGGCAATAAACTTTACAACTATTAGTGATAATTGTTTCACTGGACAACAGAATCTTCGGAAGTAAACTAAAGGTTTAGCAATACAACATGTTTATGCAATTATTAATAAAATGGGCGTCGTGTAAATTGTATATTGATTTCAAATTTTTAAGTTTTTCTTAATTAAAGGTTCCTAAATGTCCAGTCATTTTCCTTCTTCTAGCACATGAAGTATGTATTTTAATTTTGCTTCTAACATCGTAAGAATGACTGTTTATTATTAGCCAGTAACAAAATGTTGTCAGGTGTCCGCCGATGTTTTAACGACTTTCTCTTGTATCGAAAAGGCTCATGAGGCGCACTCTGTCGTGAAGTGGTACGCAAGTAGCTTACGTACTAATTGTAATTCATTGACCTCGAATGCGCTCCTGATATCGGGATCCTGTTTTTGTTTTTCCGCACCTTGATTGCGTAAACGTTAACGGAAGTTGAATGTATTCTTACACCAAAGAAAATGAATATCTTATGGCACATTAAAAGGGTGAGCAAGTGAGCGTATGAATTTGCTTTCCGGGGGTTGAATTTACACGTCAGTGATCTTGCCCGAAATCAATACGGAGGGCTGACGAAATTGCAAAACTGCCCGCGGTAATACGGTGCTGCAAACAGGCGACTGACGAGAAGGCAAACGTGAAATGTTTCATGCCGTATTCAAGGCAAAACTTGAAAGAAAAACAATGACCTTATTAGATTCGATTAGTTTGTAATTTGGTCTCCTGTTGCACATAAATTTCTTTAAATAAGTGTGTGTGTTCTTTTATTTATATTATTATTGTATCGAACGTAATACAACTTATGAGCTTAATTGATCATTATTGTCATTTTTATCGATAATTTAGGATTTAAGTAGTGTAAGGGCAAAAAGTTAATTCGTTCTGAAACAATTAATAATATTCTACTATATCTAGGATATACGATTATTACACTTTTGTCTGAAGTATTTTAAAATAAGCAGAAAATATATTCGAAAAGTGAAAATACCATCAGATAGGAAATAAAATTTCTCACAAAAAGTGTTTTAATAAGTTTTTCCAAAATTGTGACATTTTTGAAATATTTTCAAAAACTGGATTTTGGACCCTGTCTACTCGATTTTTTAAAATTTTGCTATTATATAGAAAATCAAATTTCTGATCGAAAAGCACTCTTGCAATTTTTTTGTAAGAAAGAAAAAAACGATTTATCAAAACCTCATTATTGATCATACAATAAAAGAAATAAAAGCGTAAATGTCATTTTGACAATTTGATGTGGAAGTATTGATTCAATTTTCAGCGGTTTCTCTTCCTGAAGCCCCACACTAGACATTCATACTCTATTTGTGTTGATGGTATACTTGCTGTAGATTACTGAGTTTTAGAAATTTAAAAATTTATTGCGTCCGCCGTATTTTATTCAGCAACCATTTGCAATGATCTAGTCTTTTGTTGAAGTCTTCCTCAGTCGAAGCCTGATGGCAGGTAAGCATGAAATTTTTGTTCTTTTATTCGTCACATTCTTGATTTTTCTGTGCCAAGATTACTACCGATTTACCGTGTGCAAGTATGTCTATTATACATTGTCTTCATTTCAGGTTTTTCGCCCTCATGTGGAATATTTATACATTTGCTTGTCCCATTTGACCCAATAATTTTGCAAGATATGTAAATAGTTCTTTGAAATAATGTTTCTTGCTGAGGATATCTAATTGTAATAACGGCACTTTCTGAACATTCAAAATGAACTTTGTATACGTCCTAGGTATCGGCATTAGAATATGACATGTTTTTCTTCAAATTATCTTGACTGATGGCATTAAYCAAACGAAACTCCGCATATACGTTCATTTTACAATCACATTTGATCTTATATATCTCTAAGTTGTATCTGTTTATAATACTTTAATTTTGAGTATTTATCTCTAATTCTGTAGTGAAAAGAAACAGAAGCTTTCAATTGTTCTTCACCATTTATGCAGCCTGTAATCGAGTATTCAGAAAAGAATTGAAAAATACGTAAATGTATCTAAAGAGATTCAGTTGCGAAACGCTACTTACTGTTTGTAAACAGTTTCCTTTGAAACGATTCGTTCGAGCTACCGTTACAGCAGTTGTCCCTTGTGGATAAATACCCCTCTCCTCTCATGCTTATTTTTTTTACCAATTACGCCCTCTCGGTAAACATAAAATTATTTGGGTTAAACTGTACCACTTCATTTGTTATATTTTCCCAAACCGTATACGTAACCGTACAGCCTATATACTACTTTACAAAATAATTAAAAAACAAAAAAAGCTGGCTCATATTCTCGTATATTGCATACCAGAACCTAGATTGTATAGGGAGAAAGTATACACTTCTAGATCCTAAGCGCCTGTTCTTAAAATCTGATGTAATAGTTGTGCGTGTCTGATAAGTATCATTTAGTGGTACGTGAATGTACTTTACAACACATTTACAATAGTTGGTAGCGGCCCGGGAATAATTGAGAGTGTAAAAGTTTTTATGGACTAAATGTTGTTCAGAGTAGTTCACGGTAAGTGGCCTATTAGAAGATTCATAGATAACAAATGTAGCCGGTTTCTAATGGGTCATTTGATGGTGGAAATGTTATGGACATGACGTACCAGTAGCTGAATCCGAGCTGGCTACTTAAGTAAATCAGAAACTGAAAATTTTGTTTTTTTTACTATTACGTATCAACAAACGGTGTCTATTTACAAACACTAAAAATAGCATTTTGTGTCTCTTATTTAGAAGTAGTAATGTGTGGGCTGAATATTATATAATGTATTTTTTTAAATAGATACTGATGCAGTTGCAGTCTATTAATAAATATCAATTAACGATTAATTCTGCATTTTGAGTGAACCAGGGAACACAGCAATTTGAATTATAAACATAAAATGTTTGCTGTTTTGAATTTAAAATATTTTGTTTTATGTAGTAATACATATTGACATTTATTCTTTAAAATGTTTATGTGACCACCTCAAGATGGGCTGATAAACAGACCAATTACACAAAGTACTTTGCGTCCGCGACCCTAATTACAAATCTTTTCGGTAGCATTATTGCGTGCTTGAAATCAAGCCGTCCTTGTTTTTATTTCGCCTTGTAGAATTAACTACGCCAAACAAGTGATAAATCTTGCTACTTCCGACAAAAATATTGGAAATAAGTGAATATTACGCTACATGTAATCCTTATTATACGCTATAAGCCTTTCTTGACGTGCAGGTTTAGGTATACCCCCGCCTCCCAAAATTTCCATATTTACCAGAGACTGAAAACACTTTCGGTAAACAAAACTGTGGTTGTAAAATTTATGGGTGTCTACCTACTTTCATACAAGAAAGACTTTAATACTGGAAAGATATGAAAACTAAAACTGTAAACTAGATTACAGTAAGTCGTTCAAATGTAAATGGTTCGAAAAATAAACACTTAAATGAAAAACATCCAGTAAAAAAAACTACATTTCACAATTATTATAGGATACTGGGGTCTTCTTTGGTTTTTTCCTCCATTCCTGTAAAAAAATGTGGGTAAGCTGTAATTTTTCTTGGGTACGTCTGATAACGCGTTGTATAAAAATGTATTTTTTTATTTAAAAAATCCTGTTTATACTTATTGAATAATTTTGTTATGACTTACATTATAAACTGCTTTAACTGATTGTTAACGAGTTATTCATCTTTGACACTTGAAAAACATTATAAATTGTTTCTTCAATGCGATGTGGAATTTTTAATTTTATCCGTATGATTATTTACTAAAAATTAAAATATAATGAAAATATTACGAAGGTATCGATGCTTCTGACATATATATTTGTACACTCTGTGCTTGACAATTATGTATATAAATTCTATACATTTTGCCTTGAGCATTTATGTCTATACCACCTTGTCTACTACTACCGCTAAATAATATTGTCCATAACACCAAATGACACCGTTAGATGGCATTTCCTGTAGGGAGGATTTCACGGAACGTACCCCACAACGACAGATAAGACGTGGACATATTTTCTATCTGCAATTTAAGATTGCTAAAAAAGTTAAGGATTCTTTTGCATGAAATTTCATATTTTATGTGTACTGTAGCTACTAATGTAGGAATCTCAGAGTAACACTGTGCCCAAAAACCAAGGTGAATTTGCTTAAAAAGTAAAAAATATTAATTTATCCTTTCAAATAAATTTCGTCACCCTCAAAGTAATCTCCATTCGATACAATGCACTTATGCCAACTCTCGAAACAGACTGAAAAGTCCATTTTCGGTATGACCTTAAGTACTTTAATCGATCTAGCCAAAACTGAGTCCACGGAGTAGTCTTTTGCGTTTAGGGAATAGCCAGAAGTCACTTAGCGTTAAATCAAGCGAATACGGTTGTTGAGGATCGATACGCTGTGTGAGCTGTGAGCTGGTGCATTATCAGTATGTAAAAAGAGTTGTATGTCCATAATTCCGGCCTTTTACGGCGAATAGGGTCAAGCAAATGACACTTAGGCAATGTACCTTGTTAACAGTTTGGTCGTTTGGAAAAAATTCGTAGTGCACCACCCCACGATAATCAGAAATAACTGTCGATATAACCTTGATTTTTGAGTGAGTTTGGCTTGTTTTTTTCGGTCTTGGTTCACCTTTTGCAAGATATTTACTCCATTCATTGGCTGTTTGTCGATCATAAGCGTAAATCCAAGTCTCACCTTCAGTAATGATGCGTTTCATGACGTAGTCAGAAATCTCGTTTCACAGATAACATCGCGATGCTTTTGTTCCAAAAGGTTGAGCGTTTTTGGAAACCAAAATGGTTTGATACGTCTAAAGTACAACAAATCTTTTAAAATGGCATTTACCATTTTGCGCTGCCAACGGAATCAATAAGGTCTCGARTGATTCGAGCAGAAGATCTTAGATTTGATGAACATGTTGTTCATCAGTTGACGGTGATGATAMTATGGTACGCTGCTCGTCCTCAACTCTTTATCTGCCTCTACCACTTGCAAACATTTTTTGTATTTTATATTTTTTATATGATCTTATTACCAAAGACCGTCTACCAACCTACAAAAAATAATTGTATGTTTTCATAATACCCATGAATTTTAAATACGTAATTTACCTTATTTTTTGGACGCAGTATCGTAGTAGCTTGAGTTTTTTTTTTGGGAATATTAAAGATTTATTTAAAATAGTGAGCTCAAGAGTGACATGTTGCTGCTTCATGAGTATGCTTAAAGGTTGTCGGTAAAGATACAATGTTATGGTTGTTGTAGAAGGCAAGAGGTTGGTTCTGATGTATCAATTTATTTACTTACCAGTCGTAGTTATGCGTTATAAAATTTGTCGTGAAGGAACAACACGAGCAAACTTACATGTGTCCTTTCATAATTACACTCACAAACCCCCCATTATTAACACACCACTGACTCCTTGCACGCAGTGATAATGAATTAATAATGTTAGTATTGTTAATGTCGTTATGTGGGATATATTTTGCAAAACCTTGCCATCAGTGCATAATACTGCATTTCACGGTTCTATTATGCAAAGTAAAATGCTGCTACACTTATTATTCTTTTTGAATTGGCAATGTCCATGCCCCCGCACACCCTATAATGAACGTGGGCAAACGATTACATTGCTAATATTATGCGGACGTTAACGGTTATTTAATAAATAAAAGGAATTTGTTGGAATTTCAATTATAAAAGACTACAGCAGGCGAAGTTAATCCATCAAAACTGTCTGAGGCTCCTCTAAAGCAGGAAATTACAGTAGGCTTATGTTTCCGGTAACAATAGCATCGTTTTTCTTTCCCTTTGCGGCGAGTAGGTGGACACTGGTAGAAAGATTTGGCTTCCCATGTAATAGAGTTAACTGAAATTGCATTGAGACATTGAATAATAATCTGCAGATTAGGAAATAAGTATTTCTTGCGTAAATAACTTCGACATGCGATCCAAATTTTCCCAGCACGTAACTCCTTTATATTGGGAAACAGTGAATGGAATTCATGGTGCACCAGCCTGTATATTAACAGATATCTTTAAAAGTAAGAATTTAGGATGGCAATGCCATCTGTCAGCATTACACTGACATGATGACAAAGCCACCTAGCTGCCATAACGGGAACTACTTCCTAAAGCAAGTGACTGCACTGATGAGCTGTAATGACAGCGAAATAGTACTATCTGCAGTTGGTTGAGGTGTAGACAGCACAGCATAGACATGCATTTTAAGATATCTTTAAAATATCTTTCTTCATATAGTGTTTTACTTTTATTAGAACTAAATAATCTTGTGGTCTTTAACTTCTCGTTGTTCAGTTTTTTTTTTATTTCCGCGGTAAACCCGTGATAGTTAAATCTTGGTTTCACCCTCATTTTCACCTAACACCTATCTACATAAAGTATAAAGTATATGATAAAATAGCTCCAAACTTTGTTGTGCGATTATCTTCTGTGTCTGTCTTTGTTCACGAGCAAGCACTACGGTATCCGTCTATTTGATCGGATTTTTTCATGTCTAAATATGCCACCTCTTTTTCTGTGTCTACAGCGTCAGCTTTGTCGACTTTAGTTTAATCGTAAACTACAATTGGGTATTTCAGCGTTTTTTTTATTATACATTCCGAACGATCCAATTGAAATGTTTTTTTTTAAATTTCTTTCAATATTCCCTAGAACTTGGGATATTAATTATGAACAATCAGGTTGTACCGTGTTGAAAAGAGAGGGATAAACAACAATCGGAGTAAGTAGCAACATCGTGTACAGCTGACCACTGACAGTACAGTGACAGCTGAGCTGAATCATCTGTAAACGCGTTTTTTATGTGTTGTGTTTGTTTTTTTGTTTATCGTTCGTTGTTCTTGCTTTAATTAAGCATCATCAAACACAAACACAACAAATCCAACACCGGCAAAGATGATAACGTTTGGAAAACCACGTCTGTTTACAATCAACTTGTCTGACACCCGACATCCGACCGTGATTTGACAGACACAAAGAAATGTAAAGTAACACTGTTGCTAAGTTGCGTATTTCCGTTTTCAGTCAAGTCGTCACACCCTTTGGAGGGCGTTTTAAAATAGTTCAACTTTGACTTGAATATTCATGTACTTAAATACATTTTTTATACTAACCAAAATACGGAATTATTTGCATATGTTACAATTAGTAACGAAACTATATTGAATTCCGTAATTTTTACTTCACTGAAATACCCAATTAAAACTTATACGTAGTATAGTAATCTGTTGGGCTGTGGTATAGTAGTTCAAAGAGATTATTGATTTATTTTTGTATTGGGAGCGCGTCTTATTATTTTCTTATAAATGTATGGGAAATAAAGAATTTGGGTTTTCAAAGTTTGCAAATATGTAACCGCATTTGAAATTGCCCAGTCTTTTAACACAGGTGCAGGAAAATGCCACGTGGTTACATCCGGTAGCATTGAACGTTGTTGCTTTCGGCAGGTTTTGGCTGACGCCTAATTTCGCGCAAAGGCCAACCGTATGAAGTTTTACTGCGCAATGGAATTTCTTTGACTTTCAAACCCCTAAAAAGAACGGCGACAGTGAGTGTTTGATTTCTAATTCTCCAAGCAGCATTCTGTTTGTGCTAATCAGCAACGTAATTTACTTACAAATTAAGGAATATTAATTGTAATTTTTATATCACGGGCAAAACCAGTTTCCATTCAAGGTAATCGATTGTCCGTGCTTGTATAATGTCGATAGTTTTTACTGAGGCCGTTTATAAGTACTAAACGTGCAAACGTAGTGATGTTTTCGAATTCCAAGTTCTGTAAATATTTTGATTTCACCGAATATGAAATCTTCTTGTGAAGCTTTATACAATCCAGAAATATTGGATGGGGTTGCAAGAAATTTTGAAGACAATTTGGATCAATCAGAATGATGAACTTGCTTGATTTCATAACGAACTTTCTTTCATAATGTCTTATTGACAGGTGTTATTATAAAAGGAACTTAGGTCGCCTAAAACGGTATCGCTACCTTGACACGCGTATATTAGAATTTTTTAAAGTAATTTCTTTCAAAAAATTTTCAAAACTGCTGACGATAGACGTCGTTATGTTCAAAGGAAATAAAAATGGGGGTGATTGTTTAAAGTGGGACAGTAGGATTGACACACGATAAGATTGTTTGAGACCCAGTTGGCTTACTGAATCTGATATAATTATTTAGGTATACCTAAAGTTATTGCATGATGGGTCTCTTCAAACGTTTTTGGACCTTTGCTGTGAAAACAAGTTGTCACATGGGTTGCAACCATGAGTTTCTCTTAAGTTCGACGAAACCGAAAACAAATATTAAGTATTATCTTTAAAGTGCAAAGTTTTATCAATCGATAAAAACATTATTGACCGCAATCTTGTGAGATTGTGGTAATATGCTTTTTATCAACTTTAAAGAACGCAACATCACATTTAACGGTGTATATTATATTATTCGGCACCAGTGCTTTCTCAAATTATACGTGTTTCGCTCAGTTACTATAGTATAGTCTTTTCGTATATTTGAAATATAGAAGGGTGAAAATTAGAAAATTAGTTTGCATTTCAGGAATTGCGATACAGTTTTCCAATGTAGCGAACTTCTTAGTTTATGAACTAGTCAAATTAAAAATAAACTTAGCTTAACATTATTTCACATCGTGTTCTAATATTCAGCTGTCGATTTATTAACTGTAAGAATAATCCAACACCTTCATATCCCAAACGGGGCTATAGTAAACAATACCGAGTCTTTCTTAAATTAAAGAATATTATAACTAGTTACAGTAATACTTGCTTCTGATCAAATTTCATAGGTATCCCTAGCCCGGTTTTTAGAGCATTGCGTGCTTAGCCTCTTCCATTATCTGTCTTAAATCTTCCGACAATTGCGGTTAATACATAGCTACCATGTAGGTATAGTTGAAGTTGAGAGACTTGGACCACTTTTTATAAAACTGCCAATGAATTTTAAACAATAATCACAGTTGTTTCTTCTTTATTAGTTAAAATACTGCCAGCTGTGTTAAAGATAGACAAAACAAAAAGAGTCATACTGGTCTATCTGAGATAGGCGATACGGACCTTACATTTTTCTTATCGTTCCTTGAATCTTCGGTTGCGCAGTTTTGACAAGAATATAATAAGTATCATATCTCTTATGTAGCTATCTTTAACATATTATTAGGCAACGGATCCGGTTATATTTTCTAGTAGTAACATGGTGATCATCGCATTGCAGTCAGCAATGGTTTCATCTCTACTTGAGGGATCGTCTAAAAAGTTTGGCTTTCGTTATCTTTTTTTAGTTTTTTTTTGCTGGGATAGTTTTGTGTATTCTGAAGTAGCGAAACGCTGGTTAGATTTGCAAGAGCTTTTCTAACGCATGGCGTCATTACTATGGCGAAAGTGGAATCTCATAGATTACATCACTGTAGAAGTGATCAGTGTAGATTTTTGGTCCACACAAATATTTTCCGTTTGCTGTGTTATAACTTGAATTATTATTTTAACATCCTTCGGCAAGCCTCCTAGTAGTTTCCCCAGATTTTCATAAAAATGCCCGATCCAGTATAATGGGCAGACAGACGATGGTTTCACCCTTCGCGTTGGCAGTGTTTTAGTTCCTCATACTGCTTGACGTAACCGGTGTGGACATCAAGCTATAAAACCGTTTAATCAGTTCTTTAATGCTTAAAGCTTTGGCATACAGAAGAAGAATTCGTAACTGCTTTACGTTTTTTTAATCCTCGAGCATTTAATATTGTTACTTAAAATGTCGTATTTTGAGGTGCAAAATTATATTATGACGTCATTTGGTTTCCAATCAATCGCCTTAATTTTATATTTCATAAATGACAATCCTCTGTTTTTGCTATTATAATAGCTGTTTCTATTGTCTAAATGATGAAAAGTTGTTACCATGCATAACTATGTATTTTACTGATAAAATGTTAAATTTCAGTACTTACGTATACAGGACCAAAACTCAAGTACTATTGTACTGGTTTCGCGCCGGTGTTGTTTTGATCCATAAATTCAAATAAATATACTGTTAAAACATTTTTTAAAGTAACATTACATTTACTGATGAGGTTTTGTCTGGATGGATCGGTGCTTGACTACAATGGGCGTGTAACCCCCATTTTTTATTGCAGAATGTGAATTTGCCTGGAAAAACTAATAAACCCGTGTTTTTCCTTGCTGAGCGCTTAGTTAATGCTTAAAAAATTAATAATGTTTAAAGTTGTTGCCATCTACCGGTGTCATTTGAAACCTCTATAGCATGACAATTGCATTTTAAGTGGAGTTATCCATAATTAAAAGCAAGAGAAAACATGTGGTTGCCATTTAAAAAAAACGATGATGACGTTGCCAGGAAACCAATGACGTAATACCTAATATTTTGTACTTACGTCGGCGTCGATGACATTTTAGAAAGCAGAATTAACCTTTCTGAGGATGTTTTTAAAACAAATTAAGAGAGTTGGAATTTTTGTTTAAAACTTTTGCATCGCGTTGTATTTGCTGTACCTTCGTTTGGTACATTTATACTACGACTCACCGTAATTCACACAATTTCAGTAATTTTATTCTAACTGAATAATAACTTTGCAAACGTGAAATATTTTTTCTAATTGTAGAATTTGTACTAACGTTATTTGCGTTAACACGCAAATGAGGGACTTTATAAGATATTACAAGTCTGCGGCCCGTCTCTCTTCAATTTAACGTAGTTAATGATATGGGCAAACTCCAGTTTTCGAGTAACCACTGCTCCTTAGTGCGCCTTCGTCTTATTAACTCCAAGATAGCCTATTCTCTTAATTTCCTCTTATAAACGCAAACAACTTCGATCCAGCTATGTTGAAAAGATCGAGAAAATTTTAATGAGATCCCGTTTTAGCCAACTGTTTACCGGTCTTCTTAGGTGCTGACTATAAATAGAATCGTTTTGTGAAATCGGATATCTAAGTTTTGTATTTATCTGCAATTCTTTCGCCAGGGTAGCCATAATATCTGCTTACAAGATATCGAATGTCTAATTAAAATTTTAGAATTCGTTGACCGATATTAATTATTATTATTCGAAAAATGTTCTTACATTTAATTAAGGAACTGCTCAGAATTATTACCGCTATTATCAACATAAAATGTTAGAATGATTCTATTAAGCAATTTTGATTTAGTGCTATATCGGGCAAACGTGGGCACTTTTCTACTAGTTCACCAATTCTGGGAGTATTGAAAAATGTGTTGATCCATCATTAAGTTGAATGGTAGCGCATCTTCATTAAGAATGTTTAAAAGTATATTCTAAATGAATAATAATTAAATAATCGTATACTCGTATGCACAAATATCTCACTCTAGGTCGCGTGTGTGGTATAGTAATAATTCTGACTCATTTAACATTAATGTGAAATTTCCATTAGTTACTTATACATTTTCAACATTGCCAWTGTGTGGATTGTTGTGGCTCCACATGTGCATTAATAACTKAATAAACCATCTATTGAGAAATACTTTATCTGTTTAAAACGTGTCTCTGGCTAAACCAGGTTGATCCTAAATATCATTCAGCATAATCTTAATGTGTTTATATAATCAACTGGTATTAGTGCTGATGTTTTGTTAATGAGACCAGTTGTTTTTCATGATCTGTTAAACCCTCGATAATTATCTCATAATAGATAGTAGTTGTTAAATTGTTTAAATAATCGCAATAATAATAAATCAAATAATTTTCTCTGTTTCATCATCAACGGGATAATGTGGTACATATCTACAGGGAGTCCCACAAAAAACGTTAGAAGTGTCTGAGAAAATATACATTGGGAAATTTTGAAGATTGACACACTAATCCAACAGTGCCATTCATACCGTAGCGGAAATAAATTATTTTATTTATACTAAAATATTCTAAAACTGCTACAACTTCAGGTTATACCAGTGCCATGGAAACAATGATTACTCTTTATTTATGACGAACTTGACAAAATAGTTATATATCCTGATAGATGGCCAATACCAATAATTGATATTAGAAGGCTTTTCAGTAACTTTGGATAGTTTAAGCCGAAAATTACAAAAATTAAACCTAACGTATAGAAGTCTTATGGTGCTCTTTCATAATATTTTGTAAAAGTGCTACTATGTATAGTTGTTCTTAACTAATGAAATAAATTCTTACCAAATGTAAATAATGACAATACCTAAACAGTGGTTTGGGCTTTTTATACCAACAAGTGTAAGGTTTAAAACACAGATTTTTTACGCTTTGCGAGTTTATGACAGGAAAAGTACAAGAAGATTACTTGTTTCTGAGTAACATTATTTGGAGCGATTAGGCATAATTTTCTATAAATGGAGTTTATAACAGACGAAACAGTCATTATTGGGCTGTGATAACGTCATTTTCAGGATTGTTATCAATTTAATGATTACTGTGGAATTAAAAATGATAACGGTGTGTCTGCATATCTACGAAGAAAATTAGAATACCAATGCGTTTATAGCAGTTTATGTTTTGGTAAAAGCTGTTAACAATTTACCAATAAATGAAGCAACTGCTGGGTGGTATGACTGTGTTTTTGTTTTTTTTAAATTGCAATTTTGTTCATGTTTTCTTAAGAGTAGTAACTATCCGATGAACTAAAATTAAAATTGCAGCTATAACATAGAAATATTTTTGTTAATTTAAATTCATAAAAATTTATGGCACGCTATCAAATTTATATCTTGGAAATGCGGCATGAAATGACTTTTGACTGCATAATAAACATTAGATCGCCAATCGTCCTTAGAAAATTTTAAATAAGACAATGTTACGGTATAACTGCAACAGAACCGTTTTGACAGCTGTAATTTCATTAAAACAATTTTCATGATTTCCATTGCATATTATCAGCCTAGATATAGCTAATTTTAACGTGAAATTGGTACACATTTTGAGAAAACTTCTTATAATTTTTAAACAACAATAGAAAATTTACATAAGTTTTTTTTGAAACATGGAAAATATTTGACTTCAAAGTTTACTAAATGTGATGTGCAATTATGATTACCCTGTAGATATTTAACAAATTACAAAGATACTGATTAATTGTACATTAATAGCTCTTTACGAAAGCCAAATATTATTTTTCAGTCAAAATCAGAGTATGAAAAAATACAGGATGTTGGATTTAAAATAAGGAAGAGACGGGTAATCGGAAATTGGAAATATTTTAGTTTCGAAGGCGCCGTTTGAATTAGTGTGTCAATTTTCAAAATCTTTCATCCCTAATATTTCTAACTAAAGGTTTTCGTTGGACATCTTGTGTGAAAAAAGTTTCTAACCAGTAGTTAAAAAAATTCTGACAATCGGTATAATATTCTAAATCGTGTCTTCTACGACCAACTATATTTTTTTTTAGGTTGTCAGCGTTCTTTCTTACCTTCTTGTTATTAACTTATTTATCCATACTGCACGTCAGGTCGCGATGTTTTGAGGATACCACGTGACCATTTTGACCTTCCCTTTTTCCTGATTACCACAGTGTTAGAATCAAGGAGAATTCGAGTAAATGCACAAACTTACGTTTCATATAACACAGCTCGGCCGATCGTTTCGTAACAACCACAACGAATTACGAATTTGTCATGCTTGCTAAATCACTGGCTAACTGTAAAATCTCACAGACTGTTATTGTTTTAAACGCTATAGGTAGCAGGTGAACATGGTTAAGAAGATCATCCGCGGAGATAACCTATTCAAGGAATATTGATTTATTTATAATGCAATTTTCGCAAGAGTATTATGCGTTTTGGACCTAAGATTATTGTTATCGACAGCTCTACAGTTTTGTGCTGCGACCTGTTTAAGCAAACATCGATGACCTTCAGGTTTTTTTATTGATAACTGAAAGTATGTGCATTTGTAAATAAAGCAGTCCATTCGTTGAATGTGCAGCGTGTTTTAAAGTGTAATGCATCCGACCTTGTACATATTATAGACGTATAAACATTGTTAAAAGTAACAAATTTTATTACTAGCCTACGAATAATTTTTTAGAAGCCATTTGTATGGGAATAACTCTAGAGAAAGTGCAGGGCTAAAAAAAAAGATTTCGAATTTTACTAATAATCTTACTGAAAGAGCGATATATTTTGACAAAAACATGCATTTTATTAGCATTTCTTATAAAAAATGATGATGTGACAAATCAAGCGGGTTGCATTTATATAGCAGGTCAGTGTATCTAGTGTACAAATTCAAATTAGTCGTCAATGGCAGGTAGCTACGATACAGTTGATTTGATGTTTCAAGGTTTTTCATAATCATTTTATATATAAATTTATTTGGTAGGTGTTGAGTTGAAGATCAGGAACGGTTTTCATATTCGCTGCTAAAACTTTCAGTAGCTTTCACTAAAATATTTGTTTGCATTCGTATGCGCCTGAAACTTCAGGATCAGACATAATATATCGCAATTCAGCAGTAATTGTCTCATTCGGTTAACTAAA
Organism: Rhyzopertha dominica; assembly: GCA_025024175.1. Taxonomy (NCBI): domain Eukaryota; kingdom Metazoa; phylum Arthropoda; class Insecta; order Coleoptera; family Bostrichidae; genus Rhyzopertha; species Rhyzopertha dominica. The sequence goes on from QCXZ01000041.1 coordinate 24,212,938, forward strand.
TGTGTTGCGATATTGGATTAAGTTAGACGTATGTCTTCGTTTGAATAACGTCGCATTATTTGATTCACTGTGATACGAATTAACAAGTCGCATATTTCTGAACCAACAATTAATTTTCCTAATGTACTTACTTATATTTAACATCTAATAATAATTGGGTAGGTATTTGCCATGTATTTATATTTTATTAAATTGCATATTAATAGCTAGCATCTAATCTACAAAACAGCTGTGACAGCTTATAAATTCAAAAAATGGTTCGTAAGGTGTATTTTTAATATTAAAAATGTGAATATTTAAAGGGACCGCCAAAACGCGAACATATTGGGCGTGGCGTCAGGTGTGTCTCGTAAATGGCCACTTGTTTACATGTGGGGTCAGCGCGTCACGCGTCTGCCTCAGCCCGTCAATTTATCAGTTTGTTGTTGGCGTTCATTTTGTGACAAGCGAATTAAAATACGCCAATAAAAAGTGAAATACTTATGAGTTATGACTTCTGAAGGCATTTTCATTGTTATGGAATTTGTGTACAGCGACGAGCGGTTCAACTCGGTGGAGATGAGGAACGTAAAAGCAAAAGCAACAACATAAGTAAACTTTTTATTTTATCAAATTAACGTAGCATTGATAATTTGATCACAGTGGGTTGTTGGACACGTACTATTTGTAAACATAAAAATGCAAGAATAAAAAATGTTTACTAAACTTGACATGTATAGGTCAGAATATATTGCCATTTATTTTCGGGGCTGTTGCGGCTCGTCTTTCTTTGTTATAACATTTCCCTCTGTCAACTTAAATCGCATATAATTTTCCATATCCTCTTTAAGCTATAATAATATGGAAACTGAATGGTAAACACCTATAACCCTAAAAAGAATAATAAAACTTACATTAAGAATTAAGATGATCTTCACAGCAGAAAAACAAACTTTGCGATTTCGTCATATCACGTCTAGGGGCCTTAAACAACTTTTTTATACGTTGATAATCTCGAGGAACGGTTACAAAAATATTTTGTTAGCTGTACTGGCTGAAGTACTTTCATAACCATGTACAAAACAACACTTGTTTTGTTTTCCATATATGCCATAGATGCTTGTAAAACTACACAAATCACCTTTTGATGCGACCCCTCTTACACTGTCCTTTCAATAAACACCACAAAAAAGCTTTTCCAACACAAGAATGATACTACACCATTAAACAGCACGCTCCTCGGTAATGTTTACATGACACTTGACGTCACGAGTGGAATAACCTTGGATAGCAGCGTTTTGGCGGTGAGTCCTAAGATTCGAATTTTAGACCTGAAATTCTCTACCTACATATTTTTTTGTTTTTTTTAACATGGCGATCTATGCATTTCAAGATTTATTTTACGTAATTTTCAAAAAAAGTGATAATACCCAATTCTTTGTTGCAACGTTTTTCATGAACCTTTTTTAAAATAAATGACCTTCCAAATACAGTCCCTCTTTTGTTTTATGTAGAGTATGTCTATTTTACCCTGCTTTGACAACTCACGATCACACCTTTTAAATAACGACATGTTTCTTCTTTTCTTTAAAACAACTAGTGATATAAAACTGCGTGTTGAAAAATATGACGGCATACCTAACTGTGTAACTCCAAAGTACTGGGGAATTATGTAGTGCCTTTACGTTTCATTTTAGTTCCTAGTTTTAATAATTAGGTGCGCGTGTTTTTGACTTGATTGGTTTGTGAAAGTGCGTCATAACGGCGCAGCTTAATTACCTGCATGCTTGCACCACAAATCGGTGCAAATTAACTACCTGATATCGGTGCCGATGGGCCGTAAGTGCAGGAAGTGGCAGGTTGTCATTTCCTAACTGCTTTGATGAAGGCTGATACTTCAAAGGACATTTGCGTTATCAGATTACATATAGATACTTATCTACATATGTAGGTATAATTCCGAAATAACATATGTACGTACGTAAATACGTTCGTAGATTTCTACCTGTGAATAGTTATTATGTATTTTCTTAATTTCATTTTTAATTTTGATTATACTTAAACTGGACATTCCAAAGTAAAAAGTTGTATGTAAATAATAAGAATTAACAACACACAACGCAACTCATGTTTACGTTAGTTGTGTTTATAATTTTAAGTGACTTGAAATGCAGATGCAGTAGATGTGGTTGAATAATTGCTGAAATATTAAAGCTTTGTTGTCCCACTATTCTTCCTTATCTAAGGGTTTACCTCACATACATAATAAACTTCTGTATAACAAACAACACTTTCGCTGAGAAATGGAAGAATCCAATACCTAATGGTGCCAAAGAGGTCAGCCCTTTAACCTTTGATGATTTTTGAGAAAGTTGTTTACCGTTACATTAGAAACTATATATCAGAATAAGAATAGTATGGTTCAATAAAGTTTTTGCCAGAATCGCAGTATTTCAATTAAATTGCCGAAGGTCACCGATCAATTATATCAGCAACAGACAGGGATTAAAGAACTGTATTCATCTTACTTGATTTTAGCAAGGATTTTGACACCATTTCGCATTCAGCAGAAAAGTTGTTGGAACAATATCTTTAACTTGAGATGTTACACATGTGTCTAGATTGAGTCCACTGTGGTTATATTTGGAAATAAAAAAAAAACTGTATCGATCTTTCATGTTGGGCCAGTTTCTATGTTGAAAGATTTACGCCTCCCATTGTCCTTGCAATTGACTAACTGGCAGTTTAAAGAACATTCATAGCCACACTTGATTTTAGGGACGATCTTTCCTCATAAACATTTATCAAAGAATATTAAAGCTGCCTTGTATGATAGCTCACTTCTCTTACAGTACTGATTTTAGATATAGACTTCTCACTGTAGGAAGTAAATTTAAATTTAATGTAGGTTAATAGTTTAAACTCTCCGTTTAAATTATAAAAAAAATACAATTTCTAGGAAACCGTGTTGTGTATAGTGCTACAATAACCTTGGTATGGTATCAAACGAGTAGTATTTTCTGATAAAGCCAATTTCCATTGTAATTGCTTCGGAAACTGTCATAATTATCATTATTAAAACACGGAAAAGTCCTTTTATTTCCGGAGGACAACTCGACAACACCACTGTTCTCTTAACATTTAGACGGGAATTTTGGGAGATCATTTTCTGTAATGGTCTAAGGTATTCTGCTATTTTTAGAGAAGAGAAAATTAGAGGAAACAACATCTGAACTGCAAATTTTCTTACAAAAATGACCAAATAGACGGATTGGCTGTGGGCGACTTTATTAGAATTAGCCATTTGGATGTGTGATCTGGCGAAACTGCCTCTGGGGTTACTCTATCTCTATTCGAAGACTTGAGTAATAGAGAATATTTTAAAGAACGTGCTACTGGGTCATCTTGAACAATGCCTTGAAAAATTAATGGCTGTCTTTTTTCCGCATTCATTCATTCTTCATTTACGGTTTTGTAAAGGAACTTGCAGATACCTGCTTAGTGTTAGGCACCATATTTTCGTAACGCATTTTTAAACCTGCTTGTACGTGCTCACAGAACTCTTCTAGTTTCAAACTTGACTAAATGTGAGAAAAAAATTATGTTGCAATGTGAGCAAGGCATTTTGTGAAAATTTGGTTTTTTACATCTATAAAACCGAGTTATACATTTAATCTTGAAATTTGAGTTCAACAAAAGTAAAATACCTTGAGTTTTAATAACATAATTTTTTAATATACTTTTTTTCATTTACAATATGTTCTAGCGGGTTCCAGAATCAAATTCTTTTCCTAAGATGGTGTAATGCAAGTAAATGGTGTAATCTTTCATGCCTTTTCAAATAGCAGCAAGCAAGGATTTTGTAAACCACCAGGTTGCATAAACTATATTTTTATAAGAACTCAAATTCTCTAGCTAATTAGACATACATATAAATTAGCGTTAAAAATGCACTTAAATTATTACATATCACATCATGTTAATACCAAGCAGTATCTAATCGTATCAAACAGTTGCGTAGATAAGCCCTATCATATGCTGATAACATTCTGTTTCCTGTTTGTCAACTCATCTTTAAAATTGTAACTTAAAAATTCAGTATATAGCTATAGCCAGTAAATCAAAAAAGAATTGTTTCACTAACTTGTCTGAATAATTTATTATTAAATGGTGTGTTTGTATGCACCGTATAGTACTATCGTTGTCTGAATAATATTATTCAGACAACGGTACTATTTTGAAAGTAACTCTTAACTAGACTGACAAGCTTGTACGACCAGAGTTAATTGCAAAGCTCGTTGCAAAGTCTACAAAGATTTGAACAATATAAAATCTACATTACAAAAACTAATAAATACACGTCCTCAAACTAAAGTGAGAACTACTAATAAAAAATACTGTTAATATTATAAAAACTTGTATGGATAAACGGAATAAAATACATTTCCGAATAGTTTGAACATGTATTTAACAAATTTAATTTTCAATCAATTTTCATTCGGACTTGTTTATTGGTTTTTTTGGTAACATTGGTGGCATTATGCTTTTATAAATATTTTATATTCAATTTGTCATACAGCACACGTCACATAAATTGTTAAGCAACGTCTGCACTTTTACTGGTGTTTTTAATGTCTGACTTTTTTATTTTTAATTTCGTACATATTTTTGTTATTATAACTACTATTTCGTATCTCACAGAGTATCTTTTAATTTTGCATTTTAAAGCGGGTACTTTAAAGGAATAACTTAATCACTATAAGAAAATTTGTTGCTTTAGCTCGAAATTGTCACTTGCATGACTTCATAACCAAACAAGTTCATAGAAGATAGTAATCGATTCTGTCCACGTGAAGCTATAAATAAAGTTTTATCGGGGTGCAAAAAATGCTGTCGAACAGGTCAATCTTTTTTTTGCAATGGGAAATTTGCCTTGAACCACATTTCACAAGTTAATAATAATAATAAAGCTTTTTCATTTGTGGTTACGTGGATAGTGATATTGATTCCTTAATAACTTTTGCATTGCCTACCGCATTGTTTGTTTAGTTTTAATTTTTTCTGGGATTTTTGATAACAGATTTTACGATCAAAGTATTGATAGCTTATCTAAGGGTACAAATAATTTAGTCTTGTGCATAAATGCACAACAAGCCCAGGTATGTTTGTGGAAATGCCTTCACGTGCTGGGCGCGTGATCATGAATGCGTTACACAATAACAGCGTAGTTCAACACAGAAAACGCAGATAAATAAACTGTCCCTTGAAATCTCGCAAATACAAGTTCCTGCCTTGTTTTTACAACCCTTATCATAGGTTACCTATATATTTTTTAATAATTATGGTGGTGTTCGTAACTGCTATTACCTCTCTGTTATTAGCAAAGTGAGCGGAACGACGACTGACTGCTTGCGTTCGTCACAAGAGAAAGTTAAGATAACATAATAGTTACTTTCGAATCAAAACATCCTTCACCTGAAGTTTAAGATCTGATTTAGAAACAAACCGCTGGTTAGCCAATTCCTCGGCACGTGACCAATGGAAAATGTCAGCTTTACTAGAAAAGAAATTAACGAGCGTTTAGGAGCTCTTGTGGTAACAAGGTTATCTGTTAGTCCGTGCTTCAAAATATTTGTTTTACGTTTTACTTATATGCAGCCTAAACGATACAAACGCGTTCGAGAGTGAGGACCCTAGTTTGAATGTCATATGGTGTTAATTTGCATTATACCTGCTAGAAACATACGTTTTAATCAAAATTAATAAATTTACAGGAACTAAAAAAAACGTTTTAAATGTAGAAAGTACAAATTTTCTTATATGATCTTCAATTCTACAAACTTGAAAACGTTAGGATGAAATTTTGTCAAAAGAAAATTTTTATTAGGTTATGAATTGAAAATTAATGGCTTTTATTTCTTTGTGTAAAACATGTATACTGCATTATATTTATGATTGATTTCAAACGTTATTTTTTCTAGTTGTCTGTTTTGTTTTTAGCATTTTCCAAAATTAAATTCTATCTTTCTCATGCTGTATTTTATGTTTATATAATATATAAAGTTGGGTAGTATACCTGTGGGAAAATAAAGTCGATGCATTGCTGCATTTGGTGGAGGTACATACTTATTTCTTACTTCTATAAAATTAATGGGTAGACTTATTGACATGCAATATTAAATTACCTTAAATAATAATAGACCAGTTACTCTGTCATTACCTGAACAAGAATGTACTGCACGGTATGCACAGAGATCAGACAACAATAACCTGCTCAATTGTGTGTCGTGTTTTAATAATAACATATTTTTTGGCATTGAAAGAAAAAAATATTTTGAATTCATATTTTTGCTAGAATGAACTAAATATAAACCCTTACCATAATATTCTTCAACATCTACTTAATAGTCAGGATTTTTACCATGTAATCTCCATACCTTTGAGCCGCTGAAAGGCATTAGGTGGCTCAACATTTTGTGCTTGATTGCCTTTGCGCCCATCCAAAAATTTCTTACAAAAGTGGCATTATGAAACTCCCACAACGATAGMAAAGGTCCATAGACTTAGAGAGAGAATACTTGGAATAATAATGTGAAAAATCGATATTGCAGTTGTTAAATCGTGTGTTTCATCGAATGCTACTTCAAAATGTTAAAATTAGAAAAAAATAATTTTATACAGCATACCATAGCTCGTTTGAAAAATTACGTCCAACAATAGATATTTCGAAGCTTTTGATCACTGAAAACGGCGATTATGAATAGAATTTGTACTAGACGCGACTGTTTAACAGTGCAAAAAGGTATGAAACAATTTCGGTAAACAGCATTGGCAGATTATGTTAGTATCGAACAATAAATCGCACTTCTTTTTCGTACCGTCTTTATAACTCGGCAAATTATAAACGATTTGATAAAAAATCATTGCGTGAAATTTTTAAATTATTTAGAATTACTGAAATCCAGTCATTACAAAAATTTGGACTGCCTTTGATCTTTACACAATGGAATTTTAATTGGAGGAAATATGTGTAGAACAATCCGAATTGCGAATGCAGTTATTCCGTATGTATTACTTTGGATGCAGCTATTGAATGCCAGAACTATCAGTTACAATTCGCACGCATTTTTTGGTTGTGCATAGAAATAATTTTACGATTTTAATGACAGTGCAATGGAATATGTACGATGCTGATACAAAGGATGTATTACTTTTTATCTATGTGAATGTGATTGCCTTTCATATCATACATTGTACGTWTTCAATATCTTGTTATACGAAACACATGCAAACATTTTTAATATTTTCCTCACTTTGTGCTGTAAGCTGCCAATTTAAGAGCATTTACTTGTACCTACTAGTGTTAAATGGGAGTATTTACACTAGTATGACAAACTGCGAAACTAACCAAACAAACGTCATCTTACGCTCAGCCTAGCACTGTAAGTAGTAACCGATGTATTAACTAAAACGTATTTTTCTTGTCGATAACGATGCTATATACAACATAGAACTACAATTTTATCAATATATATCTCTAACATTGATGTTATCTCGAAAGTTAAAGATAATATATCTCCTAAAAACATCAAATCTAAAATGTTATCATCTCTGATAGCTTTATAGCGCTACATTTAATATAAAAATAAATCAAGGTGTTTAGTGTTCAAGTATACGCCGTGTGATTGGATGTTGTAGGCTGTAAACGAAAAAAAGGTATGTATGGATATACCGTGATGTTTTGTAGGTATGAAGTTTTGGTAGATATGTTTATAAAAAAAAAAGATCAAAATACCTGCCGATTGACGTTGCACTTATGTCACGTCATAAGAAAAAACAGCACAAAGAATTGTTCTTGGAGTAAAAAAGTGATGAAGGGTCATTCAGAATAACTCACAAATTTAACAATTTTCGTTTTATCTACAGAACTTATCACTGTTCTATTGTAAAGTGCGGTGCGTGACATTATAAACAAGTTTATCTATGTTAAACAATTTGAAGTACGTATTCTCTCTCTGCTCGCTAACATTTTGATATGTGATAATACAGCATTTATCGCCTCTAGGCACCAAGAAGAAACGTCAATAAAGCTGTATACACCTGATACAGTATCTCTGCGGTAATAACCAGCGGCTGGGTTTGTAAGAAAAATGTGCTAGTTGACCTCGTTTCATCAACCCTCTTCCCTTTTTTACAACGCCATCGCAAGGGAAATACGGCGTCAAAGGGCACGGTACATCGTTTTATTGGCTCAAATGAACAAACTGCAGTTTTAAAAATTTGAACGAAAATTTTTAACAGACATCTTTTTCTGTATCTAGTTATTTTTTAATTTTGAAACGTTAGGATAAACTGTCATAAAAATGTGGATTTAAAAAAAATCGAAACAAATATTTAGTAATTCGCCGAAATTGGCAAAAAATTTAAACTAAACATTAAATGAATTGAAAATGTGGATATTAAATAATACTGAAGCTACTAAAATTTAGTATAAAGACTATATTCAGATCTCATTTACGTTCTCGATTTTCGTCAACTTTGTATATTTTTCTGTGTTTCCCAGTCAGATTTCGTTCATCTTAAGGGGTAGTGATATACTTTTGTCTATCTACATACAACCTTAGCCTGTATTTGTTTTTTGAATCAAATTTAACATTTTTTAACCATCAGTCTTGATTCCTTGGAATTTATTTTCAGATAAAACTATGTAATCTTAAGGTGAATATTTAGCGTTTAGCGTCTGCCTGAAAATTCAAAATGTTTGTTGTAACCGAATTTGGTACGAGTGCGCTCTTCTAACTAAGGAAATGAGTTGCTGTAAATAACGTAATTTTAGAGTTTGCCGTACCCAAGTTATTAAAAGAAGACAATTTTTTGAAGTATATATTTTTTTTACAGACAAAATCATTCAAATCATCTGAAATTTACCAGACATCTATATGTACATACCTACACATACAAAAATTTGAATTAATTTGAATGTACCGCTTAGCACATTATTTTTTATCTATTGGGAGGTGCCTACCATCAAGCGCCACTACAAAGCGCCTGGGACTGGGTTGGCGCGGAATCACACCCATCAAATGAATATTTCTGCGGTTTTCGAGCTCAAGGGTAAAGCCTTTGCGCTGGTTACGCGGATTAGTACTTTGAGCATTAGAAATATCACCGTTTGCGACGTTCATTAGCCAGTGACAGAGATTTCGATAATGTTATTTATTTGGCTATGAAAGAAATTAGATGGCAATGCCATCTGTCAGTATTACACTGACATGATAACAAAGCCACCTAGCTGCCATAATGGGATCTACTTATATAGGCAAAACCAGTTCTATGGCGTGCTGTTTGCACTAGACCTAAACTGCACTGATGAGCTGTAATGACAGCGAAATAGATCTATCTGCAGTTGGTTGCGGTGCAGACAACACAGTATAGACATGCATTTTTTATTTGCTTATGTTTTCCAGTAAATTTGTACACCATCTATCACCCTTGAAATAAAATACTGAAGGCTAAATACTCATCTTAAATAGTGAGAAAAACTATAATGTAACTAATAATTTGCCAACTAATTTATAAACTAAAAAGAGTTTCGAATTTTCTGATTTGTGATATGAAAGAACTGGTTCCGAGGCATGCAAGTGAAATGGTGCCACATTTTTAAAACCGATTGCTTTTTAATGGATTTTCTGTAAACGAACGTTGTTTGTCGTATTTTGTGGTTGTCAAAGATACGACAGAGGTCGCTACGTCATATCAGTGGAATAATAAGTCAATCTAAACAAATTCTAACGCTCAGCAAAAGAAAACAAAAGACATTCGAGCAATTCCTGTACACCGCCTATTGTAAATATTCGCTTTTGATTATACCGAACCAATTACAAAGCTGTGTGAGGTTAAAGAGCCCTGGGGAAAATCAAGGTTATTCAAAGAGATGAGTTCGTTGACGTGTTCATTTCAGGGATGGGAGGTGGGAGTTATGTAGATCGATTAACGGAAAAATTACCACGAATTTGTCATTGAAATTATAAATCATTGAGCTAATAAACTGCTAGACAAATTTATAGTGGACTTCCTCTATACTCTCACGACATTGTGGATACTTATTGAGATCATTTTTCAGTTCAACGAAGTCTAGTTGTTCTAGATCTCGAGAACAGAGAAAATAATTAAAATCATAATTTATAATTTTCCATGGACTGATGTTACGTTTCTAGGTCCTAAGCTGAATCGATGAACGATCGAAAGCGATACTTCCATCCACACTTTCACTTTTGATGAGCGTTAGCACATTATTTGAGGACCCATTTTGCTGAATTTTTGTTAATGTTTCTTCATTGTGAATTGCACCGTTTGTTAGATTCAAAGAAAAGCAGTTTCTGTCAGGTTATATCAGTTTTCATTTAGGCATTTGTAATGTGGTCTTTGAAGTTGATCTCCAATCTTCTTTGAAGTTGGTATCAATCTCTTTGAAGCTGGTCTCCAATTTTTCTTGAAGTTTGTCTTCAATCTTCTTTGAAGTTGGCATCAATCTTTTTTGAAGTTGGCATCAATCTTTTTTGAAGTTGGTCCCCAATCTCCTTAGACGTTGGTCTCCAGTCTTCTCTGAAGTTGATCTCAAGTCTTCTTCGATGTTTGTCTCCATTCTTCTTTGATGCTGGWTTCTACTTTTCTTTGAAGTTGGTCTCRAATTTTCCTTGATGCTGGTCTCCAATCTTCATTGAAGTTGGCATCAATCTTTTTTGAATTTGGTCCCCAATCTCCTTAGACGTTGGTCTCCAATCTTCTCTGAAGTTGKTCTTAAGTCTTTTTCGATGTTGGTCTCCATTCTTCTTTGATGCTGGTTTCCACTTTTCTTTGAAGTTGGTCTCTAATTTTCCTTGATGCTGGTCTCCAATCTTCTTTGATGTTGGTATCCAATCTTCTTTGAAGTTCGTCTCAAAATTTCTTTGATATTCGTCTCCAATTTTCCCAACATCGCTCTGTGGACATCAGTAACTTTCACACTGAAGCATTATTGACTTCGTTCAGTGTAAGAGCCCTTGAGGTGCTCTTTAAGAAATATCCGCACATGGCTGAATTAGGGAAGCGTAGGAGGCTGAAACTTCACGAAACTATCATAGGCTAAAACGCGTTGCTCTGTCGTCCTCTACATCGTGACTGCGGTTGAAAAGAATACAATAAGACCCCCCCACCCCCTTACAGCGAATGTCGCCTGTCATACATCTGTAACTCCTCATATGGCTGAATACTAGGAATTCCAAAAATGTTCGTTTTTTCTGCTTCAGCCTATATTTTGTGGCGTTTACTCTAATATGCAATTGTGTTCAAATCTCTTTTCCAAAATAATATCGTGGCAATTGGGGATTGGGATTTGTTATGCAATTTTGGAAATAGGAATTAAAAAATTGGTAGACCTAGAAATAAAGGTTTTATATAGACACAGGTTTCGATGCGTTGCGTTGTTGCGTTGTGGTTTACTTCCATTAAATTCCAAGTAAAAATTGTACGACTCCGGTGTGTGGAGAGCTGCATCTTTTAAGAAGTTTGCATCTAGCATAATAATTTGCATCATTTCCAAAACATCCATAACATAACGTTGCTAAACATAATATTTTTTATAATTATTTATTTTGTGGAATCTTTTTATTTGCATTAGTTCTTCCGAGAGTTCTTCTTAGATTGGATTTTTTGAATGGCGGAAATTTTCCTTGCGTAAAACACGTAAGTAGGTTTTCGTCAATTCTTCCGTCAACTATCCATTCCATTCCATTAATTGGGGTAAATTGCCCGCCGCGACCTCGGCGGTTATTATTTTTCCCATAGCTGCGTATCAGTGGACGGCGCATGGCGACGCTAGACGGCGGGCGTCGCGAAAAGCGTCTGCTAGTCAGGACATTACCCTTCAATGTGTCAGAGTGGTTAAATCAATGATATCTCTCCCACCCGCGGTTKAATGGTATGTCTGGAACGCTGCTATCACTTAACGTGACCGCTACACAATTTTAACCCCGAGGATGTTGATATCTGACCACCATTTTGACCGTCAACTATGATTTGTTGTTTAGTGTATAATCATTAAGACAGCAGATACCTGCCGAGGTAATGTGATAAGCCTACCGCGGAAAGAATCTATAATATTTCCTAAAATATAATGACAACAGTTGCATTCTTTGTTTGTTTTTTTTAATTTGTCGCAAAACGATTGTTATTATTCGGTTATGATTGCCATTAAAGATCCAATCATATGATTATGACGGTGATAACCATAAATATACAAGAAACTGTAACAGTTCGAAGTTATATTCTTACGGATTTGTATTAATAAAGTTTGTAGTGTGTTAGCTACGCGCTTTTTTCATTTTGGAAACACAATTTTTGCCACTGCACTATCAAGTTTCACGCGTTTCCTAGTTAAATTGCAATAAGCAAGTTGTCACCGACGTTCGATAGTATTCTTGGCTGGTGTAGGCTTCATATTAAATGGCATGTCCATTTATGGTGTTGAAATCATTTCTATTATAAAAGACGTCATTTAGATCCGAACTATGCATTTTCACTAAAGTTAGTGATTAGAATAATGGTCTCTGTTGATAATCTAGTAGACATTCACCGATAATTCGTAGATAATTGTGATCGTTCACATGTTTTATCACTGCTTTTTACCACAGTAACCACAAAAATGTTGTCACACAAAAGAACACTTATGCAATCTGGCGGAACCAGTGCGAAGTAGGGCATAAGCTAGACCTGCGATGTAGCCTACTCGAATGATTGTCGACAGAAAAAATGTCCAATGCATTATCAGAGGCATTACTAGATGTCAATTTTCGACCAAAATTGAGTTTCCTGTGTTCGATCAGCTTAGTGAGTCGCAACTGTCATACCACGTTGATGGCGCAGCGTGAACGCGGGTTTGTAATGTTTTTTTTAATATAAATGACGTGTGTGATTATTTAAATGCTTCACGTGGTCTAGAACCTTTAAATAAGGTAATAAAACGCTTGCGCTGACATCAAGTTAGCTTTTTAGGAGAAGCGCTTTCATACGCTGTGGTAACATACCTAATCGTGTGCAGCATAAAGGAAAAATGATAGTGGAGTCACATTATTTACGTTGTTTGCAGAACATATAACTCAGTCCCTAAGTACCTGCTGTAACTGGTTTTTTATATCAATCCATGGTTTAGTTTGGCCTAATTTATTAATATTTACTTTCATGGTAACACGTGACTAATACAGCCAAGCTACCTGACATTCATTTAGATTAGTCACAAAAACAATACCAGGGAGTGTGTTGCCTAACTGGAATTAAGGTTATTGAGTCCTGATAACTACCGCCAATGCTTGCATCGTAGGTATATATTTTCCATATAGTTTAGTAGTGTCATCTTTGTTATTGCCGGATTTGACGGCTATGATAGCGATGGTTGCTAGGTGAGGTTAAATCGGGTAATATTTTCTACCCATCTCTCGCTGGAACCAAAGGGAAAAGTATCGTTCTGTTTTCTGTCGAATATGAGGCTAAAGTTGGCGGTACCTTATAATGCAGTGACCTTAGCTATAATTGGGAATATCTGATATTTGGCGTGGTTGGTCGGTCGGATACCGCTATCCATGAATTTCGTTGTTTTTTTTTGGCTCGTCAAATTGTAATATAGACTTAATAACCGGAACAGATAGTCCTCACTGAGGCAGAAACCTACATGATAGGGAGCAATAGCATATTGTTGTGTTTATAATTAATCTCTGCATCCTCTTGAAATGTTTTGGGTAGATGTGATGTTCGCATACTTACTCTTAAAAATTACGGTATAACAATTGTTCTACTGTGTGCAAGTGCTAGTAAAACATATCCATGAAGGTGTCAAAATTACAAACAATAACGTTTATCTAACCATAACGATAAAATATATAGCCATTGTGATTTTGAAACATTGTATATACCTTGTATGTTAGACTTGACGGTTTTAATATATGAAAACATCCATCAGGATACTGGTTACTTATGAACAACTGATTCATGACTTGATTTGATAAAACCTGAATGCTACAGAAATTGGAAGATTATGATGAAGACGAGTTGTTTTCTTGAGTTTTTACGCTTTATAATACAGGTATCAATATTCGATACCGGTGCAGTATCGATTCTCAAAAGTATAGAAATATTTAAATAAAATACCTAAAGTATCGAGTGTATAAAAAGTATCGAATATATCGAGGTATTGAACGTATGAATGTATCAAAAGTATCAAAGTTGCTTCACTAGGTGCTATAAATTAATGGGTAAATTATTGAAATAGGAATAGTTTGGAATGTGCTGAGGCGCATGTACAACATATCAAATGTTAGATCCAGTTATAACTTATGAAACAGGGGCGTCACTAGATTATTGTATTCCTAACCCTAATTCGATATTTTGATACTTTCAATACTTTTGATACCGCTAATACACTTAATACTGCAATAATTTCGATTAACAAAATTACGTCTGTGCCATGTCGCCTGTGTCAAAGCAATGTGGGGATAGCTGTTTCGGCTTATAATGTCTCCTCAGTTCTTATACTTTAAATTATTCAGATATTTCGATACCTTCAATATCTTTGATGCCGTCAATATTTCGGGCGCTTCATTTTTTTCGATATGTATTTTTCCAACTTTGTATTGCTTCTCATTCTTTAAATTACTTAAATTACAGTACTCGATATTTTCAACACATTTGATACTTTCGACAATTCAGATACTTTTGAATACTTTCGATACTTCTATATTTTTGGCTACTTTCGATACTTTTGTTATTTTCGATACTTGAATACCACGATAAGGTGTTATCGATTCTTCTCCGTACCGGCAAAAGTAACCATACTTTGGGTAAGTATCGATACTGTGCCCAGCCCATATCAGTGCTTCGATATTTTCAATACATTTTATACCTTAGGTACTTCAGATGCATTTGAATACTTTCGACTATTTTCGATACTTTTGAATACTTTCGATACTTCGATACTATTAAATACTTTTGACACTTGAATACCACGAAAAGGTGGTAATCCTTTCACGTGCAGATATAATTTCGTCACATCTCACGAACGAGCGAAAACGAGAAATAATAAAATTAAACACTTTAGTAAAGCCAAAATAAATAGCGTACATAAGAAACTTAAAAACGCCAAGTTAGACATCATAACCGTTAAAATACAAAAGTATTTTGAACTGTTAAGTAGGTAATACGGCCTAAAATTATTTTTAAAGATGGCGGAAATAAGTAGATACTAACTTTTTTTATGGAATACCGTATTACTTATACTTTTGATAACTTTGAAATAATATGCTCCTATTATTTTTCGTATGTGATCTAACGATATATTAACACAGTGGTAACCTATATGCCTAAGAATCGTAATAAATGAGTTAATTTTGCGATGAATTTTTTTTATCTGCCTAATAGAATTATTACTGACATAATAAGCCAATTACCTGTTCACTGCTTATAGCAGTGTTTATTTATATAGTCACCATATGTTAAGAGTGCAGTAATAAATATACCTAAGTATTTTATGTTGCTGGGTGTTAACTAATCACGTTTTATTTGTTACAGGTATGTGCAACTTTAATCCGCCCCAAATTGTATAGGATGAAAGCGGTAGCATTACTCAGGTAATCTTTTAATAGCGTTACTCGCAAATGTTTTTAGACTCCCAAGCGTGCCTTCCACCTACGTAAAACGGCCCAAAACAGCCCCCAATTTACCCATCATCCGCAACAAGTAAAATTCTATTCGTGTAGCAGCAGATCCGCCCACGCGTTGGTAGCCATAGGCAACACTCACGCCCGTGACGTAACGGTGACGTCGCGCCTGCCGTGACGTCATTAGCGGCGTTCAGATGTCTTTTGTTGAAACAACTGCCTATCAGCTTGTTATGAAGTTTGGCTGATGGCGTGACGTAGGCAGCAGTTGGTTGCACCGCTGCAAAATCGTTGAGAGCGATTTCACCCTCTTGTCGACCGTTCTGCAAGCGCATCTTTCGACATTTGGTCGCGATTTAGGGCGGTTCGTCGGTCCGTTGTTTTGTTTTTTTTAATGGCGGCACGTGTCCAAAAGGACGTGTGTACGTGCTACTTGGCATTGCAAAGAAAGCTGTCGTCGCACAGTGTTGCCAGTTTATTGGTTCGTGGTGCTGCAAGGCTTTCGTCTTCAACCTTGGATTTCCACCTTAAATTAATTTGTTGGTTTGTTACAGTCTGCCGCCGAAAGATTATCTTGATTACTTTTCCGTTAACACATCGGGTTGTCCGGGCACATACGTACAGAATGCGTTTTATCTTTTTGTCTCACTTGAAAAAATTCTTGTTTATTTTTAACAGCACTAAAGAATAAATTAAAAATTTATACCTAGGTATTTAATTTGCCTGTTGTTAACTGACGTATATGAATAATCAGCTGGAGAATTGAAAGTGAGGTTACTTAATTTAGCATCAAATTAGCAGTCGATTGTATGTGTATTTGCACCATTTAACTTTGATTTAAATTTCCACATTTCTACTCGATCAAGTTTACATAGCGGATGCTCAACTTGACAACGTTGCATCGAGTTGAATGCTTCTGGCCATCTCCGGTAGGGAGCACCAGTTGCCTGTACATCTAGTATTATCACTTGTTCCGTTCCCCTTCTTATAAATGCCGTGACAAAAGTAATGGCCGACGAATTGATACACCAGGTTCAAGCATGGCTTCCGCGTTTGTATTTCCTCGGTGGGAGGCACATGTTCACATCACGTATACCTTGATTATTTTGGTGCGTCTAATTTAGACAGTACAAATCCGCTTGACAATGGTCCTTGTTTTAGCTAATTTTCTTTTATCGAAATGGATTAATCGAATTTAATTTTACAAAACAAACCTTTCCGATAATGAACGCGATAGATTGATAGATTATAGTAATCGATATTAATAAAGATAATGATGGTTAATGATAAATAATTTTAATTTTGCGCAATATAGCGTCACCATAAAAAGAGATAAAAGGCACAGATATAAAGTTTTAAGTGTTGAGGTAGCATGACCTTGCTTGGAAACATAAACCATGAACTGTGTATTTCAACTCATTCAATTTCCACCTTGCTTGGGAAGAGGCCTATGGCAGATTACGAAAATACGACGTTGCCACACTTCGCGCCAATTTGTTATAAATGGGCCAGCGAAATTAAATTAATATAAACGAGGAAGTGATTAGGTAGCTTAGCTCCACTTGTGAGTATAATATGAAATGTGTTACATGAAATTGTATAACAATGGCATAAGCAAGTACTTGCGCCTTTAATTATAATTTTCTTAATTCCTTCACAAAAAAGATAGGGAAGAGTCATTTTATGTGGTGTAAAGTACCATGCAGACAATTTCAGCTGTTCTTTCAGCAAAAAAATAAATATTCTGTTACACTTGACAATGCCATCTGTCGGCAATGAACTGGCACGATGACGAAGCCATCTAGCTGCCTAAATGGGTACTACTTCCTAAAGGAAGTGCCTGTGGTATATAGGCAAAACAAGTTCTATGCCATGTTGTCTGCATTAGATCTAAACTACACTGATGAGTTGTACCGACAGCGAAATAGATCTATCTGTAATCGGTTGCGGTGCAGACAGCTTAGCATAGACATGCATTTTTAACTGAATGTGAAGTTATACAAGTTTACTCTATGAACAGCTTCGACGTGTTCCGGCTAAGCTGATAGCAAATATACACAAAAAATATAAAACACACGAGATCAAATTATAAATTGGTTTAATAAATATGCTAAGCGTGGGATTGACCGTTTGATACAGTGCGTGTGGTTTGGATACACTAAAATGTCTCCACTGAAAAATCATGCTGCTGTGGATGCTCTATGCTTCAATACAGCGCTCTCAGCGTTCTCAAGGGTGTGCAACTGGCCCTGTCACTATGCGTTGCAAAAACACTTATCATACACCAAATTATCTAGTAGCAATGTGACGTGACTCCCGCGCTGCTCTACCTACAAACCCTATTACCAGACCACTGTTCGCAAGGTCTGTGGTCCAACCTGTAGTACTCTCCTCTTATTACCCTACCACGAGCCCAGGGCTGAATATTCCCAATCCAGTCACGTCCTGGTGCAGCAATCGCTCCTTCTTTGCACGTGGGAAGTCCACCACCATGGTTCAACGTGAAAGGTGTCCCATAGGCGGAAGCTAGCTGTTGGTTCTGGTGACAGACTTACTTGTGACTGGCATTAGTGCCAAATTGACTATTTCAGAGATTATTCTTTTAGAGAACGTCCGTTATAACCTGGCACTGCCACTCTTCATCCTCCAAAAAGCTATTCATTACGACCTTCAATTTCAAGAATGCTTATTTGAACTAGCTTTGCACCAAATTTTTCAAATCTGATCATTTTCTCGTGATAGCAACCACAACGTTTGCACGAATGAAATGCCACACTCATTCCGAAGTATGTAATCAGCTCTCCATTTATACCGAAATTTGATTAACAAGTGCACACCTGGATCGGTATTCGGTGTAAAGCTATGATCACTATATCGTTCCAGCTATTCCATGAACTACGATGTAGGTACTAGTCACTTGATCGACTTGCTGCAGAAATTGTGAATCCTATATAGAACGTTCAGAATCCAGTCCCTTCAGTGATGCTTTTGAACACCTGCTCTCCAAGATGGTGTTCGTGCTATATAGCGAAGGCGTCCTGGTTCCTGGGCTACATCCTTCCGCATTTGATGATTTGTAAATTTCCATTTACTATTAAATTCGAAAGGTTTAAATGCCAGGACCCAAAAAAATTTATTAACGGTGTTGGATCCTTGCGTTTGTTTCATTTTTGAGTTAAKTCTTGCTCAAAACATGGAGAKCTTCAGTAATTTTATAAACTAGCAAAACAGTTAAACTTGAAAAAATGGAAGTTATTTTGAATGTCATGCAAGTTTACCGGGGTCTGAATTATATCATATATCGGAGCCACCGGCCGTGAATGGTCCTGCCGTCACAAGCGCTGCATCTTTGGGGTTTAGTCCAGATAACGTAAATAACAAACTCCTGATTAAGTAACGAGCATTCATAAAATAACGAACGCCTGCGGTGTAAATTAGTTTGTATAACTTGATGAACAATTGCATTTGACGTTTGGCCCTATCGACTTAATCGTCGTTTATTTAATTAATACGGGCTCTGTTGATTCTTCAAAAATCTTTACAAATCGCGGAATACTACAGGATTTCTATAAATGAGTAATGCAACGCAGGAGGCGTTGGTTTCTGAATTCTTTGTGCCGCTTTTTTGTTACTGCTGCCAAGCTACAATAGGCACAATATACTCTCATCTGGCATATACAGTAACAAAGGTTGCGGATAAGCTACGCAACTGATGGTTTTATAGATTTTCCAACAATTTTGTAAATTTGAGAGCCTATGCAGTCAATCCAGTCCTTTTCCATATGTAAATGTTTGTACTTCTTTTGTAACTATAGCTTTATAACTTTTAGCATTCTACCATCATATTTAAGTCGTTTACTATTTTTAGGGTAAGAAACTTCCTCGTACAGTGCAGCTAACGTCACTGTATAGATCCTAATTCCTTACTGTGAATTTTACCATTTCGGTAGGCTAAAAACATCTTTTAGTTCCTCACAGTTCAATTAAACAGATTTACTGTAGTCATAACCGCACAATTACGATGCATAACTTAAAAGTTATACGAAACGGTGTCACCCTACAGCTCCAAAATCGGAGTTTCATAAAGTTGATTATCCTACAAAACACTACAACATATATCGAAAATACACCCTCCCATGCGCTTTTTTCATATTCAAATATATCAAATAATTCGGTAGTATCTGTCAAAGCAATAGTGACTTCACTTTCACTTTCCTGAGAGGCGGGAAATTGATTTAATCGATAATTTTCATAAGCGCCTGGATGCATGAATCATTTATAGAAACCCTGTATTATAAATAACTACAATATGAATGTAAAACGAAATTCGACAATTGACACAAGTGACAGTCAGGCCGCAGGCGGCAGTGCAATTTGTTGCATTATGACTACGATGTACGTTCACGACGACAAAAAATCATCTGCTTATAGTTAACCCGTTATTTTATTAACGCCCGTTAGTTGGAGGAATCTACGTCTGGAACCGTTCATCGCAAATAGAAATGTTTAAGGTTCGCAAATCAGTATTTGGTTCTAAGGATATTCATTGTAATAAGCGCGAATAGGGTTATTAACACTTTTATTATTGTGTGTAGTAAAAATATCATATGAAGAACAATTAACAACCCAAAGCAAAATGGAGGCTGTGGAAGGACGGATACAAGACTGATAAACTCCATAACTGATAGACAAATGGGCATTGGAATGTTGCAGCCCTCAGTGAATCGTTAATGGCTAAAGAAGAATAATGCTCGTAAGGAATACCTAGCTTCCCCATTTTAAGGATATAGCATATATTTTCTATCTTGCATAGGGGCCACTAATCATTAAAGTAATATCCTATTATTAATTCTCATAAAATACAGCAAACTCGCGCAATCCGGCAACGTCGCCGCGACTTCATCTAGAATGCACTACTGTCAAGAGGGGAAACCTGCCGGCCTGACCGGTGGCGCCGTCAAAGTGCCGACTCGCAAACGAGTCACGGGTCGGGTCCACTGTTCGAGCGGGGGAAGTCGCATGCCGCGTTAAATCTTTAATGTAAGCAATGTGCACCAACAACAGTGGCCGCATATTACGCACCGTAGTACTATTTTGACAAAATGACAAGTGCGTGTCGCCGTAATGGTGGTATCAGATCACGGTGCCGTCGTTAGCGCAAACCGCGACAGAACAACAAGTGGTTATAGTGATATAAACGGATTTAAACCATGGAATCGTAGTTTGACAGGATAAATGAGGAAATCACAGCGGTAAGCCCGAAAAAGTTTTGTCGAAAATATAATTGTAATCAGTTGTAAGGTAACTATATTAGTAATTAGAGACCAAAGTTAATATAAAGTTTATGATTTGTATTTTTACGCCAATTAAATGAAATCTATAGACTTCCCATGTGGGCCAAGGATTTTAACAGCAACCATTTTACGTATTTACTCCATTGTTAAGACGTCATAACTGGCGAGACCTTGCAGAAATCAAGGAGGGTTATTCCAGCTATCAAGCATTTTTGCTATTATATCGATTGTGACGATCCACACCGGCCTTGGATGTTCGCAGATCTAATAAATCATAGTTAACCGCGACACCCACCACCGACTCACCGCCGATCTTTTGTTTTTAGCGCTGAAAATGGAAAGTGTAAACGGGGCGATGTGTCTTGACTAATATTATCCCGCGAGTAGCGTAATAAAAGTGCCATAATTCACGTCGATTTATTGTGTTAGCTTTTCTAAATTGAGCTAACTGTTCTTAACTTCCGCTGTTC
Source organism: Rhyzopertha dominica (assembly GCA_025024175.1). NCBI lineage: Eukaryota > Metazoa > Arthropoda > Insecta > Coleoptera > Bostrichidae > Rhyzopertha > Rhyzopertha dominica. The sequence continues at coordinate 24,234,367 of QCXZ01000041.1, forward strand.
GATGCCTCGCACCGTACACCTGGCTGTTTAGGAACGAACCTCTTCATAGGCGGTCTCGGCCCACAAAGAAAGGGCCAAATAAGGGGTGAAATACTCCCAGGGTCGAAGGAATTCATAAAGGGACCAGTTTCCTTTTTTAGACGAATATTTAACTATTACGGGGGTACTGTTCACTACTTACTATGACAAACATTTCTGTAACGTAACAATTGGTACTCCTTAATGCATCTATATTCCTGCAGGAATCACAGAAAATTTTGTTCATGCGAAATTACAAGTGAATTAATAAAAGGTATATGAAGGCTTAGCTAAGCTAAGATGATTGAAACCAACGAATTTTAGTATCTTATTTTTGAAATTCATGTTCAGACTTTGATTGAATACTTCGAATCGCATTTTGAATCAACACGCGTCTTATTAGCTGTAACAAGAGGATCCAAAGCGCGTACTCACCAGGTGGGGTATACCAATGTATTGCCACTACAGATTTCATATGATTTATTGTATTTGTTTTTTATTAGTTTAAATTTCCTTAAGATTAACCGGACCTTCATGTGAATTACAAATATTTCGCAAGATTCTCTTGGCTTCTCTGCGGATTGCCTAGATATTATTTCCTTTACGTTGCATTCACTTTTGAAATAAGTCATATTGCGTTTTATTTCCTTTTTGATGGCATATCTAGTAACAAACAGTAACGTTTTTTAATGACCTATATATAAATTTAAAAACTGTCGGCTACTAGGGTCTTATTTGAAGTAAATAAACCAGAAAAAAAAAGAAACAAAACCCAGATTCATGGGAGTTGTAAGTTGAACCCACTGGTCACAGATCATTAGGTATTCAGAATCATACGTTAGGCATCTTAATTCAAATTCAAAATCATTTTTTGCACATTTAGCTGCCTTGGTGTATGTCCACTATAGCCTTAATCCAAATTTAACGTGCACCATCATACTCAGAATCAAAAATTATATTCAACAACATCCATGAAACAAAATTGATTTTGTGGACCTTTAGGTACTTTGGTCATGTCTGTCATAATCTTAATCCAAATCAGCATCAAAAATCACGCTCAATGACACCTATAATTTTATGTTTTAGGTACCACGATACATGTTCATCCTTCTGTGTCCGTCATAGCCTTAATCATAATTTGACATGCATAAAAAATCACGTCCATACGACACCCCCATGCAGCGACACATCAAATTTTGTATGAAGAACGGGCATTATAAACTTAGTAGCAGCAATTCATTGCCTCAATTAATTATCAGAAATGTCTCACTTGCTACTTGCTTAGCATTATGACTGCGGCGGCTAGAGTCTGAGGCAGATTGAGTAAATTTAGCAATTCTGTATCCATAATGTCCTAAGCATGTTGTTTGTTAATTGATTGATAGATTGGGGAGTGTCCTGAATGTAGGATAAAACATGTAGTTCCACTATACTATTTCCTAGATATATCACGGTCATGTTGTCTCTGATAAGGAACAAAGGTGACCTGATGCCGCACCTTCTCAGACTCTTTCGACCATCACGGGTACTCAGGCAGAATCTAGATTCGTCGCTAAAGACAACAGATGTCATGCCTGGTCATTCGTTCTCTGCACCACTCATCACTCCAATCAGTTACGGCGGTGCTCAGTGGTGAGAAGCATCAAATCAGGATAGTATGAAGACAAGCCAAAACTTTTTATTCTGCAGTAACGACATCAATATCCCTTTAAGACTTCCATGTTCCGTCATCTGAAAATGCTGTCGTAAGAGTGAAGAGCGGCCCCCTTCCCCCAAGAAAACAGTCAAGAGGATCATCTTGGCCATTTAAGGTTCTAAAGTCGACGCCCTGTGCTTCTCACTGTACGTGTTAGGTTTTCTTGGAAGCCCACCCGATAACAATGCACTGCCGTGTTTAGATTTTTGTTCATTGTAATCTACATCTAATCTCTAAATGATAAACGATACTGTACTGACAAATTAAAGAAGCTTTTATTAATACCACTGCAGCCACTCACAAAGGGTAATGTTTGCATATTTTAATTAATTAAATAAAAAAAACTTTTCTGTATCTGTCGGTGTATTACCCAAGGTTATTTATGAGTTTTTCAAGTACTACCAAATGATATTGATGTTTCATATGTTATGGCCACTGTTATGGACAAAGCGATAAATCTGCTTAGTTTTGTAGTTGCTGATGTTTTCGTGGAGACATTTGAAGACTCAAGGTCTCATAATTGGGGTCTACTGTTGGAAATAATCTGTATATTTCACTATGGATGAAGAACTTGCGAGCAAGCTTCAATTTTCGTATGCTTTCGTCATGGGCAGCTCAGACAGTAAGAACTCTCGACCATGTGGTATATAGACTGATATGAGTTATGATTACGACTTTGGCAAGTCGGGCGAGACTGATTTGAAGCCAGCACATTTTAAGTGAGAAATTCAAGCGACATTGCCAAACGCTTGGATTTATAACTTTGTATTAGTGATGTATCGGAGATCGTTAACTACGTGTTACACTCCATCGTTATTATTCTCATACCTCCTGTGGTATCCAGGGTATGTTCTTTTTTGTCAAGGTTGATCGAGATCGCCTTTCCATTCTTGAGGTGTTCAGTCTCCTCTTTCTTTAACGTCTTCATAGTCGGTTTGGCGAACTCCCGTGTTAGAAAGCACCACATCATACTCTTACATCCTGAGAAGTCTATATTCTAATTGTAGTTATAGTATGATGATAAGGAAGTCTTGTCTACTGAACCCAATTAGTATTTTAGGTTAAATCGGGAAGCAATTAAAATTTTAAGATCCCATGAAACTTCAGTTGATAACTATAGCCTTTCCGTCTTTGCAAAGCTTCGCGTTGCATATGTTACAGTCAAACCAGTACAAACCTCTACTTTTTGGACCAGACGAATGACCGAATGAGGATAGCATCACTTTATTATTGTCGTTGTACTTTATCTGTGCTGTAAACGAGGTTTTGTGTCAAACAAGTAGCAAATGGCAATGCAGTGATTACATTAGTCTGCAAACTCTGAAATTTATTACATTATTAATTCTGACCGTGAAAACCTTAAAGTTACATATTTAATATGTCAATCTATACGTGTATGAGGTTAAAACTTTCTTTGGGCCCCATTATTTCCGTAAATTTTTTCTTGGTTACCTATGTGCTGAAGACAGATCTGTACTACTTTAAACTTTTAAACTTGCCGTTTGGCAGTTCCTTCAGATTTTTTGTAATCCATTTGGGATTATCAAATTATTGTGCATTTGTAACATACATTAAATCAACAAAAAATTTGAATTCCAGGATAATTTCCCGTTAGTATGTATATAGAAACTGTTTACAAAACCTGCATGTAGCTTTACTTCTGATTTTTTTATTAATTTTTCACTATATAAATGGCTTTTAGCAATTTAATCCTTCCGGGAATTCGACTCTTACCACAATAATTGTAGTTCAGTTAATTTAGCAGATTGTTGGTCGTTTATTTCCTTTCGGGCAACATATTATTGCTGAAGCTGAAACACCTTTCGATTGGAAATACCCTCTGCTTGTTTGCCAAGTACCGCCCGACGTTCCATGGAATTACAGTTTTAACTTTGAAAGGAAATCCCACGGTGTATAAATAAACTACATATCGTACAAAGCATATATTTTATTTTCCATCGCCTCAGCTTGATGCGTTGTGTTAAACTCTCGACAGGTGGTTGGCGAAGATTGTCGGTTCACTTGAACTAACTTAAACATTGTTTACATAGTGTGTTAACTTCGGCTTGTCCTTCCGTTGGTCTGCAGGATGTGACTTACGGTTACTCGTGAGTTAAAATTTGAATGTTACATGCCCGGGTTTTGTTGTAGTATAGAACAAGGAAACTTGAACAGATTTTCCGGTCTTTTGATGTAGTTCAGGGGTGTGCACTCCTTGCACGCATCCAGAGTTATTTGTTCAACATTTATTCATTCTTAGCTTGCTTCAAATTTTACTATCCGATCAAACTAGCCGTTGTAATTTATGCAGCAATGCAATATATCCGACTATATTGGATCGCGAAAATCACCTCTTTTGCTAATCGAATTAACTTGAACTTGAAACTACATATTGCCTCCATTACACTAGCTTCCTTTCGGACAAATGAGTACAGCAAAGAACTGTCAGTGGTCTTCATTACATCCATGGGATTCTCTCTTATAATTTCCTAAAGAGATCAAGCACACGATGCTGGTACTGTACTGCTGAAAGCTGTTTAGGGACTAAATAATTTTGGTAAATCGGAAAAATCGTTATCTTTGACGGATTTCTGTTTCATTTGAACCATTTTTGTCATACTTTTAAATAACAAGAAGTTGAGGATTCCCAGTAAATTCCATCTAGTTGTACGTTAATCTTTCGCGGAGTGAGATCTTCCCTAAAAAATCTGTTATCGTATTAGTGTGTGATTAATATAAAAAAACTTATTGACAAAGTCATATTAAGAAGAATATGATTGTGTGTTTGTTTTAAATTATGCTAGACCATCATATTTCTACTGCTTGCACTTATGCTGCTCCAGATTAGAAAAAAATTAGTTCGCATACACGTTTTTCGGGCTGAGGTCATAATCAATAATTTTCGTAACGTAGGTTAAAGTCCAAATTAGATCAGACTCTGGATACAATTCTGACAGTTTCATCAGCAACCGTCTAATATAGGTCTTGTGATTTAGCTTGGATTTCTCCAAAAGGATGGTATACGGCGTTAAATCGCAAGATGGTCAATCATCTAGATACTGTTGCTAAAGCTGTATGACAGATGGCGCTATAATGCAGAAACTGTTAAAATAGACATGGTATCTTAAGTACTTACCGCAACGATCGCCATTTTCCCTCCAAATACGTGAGCTAAAACGAATGTGAAGAAATTAATCAAKCGCTCAATGGATAATTTGACAATGTAGGTCTCTGTTCACCGATCTTTTTCAGTGTGCTCAAACGCTATTAGACGGTGGCAATGTTAGCCTCTGTACTTACTATACGTCGTAGTTTGTAAAGCTACCGCTAGATAACTTACTGGCGATTTTTACACAAAGACCCCTAAAGTGCGCTGTAAGACGTGTCCACATCAAAAGTATTGCAATTTTCATTCTTTTTTCCGTGGGTAAGCTAAAACCAGCTATTCACTGTGATTCTTTGCATATTTCAATAGTATGACAGCCTGCGTGTGCCTAACTACCTGAAAAGCAGCTAACTTAAAAAGTAACTAATGAAACAGCTGAGGATGAGGAGGTTCCCTGCAGGAAGGCTTCTGGTCCTCCTGCTTGTGGGTTAATAAGGTGATCGATTTTTTAAAGAACAGCTTATTACTCGAAAAAAAAAAACTATTACCCATTATCATTTGGCTAATGGAAATTTGAAGGAGTTGCACCTGTGATTAAAGCGGTATAGCTTTAGCGGCGAGTAATGGGAATTTGAAGATGTATACTCATCCCAATCTCGAGATATAGATATAAGAGCTTGGTATATTTAAATCACATAGCCCACAACAAACTCCACAGATAATCATTGATAAATACTCCTATATTTTTTTACAAATCGAATACGCTTAAGCATGCGGTGTAAATATATCCCCTGGTCTCCTGTCACGGCGTTTGTGTTCTGTCAAACTAAACAATGCCATTTTACAACATCGTTACAAGATCGTGTATTATCCACCAAAAAACTTGTATTATTTTACCGCATTTCCATAAAGATCGCCATTCACAGTTAAATCATTTCAACGTCATCGTCAAAGAAGTCTATCGTGCGCGGCATGTTTGTAATGAGTCGTTTAAGTTGCATTTGCATCTTATGAATTATGCGCATTTTGTTTGTTTACGAATCCGTGAAGTTCAAAATGGGCTCTATCGCTGAAGGTGATTTTTGATCAGATGCGATTTAAACATTAAAATATATCATACATCGGGAATTATTGCCATTGAAAACAATAGCAAGTTTTATTGTATTATGTCTTGACTGATTTTAACTTCGCAATGCCTCCTTGATTGATAAATCATGGCAGTATTATTCCATGGAATTTTTATGCTGTTTATATGCCCGAACATCAATTGATTCTACCTGTTAAAGTACTAACTGTAGAACAATAATAGTATTTGAAATTTAAATCCTGCCTTAACTTAAAGTACGTTTGATGTGAGTTGTGAAAGATTAATGGAACTGTCCGATTTAAAAAATATGAAATACAACATATACCTTACCCGTTTGAGACAATATACCTTGGCATTATACGAAAAATTTATTACACAGTCGTAAGTTCTGAACTACTTTTTTATTGTGTTATTTATTAGCTAGCAAGTGAGTCACACTAGATTAAGGTGGTTATTAAACGGTAAATGTTGGTTGTAGTTGTTTTCAGAAGTATGTTTCCTTAATCGATTTCCTCCATAAAGAGAATTGGCATACAGCCAATGCAATTTTTTTTTATTCGTACCACCTTACATTCAGTACACGTGACTTGAGAGGGATGCACTACAACTGCTTTCATAAATGTTGTATCTTACGTATTGCATGTTGTATACTGAAGCACGAAATAAAGTCGCCAATTGCAGTATGCTGCCACTTATCGAAATTGCCGCTCGCATTGAGTATTACATTAATAATAACACCCACGTAACAACCTTTAAGTATATCTCTCTTCTTGTGTTCTTTTATTCAGTTCTGTTCCTTGGCAGGTGTTCAGGAACGCTTCTGTGTTACTTATACTTTCGGCATTTTATCGACATATGGCTCTTTCTGATTATAATATTACATGGGCTGTCCAAAACTTGTACACCTACCGACCGACGACCAGTTTTGTAGTAGTTATCTATTTACTGCAAATACTGCCTGATTACATCTACTACAGTGCGAGTCATAACTTTGAATAAATTTGGTAATAGTTCTTTCTGCAACAATTACAAATATCGTGCTCTATTTCCTTAAAAAATATCGGTGCTAATACTTGACCTCCCTTGGACATTAACTTTTTCTGGGCGTTTTACTTCATTACAAATACGCATTAATTCAAGACATTATCTATATATTCAGCCTTCCAGTATCCACCATGTGCTAGCAAAATTGGAGTCTTCTGTCAGAATCAGCTTTAGTCAATTCGTGGATTAGCATTGTTAGTTTATAAGGATTAAGTTTTTGCACATTGACTAACTTCGTAGTTGCTGGCTAGCTTTTCATGAACATCCAACAGTACTTGATCTATCCCGTGAGCATTCTCTGTCGATTAATAGGTGTTTTTCTTATATGTTTGATTTCCCAAAACTGTCTTTTTACTTTTGCTTACAGTTTCTGGCGGTACCGGTGGTAAAGCTGAATATTCCTCTGTAAAGAAAGAAATAACTTAATTTTATTACCTTGTCCTATCTCCCCGTCCAGCCATCATTAAGGTTCCAATCTTGTGACTTTTATTTAAGTAAGGTCAAGTCAGCTCTTTCAAAATTAATACATATTATGTTCAACTGCATTTCGGCAAAATTATTTTAAATGCTTTGAATAAGGATGTAACGTTCAGTATCAATTGCCACTAATGAGAAACTCATGGATAACATTCGTACATACTTACGGATATAATATTCAACAACGGCTACTATATTTGCAGCAACAAGAATTTCTGAACCATGACATAAAAAAGTGCTGTAGCTATGGAACAACATAAAATTTTAAACGAACTAGTTTTGCTAAATTTATTAAAGCCAATGTTTTACATATGTGACATCTAAAGTTAAGGGTTTTGTTATACTGGAGTTCTGTTTTAAGTTCCCAACTGGGGTGTATCCATGTTTGAATGCGCTTGAAAGTTCTATTTTTGTCTGATAATATTCTTTGCTGACTATTTAGTGAAAAAAAGCATTATCATATTAAAAATTTTAGTTCATTGATTCTGTTGGCGGTTGAGTCTTTATAATCAGTCATCACATGTTGCATACACCTTATTTTTTTATGAATTCCCGTACAAAAAATTAAAGGAGTTACATCTTACATCTGGGGACTGCGGCGGACATGCACATTGCTCCCCATCTATCGGTCGTCAGATCAAATATTCGTGTAAAGAAGATTAGATAAAACACATTTAAACTAAAATAATCTTGATTGGTAATCTTCTTCTCGAACTTGAAATGGATTGGCTGTAAACCAATAATGCTCTCTCTTTCTGTTTACAATATCCCGCTAAACATTGATTCGTCGGTTCAGATAATCTTGCGTAGAAAGTTTTTATTTTTCTGTAGCTGCACCAAAAATACAATCTTTTACAGAACTCTATTAGGGATTTCATCTCCAGGGCGAAATTCTTACACAATACGGCTAAAATCGCCTTTGACATTAAAACGTGATCAATTAATTAACTAAATAAAGAGCAGTATTAGTGCAAATCAATAGTTAATTAAAATCATCGTCAAGCCATAACATACAGCTGGTTCAACTAAAAAAATTAATTAAATTAATGTAGGAATAACTGAAGATTTTGAAAATCTTATATCAATCTGAAAAACCGCTACCGCCATAATAAATAATCTTGATGTTTTCTGCAACATGCAAAATACCATTATTTTTTAACGATACGTGAACTATTTACAAATGTTTCTGCCGAACATCACAAAACCAAAAAATTTAGGAAAAACGGTTCGAGCTACATTATGGATTACGTAACTGAACAGTTTAGAATGAATATCATAATCCTGATATATATCAGGAATAACCGGAAATTCGCTTATGTCCGGCAGTAAATTCTCAAAAATCAGTTCGCACTAAAACCTCTAAACTTTTTATAATCAGTGTGTGTGAATTGAGGCCAATATTGAACTAAGTATTTAGCGCACTTTTATAGTATCTTATAACTCAGTACATGTACTCCAAATTTGGTCAGTAATAATATTTTTAGATTTTATTTTTTGATTTGTCACCGGCGATCTTTTATTACAACTCCATAGGCCCTTTTCCGTAAACGCACTACGAAGTAGGTATAGGCTGCAGCTGTCACGCAACTTTCTCCTTTCTCATTTTCTTTGGCAGTTTTCCTCTCGCCACGAGGCGAAAACGGAACGTCCTCATTTTTCTCGGTGCAATGCGCGTCTAGCAGGCGGCACGAGTTATTTATTTCGTTTGTTTTCTCGTGCGGTTTAATGTCCGGTTAGATGGGTCGGCCGGTCGAGGGATCTGTGCCGTGAGATAGCGCCCGTTCGTGAACCTTTTTAGGAAAATCCGATTTAGTTGCCGGACGATGTGGACAAAACTTATAAATATAGGTTATCATGCGCAATTCAGCCATAAAATGCAACGGACTCTGGAATGGTGTGTTGCCCATTTTAATATTGCAACTGGGTGTTCATGTTCCTACGTTTTGTTTTCCAATTAAAAATTATTTGTTCTGCCTACTGTTTTTTTGCATACAGTCTGTATTTAATAACGATTATATAATATATAATATAATAGAAATAAATTACTATAAGTAATCAATGTAAAAATAACTGTAGCTGTAGCCCTGTATATAATTATTTAATTAGATAAAGGTTTGTTTATTTGTTATTTGCCGAAATTATGCCATTGAATTATTTATTGACCCATAATTTTCTTTTTTTTTTCGTAAAATTTAATCGTTGTAACAGGCTTCCTGATTCCTACATACAAAATTTAATGTTAATAATAAGATCTGCCCGAGGCTGGTGGAGCAGTTAGCGTGCCAGGGCGTAAACCTGGAAGCCCGGGTTCGAATTCCGGCCGGAGACCATCAAGATTTTTTTCAATAAATTTCCTGAATATTCATGCAAATAACAATACTATATTTACATTGAAGTTATATGTTTATATCATTACTTATTTATATAATATTTTATTCGCTTTGTTTGATGTTTTTGTGGAGGTGATTGTTTTATTGGTAAATGCCCAATTAGCAGTGGTTGATTACAGATTTATACTTTATTGTTACTCAAACTTACACCACTTCTTGCACGTTTTAAGGCTACGGTGTTTTTAAGGGATTATTTTCTCGTTATAACCATACTACCATACAATATTAATTGAGTTTTGTGATAGCCTTAAGTGTTGTCTTCAGTAGCAGTTAACTCTCAATGTTGCAATGTTGAGGCTTTTCTCTCTTTCGTACTGTAGTGACATCAAAAAACCTCAAGCTGCGCGATCGTTTAAATTTTTACCCATTCTGTTTTTCATAATTATAGACTGTGAACGTGTGGAACCTAAGTACTGGTACTCATAGAAATTGAATCACAATCATAATCTCAAAGACATTTAATCATATAATCATAAAGTAAACACTTAAAATATTTCAATGAGCATATTACTGGTTCCGATGAAACGGGTATGGCAGAACTCTGTTAATGCGATTCTTTATTGATGCATCGACTAGAGTTCCATATAATTTCCTTCGCCAAGCAATAGATGAGGATGAAGATACGGTCATTTACAAAGAATATAAAAATTATGCTGAACTCAGAAGTGCAATTTTCCCTACTTTRTTMTTTAAGGGTGTTGTAAAAAGATAGCATTAAAGCTGTATCGGACGTGACTAATGGTTTTATGTCTTTTTGTTTCACTTTTTTAAATTAAATTATGATATACGCAATTCTTAATTTGTTAATTTGGCAGGACTGTTATGATAATTCTTTTACCGTGTTCGCAAATCCTGCAAAATTCTATATTTTGTATCAGCTGATCGCGTTATAATGTCGTTAGTCAACTTGCATAATTTATCGGATGGATCGTTAACGTAATTTTTTTAATAGTCTAGATATATGTAATTGGGGCCCATGTGTACATTATTATTTTGTACTATTCCGTGTTTGAAGATTAAAGATATCTTTCTTGAACTAGCGTGTGGAAGCTGAATTAAATTTGGAAAAGGTACAGGTAAATTATTGATTTTGGTCTGGTGCACATCTGAGTTCGTGTAGTTTGCTATATGATAAAAAAGCGTGAAGCAAAGCGCAATTAATCAGCCTGTTTCCAAGCTATTGAATTGATTAAAAATATTTCACAATGAGTGCTCCCTAGAAAACATTCAACTTTAGAAGTTGGCGGAGCCAGGAACACAATGTTATTTTGCTGTTTTTTTCTAGGATGCATTTCTGGCAGCCTTAACCAAACTTAATTCAGTAGTACTTCCTCTGCTTATATGAATTTGATACTTTCCGTGTCTGTTCATGTCCACGTTTTTCATTTTCCGAGGCATGAAATCCAGCTTTGGTCCAAGTAAGTTGGCTGCTGTCCTACCCAACAACCCAACTTGAGTTTAACGTGATCATCCAAGCGAACTTGATGAGCTGGAGACATGATCCTATACACTTCATCCTAGTGATCAACATAATGAATGGATTGTGTCAGTCAGACTTATTAAAGAATACAGTTTCAGCACAACTAGTATTTCTACAATATGGCAAAGAACCAAATGGAGTTTAGAAGTGTCTTGAAATGGTAAAATCCATTATATTAATTGTTCTATTAAATCTTTATGACTTGTGTTAATTTTTGTGTGTCCATGGTCCTCAGATGTAGTATTATAATAGTTAACCACTACGAAAACCTGCATGTATTTTAGACATTACGTGCATGTGTAGGCAACGTTTGCTATAGTGACCAAGCCTTGCAATAATATTTGGGTTGTCTGCCCCGTGTTTCTACGCTCATGCTTCTGTAGTTGTGGCTCGCGCCGAAAGCCGTTTTTGTCTTATGAGACGGCAGGTGTGCACTTTGATTCTGGAGGCATCTGGCTGGCACATGTGGTGAACGAGGGGGTTGCCGACACCAGACCTGCATTTTTTTATAGGTGCCCCGCTTTATAGGTTGATTCCTCGATTCTTGAACGGCTACGACATGGCTGCCGCTTATACGTGACAGCGCGCGCGTGACACCATTTGCACTTTTGCGGCTTCTACATAAACATCTTTCAGATCTAGGAAAAGCATTTTAGGTGTTGATTTTACTAGATCAAACCTTGTATTACAACAAAGGTAAATAGTAAGTAAACTGAAATACCCCATAATGGTGTGAAATAAGATACTCGTCCTGATTTTATTTAAAGCAATTGATTGTTGTGTGTATTTTACTGCATTTTGAATGGAAATAATTCATCTTGTCACCTCGTAAGGAGGAAGCTACTAATTTAATACCCAGATATAAAAATTATGCATCCGACTTTTATTAAAAATGTACTCAAACCACGGCGATTGCGTTTTATTATTCGTTGTTAGAAAAACGGCGCTCACAAAGATCATCTTTAAAAATTTCCACCGTTTGTCTTCCGGCATAATCTTACAAGGATTCCTATTGTTGCAATAGTTAGCTATTAAAAGGAAATAACAATACACGATACAGAACACGATTTCAAAAAATAATTTAACAAGTGTTCACAATGATGCTCCAAACCTCAGTATATTTTTTAAAACAAAGAGCAAAAGAATTTTGACACCACAGAAGTTTCCTTGGAAATATTTTTTCCTTCATATTTTCCTTCGCGGTTGGAACATCTTTAAAAATCTCCTAAAGTTAAAAGACGTTAAGTCTTGTGATCTAACAGTGTACCGTACTTCCCACTTCACCAAATGGTAATTCGTTATAAAAAGTGATCGCATTTCTTGCGATTCGATATACGTACCATGAAAAATATAATGTTCACTTAAGCTTCTGTCAGTTAACAGCATCTTGGATTTTCTGCAAAGCAATAATGCATTATTTTGTAATATATTTTTTCTTGTGTCAATAGACAAACTCAATTTTGGAAATCTTGTCCGTGTAATTGCTGATGCAACGATAAATGGATGCGAGAAATTTATCCTGTTTTAGTATTTCTAAAACATATATCAGTTTGATTAGATTCACTGGTGGTAGTTTTCCTTCATACTTTTTATTGGTTTTACACTTCCTCTTTCAAGAATTGTACACAATACAGCAAAAAACACTTCTCGATGGACGACTTCTTTCTGCAAACCGTTCCTTGTATTTAAACAGCGTAAGTGTTTGCTCTAAATTTTATCGGGATGTAGCATACATTTAAATCATGTCAATTATTCTTTGCTACAGTATGGGCCATTATATCGAGGAAATTACTGATGATTGTACAAGTAAGTATATTTGCCAATTACAATTGTCTTTCTGTCAGTACATCGGCAACAACTTAACAACACTGCTTTGTTTTCTGTGGTTACGTCCCAGTGTCTTTATGACAATATGACAGTCGTAGGATACCTTCTTTTTCTTGCATTTTTTGCGCAACTGAGGTTGTTGTTCAGATTGTCAACGCACTACGATATCTTGATCTATTCCATGCCGTGAAATCATTACGTCTACCTCATATTTAATTAATCTCCAAAGTAGATAGCTCCTATTTTTAGAGTAAGTATCAGGGTAAATATTTAAAAAAATCCAAGATTTTCAGGAATTTGTTGCATAAAAGTTTTCGTACTAATAACTCTGAAATGCATTTATGCCGCTCACATCTTAATTCATGAGTTATTTTCATTTACGTATATTTATTGTATATTATTTTGTTCAATAAATAAATTTAATTTTGACACACATTTCCTGCTGTACATTAACAGGCAAATGTACATAGTCAGTTATTTGTGTTGTGGCTACCTATACTTAGTCTCATACATAAAGAAGAATAGCTGGCTCAGAAGAACAAGCCAAATATAAGACAAATAGCAAGAAAACAATCCAGTACCCGTAGCCTCCTGTTTTTGTTAATGAATCGTAAAATCTGCCTAATCTGAGCGAGATATATTCTTTGAAAATAAACGATTACGCTATATATAGTATGTATATAGACACAAAGTAAAACTTTTCATTTCGTTTAAAAACAGACTCGCGATACGCAGCGCTGTTTTATTTTTACATAATATTCACTCTCCGGCGAAAATACTTCCAGACTAATATTTACGTTGATGCCTAGACATATTCCAACGCGGAATTCGTGTTCCCTGTGTTACATCCATATGCCAGATAAGCGCTTAGGTAATAAATTAGGTAAATTTGACTCCAGTCCAGGCGGCTCGCACCGCGGCACTTCATTTGTTTGCAGCTGTAATTGTTTGGCAACGCCGACTGCTACCAGCCGACGCGCATTAATTTGTCAATTTTGCAGCGTTGACAGCTTTACGCCAGTTCAGTGTATTTACTGCGTTATTTCATTTCACTTGTGTTTTGTGCCATTGTACATCATATTTGCGTTAGTAAATAAATAATTTGAAGTAATTACATCAGATGTAGGAAAGTATAGGATTTACGATTTTCAGTATTCAAGCGCTGGAAATTCAGCTTTTCTTGCTTATCAAACTGTTACGATAGAAACTGGTAGAAAAAAAGAAATAAATAGTTTTCTGTTGTACATAATATTTTTAGTGTTTCTTCAGATGGGCTTTTGAAGTGGATTGATGCCATTTTTATAAAATGGATTTTAAATTTATATACATACTATTAATTTTTCTAATTGCTATGTTACAGTTACCTCTGCAAAGAAAATTTACGTATTAAGGCATAAGAAATGCGTGATATTAAAAATCTTTATTCTTAAATTCAAAATTTTTCAAAAACTACAAAAAAATGTTGACTGGACACGCWTGCGTTTATGGAATGTTTTCAGAAAATCATTTAAAACATTCAAGTTTGTCATAATGTACGTATTGGTATTTATTGTTTTTGTTAGATATGACTTTCACTTTCCAGTAAAAGAAAAAAAGTGATTTTAATTGCTGTTATCGTATCAAGTATCAAAGTATGAAACAGGTGTGCAATTGCTAACTAAATGTTTAGCTAAAAGCCTAAATGTGTTGCAAGATTGTTTTGTGTGCTCAACAGCAGATTTAAGGTTGAAAAATAATGTTCTGCTTTCATCGGGACTCGAACCCGAACTTCCTGGTTTTGCCCCAGCCTCGGGTTCAAATCCTGGTGAGAGCAGAACATATTTTACCAACTTGCAATTTGGCGTTGAACCCAATTATAATTATAATTACGGCAACGACCCTGTATAATAGATATAAAAGCCCGAATGTCTAAATGTTACTTAGAAAACAATTAAACCCCATATTCATCTCCCCAGGGAAGGTATTTCCAAGAGCAGCGAAAAAGTACTTATATACGTTACTTTCTCACAAAAAAAAAACTAAATATAAAACTTCATGTTTACTTATTATTACTACTCTATTACTAATAACGGAAATCTCATACAAATTTTCGTCCCCAGTTTTCACACCTTTAGGGGTTGAATTTCCAAAACAGTTAAATCGGTGTGTATTAACTTCAAAACTTCTTAAATAATTCAACTCAAAAATATCCCTTATTTCAGTCGCTTAGAGGTAGAATTACGAAAAATCGTGTACCTACTTTTTGTTTTTTAGCCAAAAGCCCCAATAATAACGTTTCATGCTTTTAACTTCAAAAATGGCAGAAATACCATGCAGACTTTCATCCTCCATTTTGCCCTCTTAAGGGTGGAATTAAAAGAAATCGCTGGAACATGTTTATTTATTTCCAATAAAAAGCCTACAAATAATAAATCCTCATAATATTTTACTTTATTCACGCTTTCTAGATGACCCCTAAAGATAATTTCTGTTTTTTGCTAATAATAACAAAAAGTACCTGAGGAGGTCATAATTTTAGTTAAAAATCTCAACATAACGGTGAATTCAAAAAATCCTTCCCTATGTTCCTACTTCGATAAATATTTCCTACAAGTAGGGATAAATCCCTACGTCTGGCACACTGGTACAAGAGACCTCCATCGAAGATTGCTCTTTCATGGGGCGAAAATCGGTAATGCGTTGTCCTACATTGACGACTGCTAAATGAGCATTTGAGCCCATTGGAAAAGCCCKGCAAAAATAGCACAGTGKAGTAGTTACTTTGAATGACTAATTTTTGTKCTAGATGTTCATTTTAGCTGCAAGTGAATTACCTGTTTTACCATATATTTAAGATACGTCATCGTCAAATTTATGGGTGTATCAAAGATACCAAGGATTTTTTTCCGAAAAAAAAAATCCTGTCATATACAGTTTTAAGGTTTTTCAAAAATTCAGAATTACCTTAGAACTCATGTTGATCTTATTTGTGATTGTGAATGACATTCAATTTCTAAACGTTAATCTAAGTAGCTTGAACTGCGGTGTACTTTAATAGCTCTACAAGCTGATTTCCGAAAGGCAGTCGTTTGCATTTTACAGCAATAATTAAATATGCAGAATACGTGTATGTATATCTATATGGCACAGTAAGCGGTCAAGTGTCGGATAAAATTGGTTTCCTACAAGATTTCAAAAGCGTTTATAGACTAATGTGCGTACATTGACGAGTCATGGCAAGGACGAAACAGTTGACCATGTGAATTTCCTTTTGTGACATTGAATGAATCGACGTGAACGTAAGTTTGTAATTGCTGACGACGAGAAATGGGATCACAACAACCCCCCCTATGTGATGTGATATTGCAGTTAGGCAACGCTGGTCCGTTTTGTTTACCTGTTTTATTTTGAGCAGCGATTTTATTCGTATCACACGTACCTAACCTACGACATCTATAGTTTTCAGCCGTAAATCGCCTTGAAATTCAACCGCAGTTTCCTAGGTCGTTGTTTTTAATACTTATTTGTCGCAATAGAGCCGAGCACTTGCACGCCTACGACACTTCCAGGGATCGTGACGTTCGCCTAATCGCGTCATCTCGATGCTTCGACTGCCTTTAAACTTAGTAATGGACTTGCAACTGGCCGTGCAAAGCCATTTCGGGTTCGGTGTTTTTCCGATTGTTCCTGCCGTCATTTTACGTGAAACACAATGTGTAGTGCGTGTTATAGAGTGTGTCTTGAGGACTGTTCATTGGCTTTTGTTGTTTTCCTTATGTGATTAACCTGTTGCGACATTATAAGTATCTTTGAGTATCAGTGAGTGAGAGGTGTCATGCCTCGGACTAATAATCAGGTAGTTATTTACTTGCGTTGAAATCGAATAAACCTGATTTTCTGGGCCATGCTGCCCAAGTTATTTTTGTCACATACTATCGCAGCGTATGCTTCGTATACGTTTTAACCTCATGACAACAAGAAACTGCTCACTAAACCCAGGAATTTAAATAGTTGAAGGCTATCAACCTCTCAGTTAAGGCTGTCATTGAGATGGTCTTTTAATATGCGAGTGCTATACAAACAAAATATAACTCAGTTACAAATGTTTTAAGTCTACTCAAAGTAGTGTTTTAAGCATAAACATTGACTTATGAGACAACTTAATTTTTCTTTAATGTGCTAGATGTATGTAGGTATATTGGGCAGTCAGTACTCCAGGTAAGCCGTTGGCAAACCCTCATAATCCTTTCGACCGGTATTTCCCCAGCAGATGCTTTTGCATTGCCGAATACAGGTAAAAGATTATGCCCATTCTCAAATCGTTAGTAGCTAATAATAGTCCAAGTTGTGTAGTACAAATGACAATTACTTTTTTAACAATACTTTTCAAAATTGACGCCAGCTTCTTTTGAAGATCTTATTATAGTTATGTCTTGCAGAGGTTGAAGCTTAGATTATTGGGCCATTTAATGAGTTGTGGCATAATTTCTCCTTCCAAAGATATTTGTTTAGATGTATATAATCGCTGTTTTACTTTTTCACTCTAATAACGTAGCCAGGCTGCAAGGATGATTTTATTAATCTTTTCTTCAGTATACACCTCGCAAATCTTAAAACATAACTCGAGTTTTGTGAGGTATTGGTGTAGATCAGCTGATTGTCCAACCATGTTGCCAAACACATGTATGCACCGTCTGCGTCATACCACGTAACTAAACAGTGCATCGAGCGAAATTTGCGTAATTAATTTATGACGCTACATCTCAGAAATAAAAGTATGACTAGATACGCAAGGAGCACAAAAATATTTACGTATAAGTGGCAAAAACAGTGCTTTTCAATAATCCAGAAGTTTGTGTTCTGTTATGTGAATGCTAAAAAAAGTATTAACAAATTCTTGAAATGGTGTTTTATATTTAGCTTTGTGAGTAGGTAAAACATATCATTTCGCGATTTGTAAAAAAAACTACCATTTTCTCTGGTCTGAATTTTGACGTGTTTTACAAACAATCAGGAAGACTCTTGTTATTAAATAATTGCGTATGTAATTTGAAAATAAATTTATCTTTTTATTAATATCTAGTACTTGAATTGATTCGATTTGAAGTTTTGTCGTGTAATCAAACGTGCAAAAGTAAACGACTATAACAATATATACTGCTTTGGTTTTGTTTTGTTTTCCAGTAGTACCTATATACAGATTTTGACAAGAACATTTTTGTTCTATGTTGGAGGTTGTCAATAAAGTCCACTTATAAATTAAATATCCGTACGTTTATTCGTATTCCACACGCTACTAACTCAAAAATTTTAAAAATCTCAACTGTGTTTGGCTTGTGCTAACTTCGCCGTTGCCCAACCTATACTGACAAGTATGTACTTAATGCTGTTTCATTAGTATTTACCGGTGCTTATAAACTATTTGTCAGTGTTTAGTTCATAATTGGGTATTTGCCATTTATTTATATTTTATTAAATTGCATATTAATAGGTAGCATCTAATCCACAAAACAGCTGTGACAGCTTATAATTTCGAAAAAATGGATCGTAAGGTGTATTTTTAATATTAAAAATGTGAATATTTAAAGGTACCGCACAAAACGCGAACATATTGGCCGTGACGTCAGGTGTCTTGTAAATGGCCGCTTGTTTACATCTGGGGTCAGCGCGGCACGCGTCAGCCTCAGCCCGTCAATTTATCAGTTTGTTGTTAACGTTCATTTTGTGACAAGCGAATTAAAATACGCCAAGAAAAAGTGAAATATACTTATGAGTTATGACTTCTGAAGGCATGTTCATTGATATGGAATTTGTGTACAGCGACGAGCGGTTCAACGCGGCGAAGATGAGGAACGTAAAAGCAACAGCATAAGTGAACTTTTTATCAAATTAACGTAGCATTGATAATTTGATCACAGTGGGTTGTTGGAAACATACTATTTGTAAGCATAAAAATGTAAGATTCAAAAATGTACCCTAAACTTGACATTTATTTTAGAGGTCAGAAAAAATATAAATTGCCATTTATTTTCGGGGTTCTTGCGGCTCGTTTCCGGTCTGGCTAACAGTTGAGTATATGGGGAACAACGTCGTTCTTTATTATATCATTTCTCTCTATCAACTTCAAACGTGTATAGTTTTTCTACACAAATCACTTTTTGGCGCGACCTCTTACACCGTCTTTTCAATAAAGAGCACGCTCCTCGGTAATGTTTACATGACACTTGACGTCACGAGTTGAATAACCTTGGATAGAAGCGTTTTGGCGGTGACTCCTAAGATTCGAATTTCAGACCTGAAATTCTCTACCTACAAATATTTTTGTTTTTTTACCATGGCGTACGATATATATGCACTTCAAGATTCATTTTACGTAAGTTTCAAAAAAAGTGATAATACCCAATTATGTTCAGTGGGTATTTTGATAGGGTGGCCTAACTTCATACTATTTACATATTGTCCATGCTTTGTGGGATGTTATGTTAGTCTTTATTAGTGGTTCATAAATGATCAATTGACATTAGTGCTCAACACACTTTAAAAAAAGTTACAAGGTATATTTACTAATGATAGTCATCATTTTTTGTTATAACGTTAGTGCTTTGATACCTTTCATTCATTCTGTATAAGTATAGGTTATTGGTAATTTTACATTAAACAGCTTAATGTAAAGAAATGCCCAGTTTATACTTAATTTTCAAATATTGAAGTATTCTAAGGGAAATTGTGTCCCAATTGATTTATGCATGAAGTCAATCCATGAAACTACCATGCCTACTAAATAACTAAAGGTTGTTTATGTTTTGACCTGCATAATACATTCAAAAATTAACTTCTACTTTTAGATATTTAATGAGGTCATTAAATACTTCATAGGAACTGTCCATCCCCACGTTGTGCATAACCACCGACATAGTAATACTTGTTTATATGTAGCACTACCCCTACCAAATGATACTTATTACGCGTATGCAAATTTAAAATAAATTAAATTTCATCTGGTGTATAGGGCCTGTTTTGTTTTAGTCGCTTTTTATTACCCTCTATTGATACATATCAGATTATTTACTTAACAAAATCACTAAAATATACTACCTTTCTAGCTTTTCAAAAGTTCCAGCTAATATGATACACTAGCACATCGTAATCTGCAATACTACCTTTTTTCCACATTTAAATTACAGTACTTTCATACTGTTTACTTCATGTAGAGTTTAGCCTGCAGGTTGGAGCTAAAGACACACAAAAATTACAACTTTTTGGTTTATACAAAAACCACCGCAAGAGCAGAGTACTTATAAAAACAACAAACCAAAAATAGACGGTTCTTAGGGACCCGACAGCGCAAGAGTAACATTCGAGAATGACCTGCAGAATAACTTGTGGAACAGGATAATTATTGTTATTAGAACGAGAGAAAAGAAAGTTACAACTCACCTTTGAATTAAAGGATTCCGATGCATAGAACGGGTGATAATTGGAGGATTTTGTGGTTTTGTCGTGCATTTTTATCCCACAACGTGGACGATTCTTCAGAAACACAATACAGAAATCGAAGGTTATACCAGGATAAATCTGCTCATAGCGGTTTCTATTTATGCGGCAGCTCCTTACACTTAAAACATTTTAAACCATCAGGCGCCACCGAGGGCGGCACACTTGCTTTTCTCGTTTTCAAAAGGTAACTACGATAGAGTTGTAGTCAAAAAACTTGTCTTAACGGGACTAGAAAAACTTGTCAAAGAAGTTCACTATATCGTCGAGTGAGGCCAGTAGTTGTTGGATGGAGGTGTAGATTCCTGTTGTTGGGTTAGGTACCTACATGGAGTGGATATACACCAGTATAGTTCATCCAATCGATAATATTTAAGATCTTTATTGCAGATGACAACAAAATGTTAAAACCAAATTTTTGTTATTGCTTCGTAGCGCACTGGGCATTGTAATGATTGGTATAAAACAAAAGCGCCCTTGAAATTCGTATACGGAAAAATTACAAAAAAAAGGAAAAACGCACTAAATTCCCGGTACTTCCTGAGATAGGTATTCTAAAAAAAAAAGAAAAAATTTATGATTTCGGTCCATTTATGAGCGTTATTTTATACAAACCACATAAAAACGCCCTACTAAAACAAAATAATAAAAAAATTATCGCAAGAAACCATATTATCGTACCACATATAATAGTATATTTTTAGTGGCTCATAGATATAAAAAAATAAAGTTTGTGATGTTTTTTATTTGTTGTTCTGAAAATGGGTAAACGCTATCTTGTGGTGCAGAACATGAGGTTATGGTGAAGTGCCTTTTCTTTACTCATATTTGTTCAAATCACATTAGAAAAAAAAATAAAGTTTAGATAATATAGCGAGTATATAAAATAATATTGCAAGGATTGTGCCTTTTTTATTAGATAAGCTATGTTTTATAAAAATCTGAAATTTAGTCTACAAAATGCAACTGGATTTTTATTTTAACGTAGTAGTTTGAGTATTGTATATTTAATTTTTATAAAATGTTTATGGATGATATTCCTTTCAAAACTAAAGTATTTTAATTATGTGACAGTATCTAATTATGCTGTTTGTTTTCAGCGTGGAGCGGGATAGGCTGCGGGAGAAGGAGAAGCAGGCAAGAGCACAGATGTCGCTAGTAGCAGAGCGAGGTCAAGAGACCTCGGGGGCTCCGCTGTTTGAGGCACCGGTTAAGGTAAGACCATACTCTTAAACAAGTAGATTTTTTTGCTTGCTTTTCGTTTTATTCTGCGCTAGTTTTCACGTTAACTGTCATCGGATTAAATGTCAAAATCAAGTAGATGTAAAAAAATACTTACTATGTGTATCAATATCAAGTAAGAGGGCGTCATTAAAATATGAGCCGCTAGGTCGTATTCTATGCATAAAAATACGAAGAAAATTCATTTTGCATTTTGAAATCTTCAAATTTTTGACCTATATTAATAATATTTTGATAATTTGTGTTTGATGTGGTGCCACCTCGAACTATACAATTATATTTTATATACCTCTTAAGGGGGTGCGGGGTAAACTACCCTTAACGGTTTCATAATTTTTTTTAATCTATGGTCCTTATTTCAAGGAATACTCTCTTTTATATCGTTTGATAAAAATGCACTTTCGAGCAAAGTGCGTTTAAAGTAAATACAGTATCACAGATTTATTCGTATCTAGTTCGCGGAAGACAGTAACTAATTTTTAATTTATGAATAAAGTTGATATAAAACCCAATTAAACAATGTGTGATAAGTCAAACTTTACATTAATCTTGTACAAAGTACATTTGCTGTCTTTGGTAAATCTGCGAATATAGTATTCAATTTAAACGCACTTTTCTCGAGAAAGGTGCATTTTTATCAAACCACATAAGAGGGAGCATTCCTTTAAATACGGACCATAGATTAATGTTATCAAACTATTCAAATTTATTTGCACAAAAATTCTAAACAAAAAACCACTGAGGGTTAACCCTTCACCCCCCCATGAATGGTGTTAAAAATCTAATTGTACAGTTCAAGGTGGAACTACTTCAAACCCACAATCTCAAAATATGATCAAAATCGGTCAAAAATATTCGTAAAATACTATTTTTACCGCCCATCTTCAAGAAGCTGTAACTCAATGACGAGCGCATGGAATTCAAAATGCAAAATAAATTTTCGTCTTATTTTTATGCATAGAATTCACCTTAGAAGTAGTGGTTTACATTTTAGTCACACATTTATAGTATTACAAACTTTAAACAGTTTTTGCATTCATTCTCATATAGTTTGCCAATTCTCAAGTTATATGATACATAGTTATTTTACTTTGTTCCGCTGGTTTACACTTCGCAATTGAAAATCTTTTTTACGTACAGAACCAAGTATCTACACAAGTGAGTAAATTGTTCGTTTATGCAAAGAAGAAGGAATTAATGGGATATATATTTGATAAAAATTCCGACGAAGTATCTAAATATTACCTTAAACATTATTTATATAAGTTAAGCATGTGCTTATTTATATAATATAGGTAGTTATAAAGTACCTAGTAATATAAAATGGTAGTGATAATACAGATAAAACGTAAATGTTTTCATTTAAATAATTGGAATTTATAACCTTTTGGAGCCACCGTTGATAGGTAAAATTTCGCAGTCTTCCTCTTCACTCTAATTTTTACTGAATGGAACCTATTCTGGCAGACGTATATGAAGAAGTTAATACTATCCTTCTTGCAACTACACCATGTGCCACCATAGCTGTAGGTGCATTTCTGAGACATTTAGGGTTTTTAAATCCGTGGTCTGAGTTCAAACTGATACCCTTCCCTTAATCGGCATAGTTTTCACCTACCCGTGTCTGGGAGAAGCATATTATCTAGCCAAGTCTGAACTTGATGTAAATCCGAAAGGTACATGCTGCTTTGTTAATATAATACTTTACAGTAAAATGTATTTGGTTCCATAGATTTAATAAATTGAATTTTTTAATAACTTTTAGTGCCTTTTTTGGTACTTAAAATTAATACCAGTAACATTCTTCTTTGAGTTAAATTGCTTTCAATGAACGAAGTAAGTTTGTTACAGCATTAAATTTTGATTCGCTTTTTATTAATACCGCTTTAATTTAAGGTTAACAGCGACCTAGTCTTAATAGTTTTTACGCGAGTGCACTTACACGGTTAGATAAGTTCTCGACTTTGGATTCCCCAGATTTAACTTTTAGTTACTTTAAACCAATGTGGTTCAATTATATGAATAAACGATTTGGATATTGGAAATCTAATTTGATTGGCTGATTTAGTGCGTGTACTTAACGGCTTGTTAACTGTATACGAATATATCTTATCTTAACCAACAAGCCACGAGCAAAACCAAACCTGATAAATTATCTGCTGATTAACCTACTGGAATTAAATGCATGTAACATAATGCGTTTAAAGTTTCTCTCTACTGGAGCCAGCAAGCACGCATTAAAAGTAACTCCTCGACAAACTGCTTAGGAATCAATACTGCTGTGGAGAACGGACAAGACTTTCCAGGCGGCAATTTCCCTCCCACACCCTCGGGATAAAACTTTCGTTCACCTTCTGCTCTCGTCCCCCTTTTGCCGTCAGTTCAATTTCTCCCAACCTCTTATATACATTTTAACGAAATGCTCTGCGTTCGTCGCAGATTTATATAAGCTTTACAAAGTCAAGTGTGTACTGGATCTACGAGGGCAATTCAGACGTTTTTGTCCTTGGCATAGAAGACGTTGATTTGAATACTCGTCTCTAGTATCATTTATTTGTCAATTTTCTGTGATGGGTAAGTCACATGAACTTTAGTTGTCCATTTCTCCAAAACGGACAAGTTTGAGAACTACAATAAACACATCTAGTGGCGAAGAACTGTACCAAGATATTTTAACTATGCTGGACATCCGAAAACTGTTGTTTGTAAAGAAACATTGATTTGTTCCACGACATGGTCCCGAAAGACAAACGTGAAATTCAAAGCTCATAGCTCGTGGCTTCTCAGTATTTTGCATTGAAATCATTTTACACGAAGAATGAGGTGTCACAAAGTGTCTATGGACACGTAAAATGTCGACGCCGGGTCTCTCCATCATCAACCGACATCGACAAAACATCCCGTCAGAATACATTACTGCGGATGAAACGTGAGTTCTCCACTATGATTCTGCATCAATAAATCAGATTACTGGTGTTTTCACCATCCCCACAACGTCTTTGTAGACTTTTTATCTTGTGGTCCTAGTAATTATAGGTAACTTGTCGTACCTGCAAGTACTTTTTCTCCAGATTTAGTCCTAATAACTACCACTTGAAGTAATGGTAACAGTAGGCAAGTGTTTTATTCTGCAGGCGATAAAGTTGTTCGTCAACTTTATACCAATTACCAATGCAAAGTTTATGGACTATGTTGGGAATTTCAAAAAATGCGCCCATCTAATAAAATCTGAATTGTTCTCGTGATATCATCTACATGTAAAAATAAAAATGCCGGGGTGCATGTATAGCCGTGGACTTTGAAAATGAAATGATCCAGGAGATAATTAATTTCGTGGTAGTATAACTATCAGCGAAACAAATATTGTAGCCTCGTAATTGCTATCCTGCGGTGAAGAACATTACCTATTTAGTTTTACAAGTTGTTCTGCGGACGCAGAAAATCGTTCCTCCAAGTCCATATTATAGTACCGACGTTGTTGTTAAGCTCTCTACTATAATATTTTATGTGAAGTATTTAATTATTACAGTTTGCTAATGTTGTCATTACGTTTATCTACCTGTATTACTATGTGGCAATGTAATTTTTTCGATGTAATTTCATTTGTTTAAGACATCGTTGGGCCAAGATAATCGGATGCAGTTTTTTAAAATTTATATAGGCTGTTGGACTACTGGCTATTTTCCATTCATTGTCATCTAAAAAACTAAAAGAGGTTTAGATATTAGCTAAGGATTTTGAGCAATGTTTCCTTATCAATCGAATTTTTCTTATTTTTTGTTACTTTCAAAGTTAAACTATCACACATTTGTTCAACAGTGTTAACTGGCATATTTCGTTTTTCTGTCTTGACGATTTCAAAAATTTTATATTTACGCAATTTAAATATTGATTGACTGAACCAGCGTACGGTAGTCATTTCTGCCGCTCTCGGATATACCGCAGGGCCGGACGTCTTCGCTGTCTTGGAGGAGTGACACGTTTGTTGGTAGTAAAAGCCCCGTTTAGAGTATGTTACGGGAATCTGACAATTGGTATGGGAAGGTTTGCAGGGTGCAGCCAACCAGCTTTCAATAGATGTTTCTGTGTTTGATGTTGGCTTATCTCGCCTGCATTATTCTCATTAATTGGATGAGCGTCTGTCTGTTGTTACGTACAGATTTAGGACCTATTTATTTATTATTTTCTCGTCTTTTGCAAGTGGCTGTTACGGTTCCTGTCTATTCTATTCTTTGTGGCTGTGGTGTATTCTGTGTTTGGGCTTGTTGAGGTTTAAAAGATCATGTTTATTTGTTCTTCCGTAACAACCACCCTTTCAATGTTTTGTTCGGTTGTAACTTTGTGTCCCCCTATTCCATGTTGACTACTATTTTCTTGTGCATCATTTTAGCTATTACGGGTGATTTCTTCTCCACAGAAGCCATCTAGGTCGTAGTTCTTGAATAATTACTTACAGGTTACATTTGAACCTCCATATGTTTTGTCTGGTTTGATTATACAGCTTCTCTCCTTATTTCTCGTGTAGGTTTTTGTGCTTTTGCTGGGTAATATTCTTCAGGTATATTTGGTAAGCCAGTGTGTCTAGAAGGCAGTTTTCGTCTCCCGGTATTTTTTGTACCAGAATTATGTGATTTCTTGTATACGCCACTTCAAGTTCTTTCATTTCTTTCTTTAGTTCTTGTTGTAAGATAATATTTTGACTGTAAGAACGAAGATTGTATTAATTTTTGTTGGTTTGTTCATCGTTCACGTGTTAGTACTGACGAGTATGGCGTCTTGAAGCGCCCCACTCTTTGAAATAAAGCGTCTACGCTGGTTTGAAATACCTATATATTTTTAATTACAGTAGGCAACATATACATCGAAAGTACCACCATGAGGTAAACATGAACATAGGTTAGGTTATAAAAATGGTGTTCTGTGCGCTCTCATAACCCGTCTGCTCACGCGCGTTCGTTCTTACACGCCGATCGATATATCGATACTGCTTCTGTAACTACTATAATGTTCAAAACAAACTATTGGGCATCTAAACTACCTACAGTCATATTACAGACAAGTACTATGGTGTTGGTATTGGTAATATTTATATATTTTTGGGCTCCTGAATACTAGCATTTTGCTAGTGTTACTAGTGCTTCACTGTTTAATTATTTAGGGTTGCGCTTAAACGGGTGAAAGAGTCTGATCCAGGTGGATGGATTTTAACCGTGTAAGCTGCAGTTGACCTATTTTTAAATGTTGGGGTTTTACTTTTACTCTTGACTTTAAGATTTCTGTACCGATATATTTCGAAGTCTGTTATTTTTCAAGGCTTTCCAGCTTGGGTAAGCCTACTCTCATACACTTCATGGCATAAGTTTGGTTTGGTTTGCCCCAGCTTTGCTGTGTTTATTTTATATAATGTCGATTTCGATTACATGGGAGAAAAACTATTGTTAATCATGCATCTGCAGCATGCGTAATTAATGTGTTAGTGGGCGATTTTGCTACTTATCTTTATTTGCCGTTGGTGGTTGCACTCTGCGTGAGTGGGAGCGTATATTCACCTGTGTTATCTGCTCAGGTATACTGATCTAACACAATCTCAGTCAGAACATCAACCATTTTTTCACTGACACAAGGCCGTGCAATATTCACTAGATATGTAGTTTGGTGGTTTACTTTACATAGAAATAAAAGTGTGAAACTCCAATCAAGCTTGGTTGCGTGCGTTCACTACGAGGATCGGCACCGAACTCCTAGGTAATCGTAATTTAAATATAAGTAAATAATTTTTAGCAACAGTTCTTTTATGTGCGTAGTTTTACTGCATATGTTTATTAATTCTAGATTTCATAAAGGGCGCGTTACGTATTATGCATGTTAAGATGCGCAATCTTTGTGCCGGTAATTCTTCATGTGCAACGTATTCGTTGCAACTCGAGGTTTGAATAATATTCCCCGTTTTTATTCGTTCGAAAGATGTCAAATCTTGTTATACAGTAATATTTCAACTTCTTAAAGTAAATTTGCACCTGATATTTCTAATAGATTATTTTTCATGATCATGTTTATGTACGATTTTGTTCTTGTACTTCTTGGCAGGGTTGTAGATATACATACGCTGCCTGCAGGGATATCGTCCATCGCCTGCAATTTGCTTTATGCGTACGTAAATCTCGTGTCTATTACGAATTGCCGCCGCGTTGTATATTATCCGTTCGCATTGGCTACATGGCGTTTTGACAGGTTTTACATGCGTGCATATCTACAAACAAGAAGGAAAAAATCACCTGCTAATTACACCAGAGCACACGCCACAAATTACTCGCCTATGAATAACAGGTCGGCGACTGTTTCGTGTGGACGTCCGGAAACGTTCTGGGGAGCTCCATATTTCAAGGCGGTCACGATTTTGCATGTTAGGTCACAGTAAGGTGCAAGTTTACGGCGGATGTCCATTTTGTTGTCGTTTGCTAACGAGCGTGACTTCGGAAGAAATGTTGTGTTTGAAAGCCATTTGATAGCTAGAGAATCGAATCGAATAACTTATGACGAAACTCGACGTCTTGATGTACAGGATCACCATTAGGCTAATGTCACAGGTTTTGGCAAATGGTCTGCCAGCAGAAGCTGAAGCTCAATGAACTCCAACGTTCAACCCGCATTTTTATTTTTGCATCTGCTTCAAAACTGAGAAGGCTGCTTTCAGCTTGTTATTTTTATCTTAAAACACTTTTTGCGCTTCTGTTAACTAACCGATATGATGGTGCTGTTGCTGCCAGTTGATGACCTTGCTGTGAAATGCTGTCTTTTTTATCCAGATGTAGATATTTTTTGCAGTACCTTTGTGGCAATGCAACCTGGAAAACTCTTTGAATTTACCCATAGTATTTTCAGTTACACAAAAGAATCATTGGAGCCCATTAATTAACGCACGTTAATCACTTAGGCATATAATTATCAAGTTTAAGAATTTGCTGTGAAATTCGAAGACCATTTATTCTGTATATATTTTCTTATAAACGAAAGTATGTATCATTTCACTTAATTACATGCTTGACCAAAATTAAACTCGACAGAACAACGAAGCAAGTTATTTTTACGGCAATACTACACATAATAGGGTCAATATCGACATAAAAAATGAGGTTGGTGTACTAGAAAACCTGAAGGCGTCGAACAAATTATGAAGTAATTGGCTCGTTAAGGGTTTTGTCCGTATTTTTTTTTCGAGAGAATATCGATTTTGTCTGTATGCTGAGACAAATATCACCGGTGCGATTGACACTATTTAAGGTGAAAGAATTATTTCTAGCACAGTAGTATTACCACCAAATATGTGGTTGTTTTTTTTATAGGCAACGATAAGAGGACCATAGTATACGTGTGAAAGCATTTTATTAAATTTTATGTAGAATTATGTAGTCATTATTATTTCCAACAAAGTTCCTTTTGAGTAAGTAAATGTAAAAAAMTAACTAAAAAGAGAAATTTTTGGCGATATTGTAATAATACATAAAAAATAACAAGAAAAGGGTCGCTATAAAATATGGAACCAGCAGGATATTTCAGGTTCTGTTCGACCGATTTTTTGAAATTGTGCCTGGGCCTATTGGTAATTAAAATGCATTGTTTTAGATATTGTTCAACTCCGTGTCAGCTTTCGTTTACGAGATATGGGCGCAAGTTGCATTTTCTTAAATGGGAAGTGGGGTCAAAAGGCACGTCGTTGAAACGGATATTTTTTCCTGATTTTAAAAATGTATCACACTTGTACAATTTATTGGTTCTGAGTTCAGAAAAGTGTAAATACAATAATTGAGCCTGACAAAGAACGAAAAGAATGAAAACAATTTTTTATCGGTAAACTTGACAAAAAAGGCAGATATACCATTTATTCCTTGACTGGTGATAATTTTCGTCTAGTTTGATCAATTTATTGTGAATCGGGTACCCTAAAAGTAAAAAAGAAATACATGATTCTGTGAAAAATGCAGCATCCAATGTAGATTTGTGTCAGACCAATATCTGCAATTATGTATATTCACATTACCATTGAGGCAAAAAGGCGCTTCACATAATTCAATTTAAAATGTTTCTATCTTTATCTATCATGTTCGTAGTAGTTTCGCAAAATTCTATCCTACGATCGAAATAATCTTGGCTCAGTTCTTGTAGTAAGTGAATTTAGTATCGATGAAACTTTTTTCAAAATTTTCTGAACAGAACTTCTGCTAATATGGTGAGTGAGAGTACGCTGTTCTACGGAACACTTGGGATTCTCTTGCACATCTAAAAGGACATTCAAGCTACTTTCCTCACTCGTAGCAACCTTTGAACGTCCTGGTTTTTGACGATTTTCAACACCGCCGTTGCAATATTTTAATAACTGTTGATCTGGCAATTGGTTCACGATCTTCAAGAATTGCATTGTAGAGTGCAACTACTTCCGAATAACATCCCCTTCTATCTCCATAACTAGTCATCATCAAAATTTCGATGCAATCATGTTGTTAACTGAGGCATTGCGATGCAAATAACAAAGTGAATGAAAATTATCACCAGTCACGAGGAAAATGGACACACCTGGAGTTTTTGTTCTTACTCAACCAGAACGAATATGGTTTTTATCCCGAAGCTTTTACAAGATTCAAGTTTGTTATTACACTTTTCTCAACTCAAAAAAATGCAAGTTGCGCCCATATATCCGAAACGAGAGCTGACACAGAATTGAAAAAGTTCCAGAAAATGCACTTTAATTCAGAAAAATCGGTCGAACAGAACCTGATATATCCTGCTGGTTCCATACTTTGTAGCGACCCGGTATATTAAAATGCATGTCTGTGCTATACTGCTAGGTGACTTTATCATCGTGTCAGTTCATTGCTTCAATAGAAGGTGGTCGGTACATAGAGTACCACAACCCATACTGAATAGCCTTCAAACGTTCTAAAACATTTAAGGTCCTTACCGTCTAGTTTATTCTAGCACATTCGATAGTGAACGACCTTCGAGCGTTCCAGGATATTCTAGAACCTTCTGGTTCAGTTTATTCTAGTACATTCAGTAGTGGGTGGTCGGTACATTGAGTACCTTCGACCCACACTGGATGGGATTCGACTTCCGCAAACTTTCTAGATTCTTCCGGTTCATTTCATTCTAGAACATTCAAGAATATCCGATACTAGTATGCAGTTGGTATATCGTGATCCACCACCCACGATGAATAATGAATGATCTTCGAAAGTCTCAGACTATTCTAGATCCTTAATTTTCGAACATTCAAGAATACCCGATACTAGTAAGGGGTTGACATATAGAGATATACACACCACATTGATTGTATTGTCTTCGAACGTTCCAGAACATTCTAGTCCAGTAGTTTCTTCTAAAACATTCAATAGTAGTAAGTGGTTGGCATGCACATCCAGAAATAATGGTCTCCGAACATTCCCGATCCTTCCGGTACAGTGTACAGTTCATTCTAGAACATTCGATCGTAAGTGGTCCGTACATAGTGTACTTTGGTACTATTGATACATAGGTGCTGCTGTCCATACATTCATCAGTGATGAGTGGTGTAGACTCTAGAGGATTCCAGGCATTTTGTAAGGACTTGTCTAAATGTGTAGGAATGCCCAAGGTACTGTCCCATCTTCCATACCATTAAAGGTTTATCAAAACTGAAAACGCAGTTCGATATAACTCATTTATTTTTTTTGCTGTGTACCATCATTCCCTCCGAGCTTCCCGTTATCCTCTTAAAAAATCAAAGCACGTCGCGTGATGCAAGGAAGTGCAATCGACAGCCAGGGGAAGCGAGATAATGTCTCCGAATTTCCCATCAGGCCGTCTGATCCACCGCAGCGGACAAATAGACGTCGATGGAGATTTTCAATTGCACTGGAATTAGGTCAGCGGCGTTATTTAGAGGCGGGTTAATTGCATGCGTGTCGGAAACAGGCACTAGTTCTTTCATATAAATTTACCTGGCGTCGGGATTCCCGTTGGACGCGATGAAGGAAAGACGAGCGGTGCAACGCCCTGTAATTTAATGGTGGGCTCTCTCAAGTCTCGTCGGCACGGTGGGAAATGGGCAATTGGCGCCGACAGTGTGCGGATGCCTTGACACTTTGGCAACTCGTTCATTCGAGGGCAACTGAAGAACGATAAATGAATGCCTGCCGATAGATATCACCCTAAGAAGTTATTCGTTGATATTTGAAAGATCATTACTTTTTTTGAAAATGTTGAAATAATTGCAAAAAATATCACCATAATGATGAAGTGGATTGAGGAACATTTAATGATTCCATTTCGTAAATACTATACGTCATTTCTGATACTATTCGACGGATCAGTGACGAAGGACCTGGAGACTTATCCATAGAAGTAGCATGACTGAACTAAAGTCGAGACCCAATTTTGTTTATTTTCCATAGCAGATGGTAAAGATTGCTTTGTAATACTCAAAACAATATAGCAAGTCGCACTTTAACTGCAATTAGTACTTTCTAACAGCAAATGTAGATACAATACTTAAATTTTATTTGAGTTAAACACATTGTAAATTATATTGCTGCAATCGCCAGTGGTATTAGGTTTTAAAAAAATGACAGTTTTTTATGATGAAATTGTTATACATTTTTAACATGTCTTGGATTTTGAAGTATTTGTAATAATAAAGTTTATTTTCTAACGGATTAAAACGCACTTTCAGGAAATAATTACTTAAATAATACCTTAAAGATAATCTATGAAAGCGACATAGGACGAAAATAAAAAAGTTAATATCACAGGAACTAGATAAACGATTAAAATAAGAACACGTAAGATTGAGTGACGTGTGAAGTGAAACATTTGCACGACTATTGATGCAATAAAAAGACGATTGTTTATACGAGGTACAAGAAAATTGACCTTCTCGAGCAGCGAGCTATAATATACGACGAGTTTCCAATGACTTGAACTCGAATCTGCCCAACAAACTTTGATGATTATATCGCCTAGGAGGATAATATCATTCGGTCAAGTAAAACATAAATTTAAGCAGCTTCCCGTGGACAGATTCGAGCTGAACAATATGCCTTTTGTAATGGGAAACCAGATCAAAACTACGTGCTCTAATTTAGAGCGAACAAGGCAAAAGTATAATGTTTGCAAGGTACCCAAACTTCTGAACACTCTGCAGTTTCTATATATAAATCCATACGATTTGTAGGGCGGATTAATAGTGTTCAAAATGTGGTTGCAAAAGGTAAATTCGTAGTCAAAAATAACACCCATAGTTCTGTCTTACACTCTTGCAGCAGTACTGATTCCGCTCGCCGATACCATTAAAAATTAGATTAATATCTTGTTCTTATGTCAATAATATTTTGTATTTGCTTTCTTATTTTCTAATCAGAAATTGTGACTGTTTGTTGACCAATATTCAGTGTGTTTAAAAACATTTATTTTGCATCCAGTATTGAAAAATGCATCAATTACGGTATTTCCAGTATTTGTGAGATTCAGTTTAATTAATAAGGCTTTGTTTTTTTTGGCCTGTAGTATTTGCTTTTGGCTAATGGGTAAATCGTGTCACATATTTATGTTGAATATAATTTTCTACTGAGAATACTCTTCCAATTAAACGAATTTTACGATAAGCAAATTTAACATTTTGTCGTTGAATAAACTAATGAATGGTGGCGATTGTTTTAAATGCAACACTTGAATTATGGGAAATTCCAAATTGCATATTTGCAGATTCGTATGCACTTCATGCAATTAATCACAATTTTTTTTTTATTTTCAGTTGTGTTTGACACTTTCCATTTAGACACACTAGTCGTAAATTCTGACACCTACCTGTTGTTTGTCATGCATTTGCTATTAATTCATACTCACGCCAGATGCACGTGTAAGCCACAGGTGTAAGTTCCATGTGTGCTGGCATATTTAATATGGCAAATATGCATGGTGTTCCTTAATGATGTCCGAATATTTTATTAAGAGGGTGTTATATGAACCCATAAGGGGAGCTTTTTACAACTAAAGATTTGAATTTTTGTACACATTACCTGTTAGTTAAAAGCTATTTTACGGTGGTATTGTGTTTATAAATGATTGCAACTAAACAACCCCATTTTTAATTTTTCTGTAACTTTTCTTCGGTAGCTAAATCTAATAAAAAAAGTTTTTAAAATTTCATTTAGTTTATCAACCTTTTTGTTTTCTTGGCACATTAATAATAATTATTGCTGTTACTAACAGCAACGAAGTAACTATACTATAACACTATTCGTATACATTAACATTCGCTAATTAAATGTAATGGCTAAACGCACTTGTATATGAATACCTTTAATTTTTGCAAATAAAGAATTCATAATAACTGTTTAAAACAGTAGCCAGCACATTGCTAGCATGCAAGTCTGTGTTATGTTTAAAAAATGCGACCCCATCAAAGAATCTGACACTGAATCAAGATAAAAATATCTATCAAAAATGTGTGCATATCCAAACGAGATTTTGGGAACTGAAGAAATGTTAGGTTATTTAAAAATTGACTATAGCATAAAATGGCGATGGTAGGTACTTACAGTTCAACCCACAATTCTAATAGAACAGAACGGGTGTATTTTTCTGTTAATTTTTATTAGTTTGTTGATACAATCAGATAGTGAATCGTGAAGTCAAAATCAGTAAAGCACTTGCTGCTTTATCTCGCCATTTAAAACATATTAAAAGCACTCATAAAGATTTATTTGGTCGATATGGAGCATGCTCTCATCAGTTTACTTACCATTCTTAGATAAAATGGTTTATTGGAAACGTAATCAAAATAAAACTGTATAAATTGATTAAATAAGGAGTTTTGATTTACCATATACTAATTTTTCTACAAACTACACAGCGCGCCATTGGTTATTACCTAGTGTTTACTTAATTTCAGTAAAAGCGGAAGTTAAACAATCGGAATAATTACAGGCAAAAGAACTGAGAGGCTGTGAACCTCCTATTTCAATTAGCAAATAGAATTTAAATTTAATGATGGAAACGAAAAGGAATTTCGGTCGCTATCGTTCACTTCGTACATACTATCTACATTCTACAAGGTCATGTCGCATACATGCATCTTTCTTATTTTATAAAGAAATCTCCTAGTAAGCAGTAAGCACGAGAAGCGTTGAATGAAATTGGAAAACTATTTTATCGCGACTTTTATAACCGTTTAGATTTACAAACTTATTACATGATATATTTCTGTAGACTAAATCCCATCAAAAACATAAAATGTACAACATTGGAAGTCTCGCAACGCAGTCCTTCCATCGCAAGAAGTCCTTGTATTTCATGTAAAAACAAGCCATTTATTTTAGTTGGTTTCTATGAAAGCATAAATTGTCATAAATCGTTACCTAATTTGCTACCTGCCAACATTTATAGTGATAGTATCATCCTTATTTTTACAATAAATATAATGGCATGGCAATGGCACGGCAACTTAATAACACCTACCTAATAGGTATTAGCGATCTGAGCGCTTCATTTGTGCTTGTTAACTTATTGCATAAATTAAGCTCACTATAGCGGTATATTATTAGGAGTATTTTAAATATATATTATTCTTATGTGATTATGTTGCCGTGCGATTGCCAAGTCATTATATTTATTATATAAATAAGGACGTCTAATATTGATACTGTCACTATAATGTTGGGAGGTAGCAAATTAGGAAAGAATTTATGAGAAAGTTGTTGAATAGGCGTTTCCATTGATAGATACTAACTAAAATAACTGACTTGGTTTTACATGAGATTGCGAGACTTCCATTTTTGTACATATTTTTTTAATGGAATCTCGCTTAGGCAGTCCTCGGAGGCTTTAATGTAACACTGTACTTACCTATATTCACTAGCTATATATAATATATATAAGTAGAGTGGATACTCACTATATATACTGCTACAAAGTTGCTTCGCAGTTTGTAATATTATTCGTCATTCGTCATATCATATCATAGATATATTTAGAAAACGGGACTGATGCTTCAATTTTTTCTTTCTTTGCAGGCTAAACACTAACCTAATGCAAAATTTTAAGTTTGTGTCTGCTAGAAGTAACTCAGCATTTTGATGCTGGTGAGAAAGTGAGTGTGTCAGTGACAAAATTAATTAACTTCGAATGGAAACATTTCGTTTAGTTCGTTAGGTATAAATCACTGAAAAGTCAGGCTTCTAGCTTTATCCACAACGAAGTTACAGGGGGGTTGAAAGTGCCCTGAGTGGCTTGGAGAAAAGAATGCCTATGCTTTTACTCGATTTGGCGAATGTTTTCTCGATCACCACCAATGTTTTGGTTTATTAACTTTATTTGTAGATATCTTATTATAGCTATCTTACGCCAATAAAATTTGGTAGGGACAACAGCGTTTACTTACGTCTTGCTTTTTGCCTCTACCAAGGGACGAGTAGTTACTCTATGAGAGCTAAAACCATACAAGGTTCCGGGTATTTTTGGTTAATCCTCTAATGTTCAACAATTGAATTTTTGCCACTTTGTAGAAAACTAAGTTAAATCAGTGGAAGCATCGTTTTCTCTGAAAAAGTGTAACAGGCAAAAACGGCTGAAGAAAAGTGAGCTAAAACAAATGTGCTATTGTGAAGCAAGTTTTATAGTTCAAAAGATCAGCGTCTAATTCTGCAGTGAGGGCACTTCATTAAGGGAATTGGTAAACCGTTCAAATAGCACCTCGGGGTGAGATCCGCTATTACTCTGCCCCCTTTCCCCATCTCTCTCGCGCACAGTTAACAATTAACACCGGGCCAAGCATTCGTGCCTGCGAACAACACCACAATAAAGTAATAATGACTTCATCAAGGTTGTCTCCTTATTTTGCATTCATGTCATATGCTTGCTAAATGCACTAAACGAATTGAAAATAGTGGGGAATGCTCGTCACTTCAATCCAATAAGTAATATTCACATGATTCTACTATATTAGTAATTCGCTTTTTTGCGTCAGTATTCTTTGTTTACATTTTCTAGCATTTATCTTTAACCTATTCTTGTATTTGTATTCTTATATTCATTTTTTATTATGCTAGGTAATTTTACGCGACTGAACTCTGTTTGACTGTCCTCTAGTTTGATTCTTGGAACTTCTCTCACACACTTACCGTTCTTTGTATGTGATATACTAAAGCAAAAAGCGTTGCCCATGAACGTATCACATAAGTGACCTTATCATAAACTGAATCATGCTCATTGCATTTTTCCAAGCATTTGATTATATATTACACACTTGGCGTAATCTCCGATTCAGTCATCCCAGCATGCCTGTATTATCAACGTACCCCATATGTAACTAGGTTATGTTGCGGCTGTATGTACTCAGAGGTCTGTAACAAGCGCTTAATTAGGAATTGATTGCGTTTAATACATTGAAGAGCATAGATTCGACCATAGTTAATTGTTACGAGCTACTGCTCCATTATGAGCTGCTAATACTGACATTGAAACCAACATTAAAATTATAATTACAGGGTTTGCGGCTAAATAAACTAAGGATACTGTGGCTGTAACATATGCTTACCGGCATGGATACTTTCAGACTGAACGTCCTCATAAAATTGGTATGGTGGAAGCAGTCTTTCTGTTATAAATATCACAAATTTGTATAAATTATGTCTATATTTGAAAAACAAGTTATTCGAATTTTGGGTTTATACAGTGTGAAACAGAGTGAAAAGAATATGCAGTTGTTTATTAAATAGTAATAAATAACTTAATCGGCAATCATAATTATTGTGGTTTGTTTACATTTAACGGGTGTTCATAAATAAACGGGTGTTATCCCGGTGATGGTTGTTTATCATTGTAAACATACGTCGCGTCGCGTCGTAGTGCTGGTGCAACAAACTGAACTGCCACGACCGTCACTTGTGTCGATTGTCAAACGAACTTTTTTGCAAATTGCACTGACGTTGTGGTTATCCAAAAGGTACTCCGCGATTTGTAAACATTTTCACAGAATATACTGTGTCCATATTAGTCACAAGTAATAGCAATAGCCTATTATTTTCATCAGTGCAATAAACGGGGTATACGTCAAAGGGCTAAATGTTAAATATGCGTTAAAATTATATAAATTAATTTACACGATAGGCGCTACGTTCCCGTTAAGAAAGAGAAAGCTGTGGCATGCTTGACCTGTTTTTTTATGAACATCCGTTACCTATCATAGTGCTTTTGTAAAATGTGTATTGTTACTAAAAGTTATATAACTTGAAAAATTAGCAAGGCACTATACAAACATTAACATTTAAAAAAAATAATAACAGTGTTGCAAGTCATTGTAAATAAAGAAGAACCTTAGTGCTCTGAAGCAACAGAGAACCCTAACCGAAGTAGGATTATTTAAGTTTCTGAGAAAGCGTTAAAAAAGGTATATCCGCAGTTCCCATTGTATTCTATATAAAGAATTTCTATAATGAGTGGAAACATCCTGACATATAGTTGCTAAAGCATCGATGATTCTTGAAGAAGTTTGTGTTCTGTCTACCGCTTTTCCCGAATTCTGTTCATAATAGGTTTTTTATTTAAGAATAGGGGCAAGCTCTTCTTCAAGTTGCGCTATTAATAAGCAGTATGGTACTATCATTATTTATAATATTTCCACCAATGCCTTAGGCTCGGATGAGTTTGCTGTGATATTTTTTCAAAATTAATTAAATTTCGAAGTTTTTCAACGTGGACCAAAATTGCTACTGATGCAAAACGGTTTGTTTTGACTAAAGTTTTATATGCAAAAATTTCCTGCCGCAATATCCCCTATAACCCTCTTTTTTGAAACACCTTGCATATTTTATTGTTTATACATATTTCATTATGTTGGCCACTGAAGGTTTATAAATGCCTTGAAGAGTTACTTAAACAACGCAGCATGTGCACCTCAAGGTTCTACTTTAGGACCTCAGCTATAAAGCTATAGGGTTTATTACCCTACTGTACTTTTGGTATATCCCGTTGTTGATGAATTGGAACTTTGTCTCTTTTTTTTGCCTTCAAAATTAGAGATTGTTCAGAGAAGTTACGACATTACATTACATACAGTAAATTTTTAACTATCTAAATCTTTTCCGATTAACTTTAGCCCTAAAAGTTATCGGCAGTCATCGACAACCCTTTACACATTAGTTGGAACTGTGAAAACTTTAATGTCGCTAATGAGGTTCAAATGTTATGGTAATCTTTAGGTAGCTTCTGTCTGTTAACCGCGGCAAAATACTAAAGTTATACTGTCTACTGTATCATTTTAATAATAGTGTCATGTTCCATGTTCAGTTTTCTTGTTAAAAATTCTTCCATGCATTTTATTTTCAGCATAATTAAGAAGTACACGATTTAAGTATTATTTTAAGGATTTAGTTTGCATGTATACCTTATTGCTTTGTGCTATACAGTAATGTACAAATATGAAAATAATTATATTTACGAAGGAGAGTTCTTTTTCATATATACATATAGTGCTTTAAGCAATTACTCAAAGATATAAAATTCGAATATGTGTAATTTATGAACATTATATTTATGCGGTCAGTTTAAAATTTTGCTCTGCTTTTTTAATAATATCGGCTGGTTTTAGATTGACAACAATAATAGTTTCGAGGAATACGAATTTAAAATCTAAGTGCATGCTTACCTTTATTTTTACAAACATTTATCGATGTGTTTGGAACATTGTTTACATACGAGAAAAATTCTACTCTAATCTCTGTTCACTCAAATGCAGACCAGTCAACCATTTGGTAGACTAAGTATGTTTTCTATCAGCATGTCCCACTTTTAACGCAGTAAACGAAGTATTTTTATTTTTGGGTGTCGCAGTCGGGTAGCGTGCACATCTACGTAATTGCCAGCTTTTAATTGGCAATAAAAAAGTTACAGACACGAATGAAGATCTCCGAATAAAAGCGCTTTAGAGCTGCTGCGACCTTGAGTAGTTTGTTTAATCGACAAAATGCGTTGTTTTTTTTATTGTTTCTGAGGAGAAGTTTATTACGCGTTAATTGGAAAGAAAACACGCTGAAAGGAAAAATCCTGGGCCAAACTAAACATGAGGCATTTAAAAGCTTGCATTGGGATCAACAATGTATCTTTTTGACTTTTAATTCATAAAAGGTAAAATTATTTGTATACTGGCTAACGAACACTAAAAATTAATGTATTATAATATTGTTTATTCTAAATGGCATGCATCGAAAATTGCCACACACGTGTTCTTAATATCTTGTTCATAATAATAATTATCATGTCATTTTTAATACTGCAATAAAGTAAGTGAAGAGATTGACGTTTTTGTGGTTTTTTATCTGTATAATGACGTATTTCGTTATCGGAATTGATTGGCTAGTGATAACATAATTTGTTGTGTTCCATGACTACAAGTAGTAATTAGATGTTATTATAATGAAATGAACATATTTTTCTGTTGGTAAAACGAGGAAAAAAGCATTCGAAAAGTTTGGAAGAGTTTAATAGTTGTTAACAATACGTGAAGGTTTCTATTAGCATAACGGTATTTGTTTATAAAGTTGATAAAGTTTACATCACGATAAGATTAAATGGTTATAAAATTCGAATAGCTCTGACTTCTACACTTTAAATGCTGCAACTATTTTGTGTACCGTTTCAAATAACATCTTACTACTCGTTTCATAACAACATCAGCGGTTCAGTTTTGGCGAGTGCTAACTTCATTCTAATAGTGAAAATTATAAGAAATCTAATTGCTAAGCTTCTAATTTTAATTTTGAATGCAGGACATTTCAAAAACATAATAATATCGGTTAGTAAATTAGCATCAACATAATCAAATCTGTTTAGTTCCGCTTATATAAAAAGTTGTGACAAATCAGTGAAAAACAATAACATAAACACAGTTTTTATTTTGTTTACACGCTTACAAAGATTTATGTTGAATCAAAGAAAGCATATGAACCATAAATCGATGCTCAAGTAGCTGACAATGTGAATTAGAAATCTGATATAAAGCCACGCCTCTAAAATGGACTGTTGACGTCAAGTGCCGGACGGGTCCGCGCATGATGGCGTGGATCTTAGAGCCGTTTGCCACTATACTTGTTTAAGTATTGAAATAAGTTCTTAAAATTATTATACGGAAACTGGATGCGCGCGCCGTTTCAGTACAAGAAATTAGCTCACGTTCTATTTTCTTGTACTGAATTTCCATACTTAGTATTAAAACTGCGCAGATCGATGCGCACAAACCTGTTTTACCGTTTATAAACAAAACGTTCATAGAACCTACTTTTCGAACCTACGCAATAAGCAGGGTTGTGAGATTAGGTAGCTTTTGTACTGATATCGGTGAAATAAACTTTTGCATAGAGGCTATCTGTTATTTTGGGCTGACTACCTGCTACCAGCTAATTAATACATCAACATGAAATGCAGTTTTAGGCCTCTTAAAATATGTATATTGGTGTGAGTAAACTTTTGACAACCCCGGGAACGTGATGTGTTGTCATGCTTTTGTAAATGAAACGGAAGGAATGCTTTCACGTAATTGTGTACCGTGTTTCCCTATTTTGTTATGGTCAAGTTCAAACAATTTTTCAAATGAAGCGTTGCTCATTTGTAGAAAATTTTTAGATGCTATTGGATCTTCTATTAGCAGCTCTTCTTTCAGCACATTTAAGAAGCCATGAACATTCATTCTCCTTGCAATATCATATTGTTAGTATCAACGCTGATAATAATTTTTTTCAGTCAACAGGTTTTTTTTGCTTTTAACTACAAATTGTGGTGATTCAGGGTGACAACAAATACAAACAACAGTAAAAGTAATTGTTTATGAGTGGGTTACATCTAAGGTCTACTTTTCTCTAGCAGTAGAATAGACCTTACATTGCATTTGCTATGGTATAAAGACGGAATTTAATAGATTACGGTTAGATTAGCTTTACGTTGAGAAAATCACGATTAGAACTACAAAAGGGCGCACGCGCACGTA
The DNA here is from genome assembly GCA_025024175.1 of Rhyzopertha dominica. NCBI lineage: Eukaryota > Metazoa > Arthropoda > Insecta > Coleoptera > Bostrichidae > Rhyzopertha > Rhyzopertha dominica. Next base: position 24,276,218 of record QCXZ01000041.1, read on the forward strand.
TTGAAATACTTACTGAAAAGAATTTGTAATTACAAATTGAGAACAAAGCCCTACGCTTATTTCTTGTATTGAAATAGCGCGCGCCGTTTTAAGAAGTATAGTGGCAAGCGGCTCTTAGGTGCGGATAATCCCATTGGTAGCAAAGACGACGCTTTTCATTCAACTATTAACATTTGTTAACGACTGACATGGAGAAATGCCACATGCGTTGGCTAGCAACGGGATTATTCTCCGCACCGTGCGCGGACCCGTCTGACACGTGACGTCAGAGTACGTTTTGGAGGCGTGGCTTGAATTAAAGTTTCCAATTCATATTTTGAGCATGCTTGAGGACTTATTTAATTTTTACTTCCGACATTATCACAAAATTTGATTCTCTTTCGGGCTAGCATATTTTTGAAAATTGTGCAACTTCTCCATCACTGAAAGTTTGTTGATTTAATTACACTAAATCCTTGATTGTTTTGAGAGTTCTGACAATCTTATATATTTTTTAATAAAATTTAGTGGAAATACGGGGAAATTGACCAGTCAGCTGATTATCTCGCAGTGCTGCCGAACGCATGAGATCGAGTAACTAAATTATCTCGGGCGTAGTGTGGTGTGGTGTGGACATTAAAATAAACTCGCTCGACTTTCGATTAGGTACACTCGGCATTCCCAGTATTTTGCGCCAATTTGTCGCTCTGAATTCATGTCGCGATTGCCCCAAAAAAAAAGAGGCGACCGGGCACGTAACTTATTAAATTTGTAGCGAGGGAGCGGCTGTGACGAATAGGCACGTTTAGCATCAGATTGTGTCGTTAATCATCGGTCGGTTATGTTTTTTAATCGAGCATTGCGTCTATGGTATACGCGACAATTGTGCGTTTCGCACACTTTGCTAAATTGCACAAGACGTTTTCTCGTGGATTCAAACGTGATTGGGGGAACCCCTTCATACCGAGATCAAATAGATAATGTCGACACTCTACACATGTTCATGTCACGTTGTTAGTTACGGAATTCTACGTTTGTTTGATAATGTCCAATGCAGAGTTAGCCTGTCAAACTCTTCCCTCCTCCAGTACCCTTTTTATTGTTTTTTTTTTACAATTAATAAATCAGGATTTAGAAAACACAATTAAATACTGAACAGTCGTAAAAATGCATGCACCGTCAGTAAGATGAATCAGTTATGATAATCTGATGCTCTAGGTTAGAGAACAGTAAGGCTGTATAGGTACAGTAGAGACATAATAACATAACTAATTTGAGGGGAAAACTTATGAGTATACTTAGGTATAACTGCCGAGTGCAGAAATATTTTTTTAACTTAGGTAAACTGTTTCATCCTTTTCTGTCTTCCATAAATTATATAAGTGATATATAAACTCGAATCGATCCATAACAACCGATATTTCAACAAACCGATTCTCATTGTGTTTATTTTGACCATCCGCATTACGCAAATCGAATTCGAGATCGAGAATGCCGCATCAAGATGGATACTAATTTTTACATTTTTCTCCATGATAGAGAATGTCAAAATCTCGTCTCATCTCGCAGCAACAATAACCGTCAGATTTATTTTGAATTTGTTTTACCAATCCACACATTCATTCAAACCGAATAGAACGTCTACACCAATATAATTTTAGTTACTGAAAATTGTTTGTCAGGTTGCATATTTTTGTTTTGCCCAAAATTTTGCGAGTTGAACCTTCGTATCCACGAGTGAGCACATTCAAGCGTGAGGCATTACATTAGAAACGTTGTCGTTATAAATAGACTTGAGAATAAAATTTGCCAACTATTACGATGAATCACGGCGAAAACACATCCAATGACTACTTTCTCTCGTTACGCAACAGTCGATGTATTTTTTACATTGTCATCATCAAATGTTTTTTCCTCATTCAGTCAAGGTCACTTTAGTGGCAAAACTTCGTGATTTCTTTTCACTCTTCACTCCGATGCACCTTGTGCATTTTCACTTTCTCTGCTTTCTATCGTTATAAGACACATCTCTGTGACATGCTACGAATTCGACTAATTGGCTTAATGAGGATATTACTTTTAGGATATTACTGTCGTAGTTATCCGCAGTGGGTCATTATCGTCTTTCATTTTCTTTTGACATGCGTAGAGATTATATAGGCGGGCCTCTCGTCTGTGTTAGTCTTTCAGTTCGTGCCTGATGAGTCGAAATAAAGACGAAGATTGAGTCGTGAAAATACGGCTGAATAACCAGAACAAATGTTACATAATAATAATAATGCATTTTTAAGTCATTTTTTCAATTATTTGTTTTAAAATATTAATTTAATTACCTATTTCCTCATTTGATGGTACATCTTGCTAACTTTCTACCAGGCTATTGATACCATTTTTTGAAAAATTCATGTCGTTTGATTAAAGAATAAAGAATTTGCATCATCTTTGATTGATTCCGAATATGATGTAGATTAGAATAGAGTAAGTGCTAATCCGTTGGTGCCAAGTCTGCGGAATGTGGCGGGTCCTTCGGTGTCTTTAGCTGAATGCGATTTTGCGTTATCATGAAGTAAGATTATGTCTATCCTCTTGAACAATGCGTGACGTTTTTCACCTTTTGACCACTTGGCATCAGCTCATAATGAATTAGTCCAAGGGAATCCCACCATAAAGAGTGCCTTTTTTGGGTGCAATCCATATTTTGCTGTTGAGATTGGTGTCTCCCCAAGTGGTAAGAAGTGGTGAGATCCTTGTTATTTTTTGTAAAGGACGCATTTTTGATCGATGAAGAAAATGTAAATTTTTATTCCTTGTAAGCGGAACAAATCATTTCTTACTATTCTGTGTGATTTTCATTTTTTCGTCTATTGACTTTGCCAAACGCCTACACATGTTCTCGAACAGTTGACAAAGGTGCAGATATCCCTTAAGACATTTCTTGAGTGCTTGATCGTGGGTCTGATTCAGCTAGATTCTTCGAGACAATTTGATTGAAATCATTGTGTCTTCAACTTCTTGCAGTAAATAAAAGAGTGATGTTTCCCTATCCAAGATTTGATCCAGATTTAACACTTCTTTGCTTTTATGATCTTGCTATTTACAGCATTAATTGATTTTGTCATAACAGTGGCATTCGCATCGTGATCGTAGAGAAATGCCTTACCCGTAATTTTCAAACGCATTAATGAGTTAATGAAAATTCAAGGAATAATAGTTGTAGTCGTAACATGATAGAAGTTAAAGAATAAAAAAAAATAGATTCTTTCTACACCCCTGATATACATACAATAATACAATAACGAACATTGTTCAATTGAAGAATTTTTTATTTGACCTGGAAGAGAAAAATCTTATTATTGCAGATAGCTCTTGAAAACAACAGTGAATAGCACATGAAATAACGGTAAATACGACAAATACAACATTAGAAACAACTATTTTATATTAGGCGGGTATGATAGTCCATTAAACGCAAGCCTTTTCCCTTAGTTTTCTGATTGTGAGTGAAAGATGTATCTGAAGAAAACTTGGGTTTTACATATAATCAAAAGTAAACGGCACTGTCGGCTTCATGTCCTAAAATTTTATTTTTAAACAACAACCGCTATTAATTATAGTTTGAGTTATTCTGAAGGATAGATTATGCCAGGAAGTGTAGATTTTTCGTATTCTTCCGCAAAATTTATGCATTTGTTTTTAGAAATCAAGTGATATCTCCTGTAATTCTTTGATGTGGCTTATGAGTTTGGTTTCTTTATTTAGAGTATTTGGGGATAGTATGAATACTTTATTTTTTATTCATTTTATAAGACAGTTGAAGTGTATAGTGTATTTTGTTAATAATATCTCGTTTGGTCTGGGACTCTGACCGGAGCGCCTCGCTGTTGGAATTTGTAAGCATGCCAGGGTGCCAATCTGGAAGTCCAGGTTCGAGCCCCGGTTAGAACGAGTAAGAACTTTTTTAGAGCAAAAATTGCCTTATTACCGGCAAACAGTTATTACAACTAGAATGCAAAAATTATTAATTTGTATGTATATGCACTCTTCTTATCGGTAATTTAATGGTATACTGGTGTTTAAATTCTTTTTATACTCGATGTGTTGCAGTGTATATTTGTCACAGAAGACAGTTATTACTGATTTGTATCTAAAGAGAAAAAATTAATGCTGGAGCAGGTAAATACAGGAATTGTCATTCTGGCCCGCAATATAATGGCTGATTAATTTCTGAATATGCGCTTTGTGTAAACGACTTGCGCTGCTATTACCGCATTTAGCGCTTGCAAAATCTCGCTGCACCGCATCAAACAAAAATAATGAATAACTTCCGAAAGCAGCTCGTTGACTCACGGTCTATTAGATACCGCTGGTTCGCGGAGCTTCATGTAATGCAAGTAAACAGTAGCACATCAGCGATTTCAGAGTTATTTTTATAGTAGTTTACGGTGCGGCGATAATATCACTCTATAATTAGCCATTGTTGTTAAGTTCACTGTGCAGCGCAACATGATCAAGATAGATGGCGACACGCACTTGCAGTGAACGTCACGGCCAATCGGGAATTAAATAAACGGCTGTCGCGATTGATTGATCGGATTTTTCAACATCGGTGGGCGAATATATGAGATTCCTTTTGGGAATGTTTGTATATGGGGAGGCTTTGCAACACTTTTCTACCTAATAAATTGATTCGTTACATTTTTGGCACTAGGTTCGTTTTTTGCTGGTTTTCATATAGCTAATAAATAATTTTGGCGAGCTTCTATTTACCAATCTATGCTTTCATTTTTTTGTCTAGGCCATTGCTGTGACATTTGTGCTTAAAATATCCGTTAAATAGCTTTTCTTACCCTATAGTTTAACAAGTTTACCATCTAGAGTTTGGAGGCTTCTACTGTTTAAGTTTCGCCATTACCTATATTTATAATATTTTTTTACATATTTGGTGAAATCCCATATGCTACATTTTTTACAGAATACAAATAGTTGATGATAGATTGATCAAATAAAATTTCCCTGTTAGATATATTTCGCCAATTAAATAAACTGTGTATTACGGCATAATGAGTTAGAATTTCCAAGTAATTTTTAGTGTAACATTTAGATACAGATGTCCATTAATTTTCGTTTTGTTATTATATTTAAAGACAAATATATCTGTATAATTTTGAGGAGTCCCGCCGGCGGTTTATATTACATTAAGCTTGTTCATATTAAGTTATGCATTTTTTCAGATGACATCTTTCTTGTTATGGAATTACCTCCATATTTACAGGGACTGAGTTAGTGACTGAGGCAATATAAAAGAAAGGCGTTTAAAAATTCATGATCTTGAAAATTATTTTCGGGTAGATTGAATTAACGGTATCTATGTTAAATATATTTAATTTGATTTTACTTTTTGATCCAAATCTAAGGTCTTATTAAAGTTGTAGTACAATATAGCCTACATGGAAATGTTTGCAAATGCGTAATTTAAAATCTATTACACCTTTGCAATTATTCTCATCATCCACTGTAACACGCACTGTGGGATAAGTAAAGAGTGTTTTTTGGTATTGTTAGCTGTTACCTACTTTTGTAATAGCTAATGTAACGTACGGATAATGAGACGGAGCCCGCCCCTCGCCTTGGCCAGGCCGTCTCATTATCCGTTAATTCGACTATACATGTAATGTACATACCTCTTGTTTCTAGTGCATTAACAATTATCAAGTGACCTAAAATTGTATTGATATATATTCGGTGCTTTGATTTTATTTTTATCGTGGGTAGGCGAATGTATGGTTTCAGATCTACAGTTCCGGGTATACGATTTCGATTGCAGACTAACGGCACTAATTGCTGCTATTCAATCTGCTGTCAATTTTCATTTCTTTCGAACCACCAACACGGCGATATTAAAAAAAGAAACATCGGTTTTTCAGAACTTGACATTTATAAACCACAACTGCTTATCAGTTTACTAAAGCCGCGTACAGACAACGATGTTTAAATTGTGTTTCATTGTTTTAGTCGTTGTTTCAGTATGAACTGTGCGCCTGTTTCTGTTGCAAGTGAGCGTTAGGTATTTTTATAAATCTTGTACACTTTTTTTTTAGTAAGTGCTGAGAATTTGGTGAGGAGAATATCATCCGGTTATATTCGCCAAATATGTAAATAGAAGTCGCTTKCTGCTACTGAAGGTGGCAGCTTAGCTCTTTGATATACGTGTTTAGTTTTTCTAAATTAATGCGGTAAGCGTTTTTCATATAATCATTTAGAGACTACCTGCTTGCTAATTATTCCTTGATTCCCATACTACTTAATCGTACCCTTCATATCACTTAATTCCAGTATCAAAATATTTATTTTTCTTGCTTTATAGAAGTATTTTTTAAATGAATATTTATGGTGAACAAAATATTTATATATTTTATGGTTCATTCATCTAGCTTCGAAATCAAGATTCTCTCGATGCAACATGCCAATTTCGAGACGAGAAAATTCTCGTCTCAGCAACAGCACTACTGCCAAGTTTGTGAATCTTCGATCCGCTTGGCTTGTTCGACCCCTCTATGTGTTTGCATTAAAAATTAACGCGTGCCTAACTGTTTATGTGAATAGGTTTTTAAGCTAATCGTCTTAAGACTTATTTTTTATGCAAAGAGAGATACTTGGTTTGGAACAAAAAGTGAGGTGGCATAAACCTTGCACTTACACCACTTTTTTGTGTACCACTGACTGTAAAAACTAATTTTTTGCAGGTCAGCTCCGCCAGTGATCCGGTGACCCAGCAGATCCAGAGCCGGTTCTACGATCTMCAACAGATAACGCCTCCTTGCCTTGAGGGGAGCCCTCCACATCCGGCGTCGAGATCGCACGGGCCTTATCCGCAGCAGTDCAAAAAACCACACCAAGGGAGCAGCAGCAGTAGCAGCAGCCGTCCGCCTTACCACTCCCAGCCTCCCCGCGGCGGCTTCGTCAAGCCATCCGACGGAAAGCCACCTTACGAGGGCAGAGGCGGCTATCCTGGCCAGCCGATCAAGCACGCCACTGGTATGGCGAGCCATCGGTCAAACGGGATAATGCCGGCGAAGGGACCTCCTCCGCCGCAGTCGGGACGGTCACATGGAGGTTCGAGAGCGCCGCCACCGAGGATTCCCATAGAACAGGTAAGCGTAAGGGGGTGACATTTTATGACGTGCACACGTATTATGCTGCAATGTGGGTAGATTTGTGAAAATCAGTAGTGCGTCATCTAGCGGTGGCTACGAACTGCTACGTAAGTTGGTACGATCGGTGCCGATTGTCCATGAGCGTTTTAGTCCATTCGAAAAGCCCAGTGAAATAAAATTAGGTACCTGTTATAAAGATATGATTAAGTAAGTAATCCTTGTCATATCATTTTAGCTCAAATTAACTACGTCCTCTGCCATGTATTTAGGTGCACGTATCCACGTGAAACTAGTGGGTGTATCAAAGATACAACCACTGATAAATAGTTAATTATGTTGTACTTAATGTCGCCTGGAGCAATGCTATGTTTTTTAATACACTCTTCTTCCAGTTTAACTGTAAAACTTATTTTTGCTTTTATTTGAATTTATTTTCATTGGGAGCAAAGGTTACCAATACATTGTTTTCTAAATTACCAAAAACAATCAACAATAAAGTTGGAATTGGTAAAATTTAAAAAAACGTATTGTAGCATAGTGTTGACTACTATAGTATAGCTATGTGCATCCACCATATTTGATAAGAATAAATATTAATCAATTTATTTCGCTTTAAACTGTAAAAAAACCGCAGCATATTGAATCAATACTTCCACATCAAATTGTCAAAATGACATTTACACTTCTATTTCTTATATTATACGATTAATAATGAGGTTTTGAGCATTTTTTTCTCCGCACATTTTTTTCTACGACAAATGGTTCTTGTGATATTAGCAAAAATCTATAAATTTTGAAAATCAGTTTTTTCTAAATAACTCTTAGATTGTTAACTTAAAAAAATTACAAGAGTATTTTTCCATCACAAATTCGGTTTTCTGTATAATAACAAAATAAAAAAAAATGTGTGGACACAGTTCAAAATCCAGTTTTTTGCAAACATTTCGAAAATGTCAAAATTTTTTGAAAAAAGATTTTAAAACACTTTTTGTGAGAAATTCGGAGATATTATTTATAGGGACGAATAATACTCGCAATTATACTACTAATCACATGCTAAAAGGAAAAATAATAATTGCAAAAGGGGTAGTTACCCCCCAATTTCACCCCCTTCCCTATACCCTACTTAAGTTCATGTTCATATGTTAAGCCTTTTCAATTATCGCGTCCACACAGACAAGAAATTCTTGTTGCTCAAATTTTGTTTTTGGACGTTTTCAAGCATTTTAAAGTAATTGAGCAAATAAAAGTTTTTGAAAATATTTTTCGCGATATAATATTTCCTATGCGTTGGATGTGGAAGTAAAAGATATTACAGTACTTTTAAACATTGTAGTAAAGAAAAACGGAAAAAATACTTATTAGAACTCTTTAACAAATAAACAAAAATATGTTAAAAACAATGTCTTTCTTTTGATTTAGTTACATGCAACCATATTTTTCACATTTGTTTACATATTTCAATAATTCCCTTTGACTTATGATAGTTATGTTGAAATTGATTTTTCAAAGCATCACATAGTATATTAGCGATTTCGTTTTTTGGTCTACTATGAAACAATGAGAAAATTCTTTGTCAGTATCTGTGAGCAAGAAAGCATATACATATTGACTCATCAAGAAGTTCCTTCTGTTCTTTAATATCAGTTTATTCATTTTCTCATTTGGTAATGAAATCTTTCAGTTGCATTATCTCTTCAAAACAGCTATCTCCAATGGCTGTACCATTTTCTCATCAATAGAATAATATTGTTTTGCAACTTCTTTTCGTTCTGTTTTTATTTAAATACGTTCAAGCAATTGAAATACATAACTCTCGAAGAGGAGCACTTGCGATACTTTTATACTTCTGTGTCGTCACAATAGACCGGGACATTCGAAGCTCAAACTGGAATAGCGGGACAAAGCCCATGAAACCGGCAGCGGGCACGTATGGCAACCTTTTACGCTAAGATACATTATCAAAATACAATAACTGACAGCATAGATAGTGGAAGTCGTACCCGTAGGTTGTTGGATTCTAAGAACATTTTTACAAATAGAATTCTAAACACCCATCAACGATTTAATGTTTTTTCCAGCAAAATCACAATCTTCGCGAAAACACTGGGCCTCAGCAAAAGATGTGGCGTTAATTTACTTTCTAATAATGCACTAAAAACTAGCATTGGGGAAAACAATAGGCATCCTTCAAATAACCATGTTACTCGGATTTTTCTCCCTATCTTCATTTTTGTATTGAAAATCGCTTTTTATTTTTGTGCAAATTTGTCGACCCTTGAAAGGCTCACTATAGCCATGTCGTAACATTGCGAAGCATGAAACGCCTTCGTCATGGGGAGAAACAGAATGGCCCTGCCTTTTGGTATTTTGACGGTTTAACAGACATTCGTGTAAAGTACAAGTTAACCTAAGTCTCTCGCATTTCTAGGAAGGAGCGGTTCGGTGATAAACCAATTTCACCAGTTTGTGTTCGACACCGTGTCGTTTTCGGTCACTCAACCGATATTACGTTTTATTGAACGGCAAATTGACTAAATGTTGCTAACCAATTTTCCTTCTCGTAGACCGAGTAATTCTCGGTCATAAAATAATAAATCACAACGGTATTGCTGCGTGAAAGAGCACCCAAAGAATTCTCCGTAAACACGCACAGATCTTTTTTTAACTAGGGTACTTTCCAGTTAGGGTTGTAAATGGAACAAAAGAGGAGGATTCTTTTTTTCCTGCTATGCTACTGTCGTTTTCGTGTGAATTTTGATGCATTTGTAATTAATATTTCAGGTAAACGTGTTAGTTTAATATCCCACACTTTAAACGCGTCGTTCTGTGAAATATAACTTCCTATCTGCTAACTTATTTCATCGATTACTTCATAAAACTGTGGTTAAAGTACACGTGAGCAATAAATTCGCCATTTACCGACCGTAAATGGTTTTTTTTCTGGCAATAAAAGCCACTGCAACAAGTGTGGTACGTCTGGGGTATCGCGGCTAGCGCATTCTAAAAGACAATTGCAAAATTAACTTTTAGTGCCCGTAATACACCTGCTCTAAAATTTGCGTGACGAAGCCGATATAATTACGGAAAGCGTCAGTGAATTTATTATACAAACTTGGCAACGTCGATCCAGTTAATCGAGCAAGCTATCTTTCCAATGAACCTCCCCTATCAATCGAAATTTAATAGGTATCTAACCTGTGTGCATTTGCTTTTTAGGGTCAACCACCTGGGTCTGGTCCAAGGGAACCCCTTTCCGCTGGAGGGAGCCATGAGATGGAAAACATATTCAAAGTAAGTTGTCCTTTTATTGACTTTGACGTTTACTGCTTTATTAAAAACTTAACTGCTTGCATAGCGGTACATTGGATGTGTATTCTCCATTTCAGATGAAGCTAATCGATTTGTTGGTGGTTTTTTTTTGTTCATGCAGTAGTCGAGAATAATGCTATGAAATGTTAGATGTAGATTTCCAAATCAAAGCTTATAGCTTCATTCGCAAAGGTCCCAAACCTCAATAACCAATAAAATCGTAGAGACTTTTGGTGGTAGTTCTTAACTGCAGATTAGTATTTATAGATTATAGGATCTTTTCATTGTAATTTTGAAGTAGAGAATTTTTAATGTACCTACTTTGCTACAAACATTTTGTCAGCTATTCTAATAAAAAAAAACACATACTTATGTAAATACTCTGACTGTTGTACCAGTATTGTTCTAAATTAATAGAATTTCAAACAGCGTTGATTAGTTAAGGTGATTAATTTTTATTAAACCGAACTCGAAAAATACTAATGAATGTTAAAAGTTATGGAACGAACACTTTATCTTCAAGAATCAAAACATTATCTATACACATGTCCAGAAAACGACTGTGTTTAGAAACATTTAGAGGCTTAATATATATTTGATGGATAAATGAGAATACAAAAGACAAAAATATTCAACATAAAACCAACACTCCACGACCTACTCATACAACCGAGAGCAGGTTATCAGCATACTTCTATCACATAAACAAATAAATGACCAATGAGAAAAAGTATAAAATTTTACTTGTTGAAATTTCTTCTAGGTCAGGTAGTTTTGCCCCTGTGCTAATTATTTTAGGCCACAATGTATAGAGCTTACTCTACTCTTGATAAAAAAAGGAAGTATTCCTAGTCATGCATATTGCATAATCAACTTAGCTTCGTGATGAAATTTGTGAACTACAGTTAGGTGGGGATCGATTTTACATATTCTGTCTTCCTTCTTCTTGGACCCCAAGTACCAATATTTATTATCAGCTTATTACAATTTGTTCATGCACTGTACACAATATAATACAGTTTATTCATGGTTTGTTACATTCGCTATTCGCATTCGTTTTTACGCTATGTCAATTTCTGAAGTCACTGTTTATTCTAATCGAACAATTCTTATGATAATTGTTTAATATTAGTGGTCACATGGTTAACATTTCCAAGAAAAATGTAATTAAATATTGTAATGACTTCTGGCTTAGAAAGAACTAGCTTTAAAACACCATTACTTCTCATATTTAACAAAAATTTATGCGGTAATTTTAGACTCTGTAACAATTTGTTTTAAAAAAGTGCTTAAAATATTTGTCACATTGACACCCTTTTTAACTGAAAACGTGCACTTTAGAGTTAAATCTATCAAGTTGTCTTTTTTTTGGTATGTAATTATGCGAAAAAGTTAATAAAGGTTCGAAGGATGGAGTATTTTAATTATTATTTATTTATATTTATAAGTCGGATAAGAGGCGATGTATAATTTAATTAATTTGAATATTAGGTGTATTAGGTAGAAGTAGAACAAGCAGTTAGGAATTCAAAATATTATTCTGACCCTTTAGCTTTAAATGATTTCCGAATGTCGATCTATATAATGATATAACTAAAGTGCAAGCAGTAAGATGTTTTCGCCGTAATCATGCGAATTGTTGCTATAAATCAGCTTTTTGCTGTCTGTGTAACGGTATTCATTACGCTAATAAATTAAGTTGTATCCCGATAATGTGTTGTAAAGAAAATCCCGGTTTCAGTTACACGTAATTGCCTGTATATTGCACATGCACGCAATCATCTCTCCCCTAAGCGCATCTAAATTCCTGATAATTGTGGCTTTTTGCCGCTAATGATAGGCTGACTTTATTATTGCTTAAATTACTTGGGAAACAACATATAAATGATAATCCATTATTATGCTCAAGTGTAAACATGCATGCCTTGTGTAAACAAACCACAACCATTTAAAAGTAATTTTATTTCAATTTATTACTATTAGTAGTTTAAACTTGAGTGGCCATTCAAGTAGTGCTATGTTACGAAGAACGTCAGTGAAATCAACAAGCATTCGAAGAATTGCAGTTATGGCCGCGTTCGTTACCCGGAAGACGACTTTTATTTTTAGCTTAATTTGAATATTTCCTTGGGGTATGAAAAGTGATCCTTTGAAGTCCGCTATATTTATAAAACATCATTGTCGATTTGATATCAGTTAACCAAAGCTGACAAAATAGCTGGAAGTGTTGATATCTTAGTGACTTGATTGTTGCGCAAATGGGACAGTTCAGAATTTGGTAACATGAGCATTAACGGATTATCAGTACGTAAAGGAGATATAGACAATCAAATGTACATGCAAAACTTGGAAGTAGAATTTTAAATATAATAAAATATTTTGTTCTACAAAACTATATATAAATATAACAATATCTAGTTTTCGACTGCCCTCCTTCAAAAGGATAACATAAACATATTCACAATAATAACCGATTTATTGGCTTAAGCTTTCAGAATCGGCATTAAATGATGAAATAAAGCATCTAAGCTGGTCGATGTCATTTTCTCCTCATGACGTTTCGCTTAACTTTATATAAGAGACATCTTCAAAAGTCAGTTCGGTTGTGGACTCAGATATGTTAAGGCGGCATTTGTTTTTTTTTATCAGAACGATGTTCAATGGGGACGACGTTGCACAAATGCCAGCCCTCAGATAGTTGAAATATTCTCCGCAATTCCTTTCCATGACAACAACTCTGAATATAATGGCTGCAGTAAGAGACAAAACGTCATGAGTAGATTCATTTCATAATACTCATATTGATAAGAAAAATAGAACAAAAGATTAACTAAATCAGTCGTCAAAATCATCTCCTTTACATTGTAAAATTATTTTCATTCATACACGCATAGCATTTTTTAAATTAATTTTAATTTTATTTTTCCTCCGGTAGAACCAGATTTTTTTAAATAACGGGTCCGTTGGATGATTTTTTTTGTCGTGACAGCTCATATTTACATGATTGGTACATCAACAGATTTTTTTTTCAATAATTGGTTCTAGATGGTCATACTAACTAGTGAAGTAGCAAGTGTTATTTACTAATAACAGGACTATGGGACTAACTTCTCTAGAAGATGCTATTATTTTTTCTCGCATGTGTATATTTGTTTAGAGCGATTAGGTGTCACCGTATCATTCTCACAAAAATTAGGCTCATTTACGAATTCTTTTAATGGATTGTAAATTCACTGCTGAACAGAACACATATAAAGAAGTTTTCATCTTGGTTCACAAAACCTTAGTCGTATCGCATTTAAAAAAATAGTTTTCTTCTGTAAGAAGTGTTCGACCTTGAGGAAGGAAGATGATTCCTTTTTATTCCCCAAGAACACACTCCGCAGTTAATATCTATATGTTCTACTCCACATAATAATGACAGGCATAAAAAGTTTTTTGGTTCTTTTTGGCGCGCTAAATTGTAATGAAATAATTGAAAATCTCTTGAATTTTGCAGGTTATATTTTGCATGAGTTAGGTGTATGGCCTGGCCTATGTTGTGTATGCAGTGATGACTGTTTTTCTTTGTTTTCCGCGAAGTATCTAAACAATTGCCAGTTGTATTATTTTCTGGAAAGCAACAATCATTTGACGCGATTTTAATTACTTGTATGGTTTGCGTTTGAGCGTTTTAAATTACGTAATTACTGACGTTAACTTCATCTCTTTTGTAATTAACCATGCAGGAGCGTCAAAGGTTCGTTACTTTTAGTACACGAACGACCTGCGATGAGTTTCACGAGAAATTATTCTGCGGTCGGGTTCAATTCTGCCTAACGGTAAAACTAGTTTTGAACTTCTGTTGTCCGGTAAATGCACGTTTCACAACAAAAGACTGTATGTAAATGCCGCGTTGCCAAATTTATTAGCCCAACATCGGAACATTGGTGCGGGATTTTTCTCGCGCCATGGAATGAGATTACCTTTCGCTCTTGTAGCAGCAAAGCGGTGCGGTCTAAACTGTCATACTCAACTCATAAATCCGTCCTGACAAATTAGAGCCTGAAACAGGCTGCTGTTAAGATTTCATCGTCCTTCAACTGCGTTAATGAATTACTCGCCGTGTTATCGAGGCATTGTCTTTCAGGTTATTAGAATGTTGACTGGAACGAGTTCACACGAGGCTGTACACCTCCAAGAAAACTGCTGTTTAAAGCGTTAGATGAAGTATATACTTTGAAGCTTATACCAATGTCAGTTTCTTTATTTAAACGTTGTTGTACATAAAGATACCAATTGCAGCTGTTTAGTGCCTGATTTTAATGTTCGATCTTTGGTATTTGTCTTACATAAGATTAGAGATTATAATTTAATAAATAATTTTTAATAAATAAAAATGAAACAGCTCGCATTCAATGTGTAACTCACTTGGGGCGGAAATTGTACTCGATGGCTCCATATCCAAGTCATTTATATCCGATTTAGTGTAAACACATAAAGTCGATCAATCGTTCTATGTACAAACTTATTCAAAGTTATTTTTTAGTTAAAGTTAAATGCAAATGTAAGTTTCTTATTATACTGATATTTTTCTTTGTTTATCATTAATTAGTACTTCTTACATAATGGTATACTACCGATGTTTGAATATTTTGTTTTGGTGTACTGTTTTCCTGTTCTGTCTTATTAAACGCTACGTGAGAGTTTACTAAACTTTGTTCAGCCTGCCTAGAAGTTAGGAAGCCGTAGTCCGCATTCTTACTAATTAAGTTTTTGTTATTTGATTTTTAGTGAGGATTTGTTCATAAGCCGTTGTTATTAGATTAATCACAAAGTAGATAAAGATGACTTGGATAATTTAGTTTTAAAAATATTCAATATTTTTGGTCGTTAATGAGATTGTGAATAGATTAAAGCAGATAAAGGAAGTTTCAAATTTATATAGGCTTAGGAAAGTAATAGGACAGTGGAAGAGGAAATAAATAATAGAACTAGTAGGTATTGCTTTAAAGATGATGTAGCTATCACTCTTTTAATAGAGCACTTATAAGCAAGATAAACACAAGTAAAAAGAGGAAAATAGCAATTAACAAGTCAGTTGTGCGTAAAAATTGAATTTGTGCATAAAAATGATTATGTATAGTCGTGTGATTGAAGATAGAAATAATTAACTAAGGAAGAAGTACGCGACAGTATTGCTATGGATAGTGGCTGTTCCAGCAGAAGTTTTCACATTTGAAATCGTTGAATACAAACTCTT
The DNA here is from genome assembly GCA_025024175.1 of Rhyzopertha dominica. Taxonomy (NCBI): domain Eukaryota; kingdom Metazoa; phylum Arthropoda; class Insecta; order Coleoptera; family Bostrichidae; genus Rhyzopertha; species Rhyzopertha dominica. The sequence continues at coordinate 24,291,905 of QCXZ01000041.1, forward strand.
TTGTATGTCATACATCGTGTTTACCATAGATTACAGGTGAACTGGCGAATTTCATTGTTCTATTTTACTTGATACCAACGACCTGTTCGAAATCTGACGTGAAATCATATCGCATCGTTCGATACGTGATTCCATTTAAAATGATTATTTTTTGTCACGAACCAGTCAGCCAATTTTTCAACAACTGCTATTTGCTAAAATGCCATGCAAATGAGATTCATGCCTGTTATATTGATGTACGTTGTGTGACAATGTTCAGTACGGCTTTTTGTACGAGTTACTTAACCTGCTTTACATACAATGGAAGACCGTTTTTATGTCCACGATCGTATCTAATAACATCTGCGGGGGATAAGTTGTGTAACAGCAAATTCAATGTCAGAATGGAGATTTTTAACCGTGAACATTTATTACCTTAATGGCAATTTTGCTGTCTGAATCGTGGATGCGTTTGTGGTGTGTATGTTAATACATATTTTTGTTTTTGATTGGGAGGAACGTGCCTTTTGTGTGTTAGCTGTGCTGATTTTGGCACAAAAGTTTTAACAAAAATGGTGGTTGGTATGTTGTGAAAGTAGCTATGTCAAAGTACCTAGTAAATATCATTAATTATATTTTTCCTGTGAATTTTGACCAATCAGTGACAAGAATTCGTTGGTTATATTTAATTTTCAAGTGGGAATTTATTTTGACATTAGCTGTCAGCAGTTTTGCCGGAAAAATATCGGATAAATGTCGTCCAGGTTTGGTTTTGTTTGTTATTTTTATCTACCAAATATCCCTCGTGCATCTAATTTTTTCTATGGAAAAATTCGAAAAAACTAAACCATTTGCTTAACAAATAGCATTCGCGCTAATTGTTAATTGTTAAACAAATACCATAGAAACTCGTTTATCAGAATTTTTCCMAAAAAAATTTGATMCTCTAGMGATATTATCTGCGAGTAAATTATTTGTATTCACAACAAATATATTTTGTMTATCCGCGAAGGTAGTGTACTGGTCTGCATTTCAACTCTCAGCTTCCCATAACTTGTATGTACATACTACGTGAGAGCTCACTAGCAATACGCTAATCACCACTCCAATCCAGCGTAGATGTAGCCTGCCCGGCGGTATATTCGGGAGCGACAGAAATGCCTACCCTATTTACAACACAGTGATATAATTCAACGATATTGTATTCAAACTATTAAAAAATCATATACATCTCTTAATTAATTACTCGATTAATAATGTTTCCACACCACCAATATAAGTGAAGTTGCTGATATTTGAATGAAGAAATTATCCATAATTTTTTATGAGGTTTCAATTATATGTATTTCATGGTTAAATAGCTAATCTTAACAAGTTCTGAAAAAATGGGTAACGGTAGCTTGTTTGCAATAACTAAATTAGTTTTCGTAGCATTTATTGTTGCCACAAACATCATGCTTATATTTAGCAAAATATGTAAAAATTGCCAAGGTAATAATTAAAATCACTTCTGTCTGTTAATGCTGAAATCAATGTGTAAAATACAACAATTTTACGGACGACTAATTCACACCGTCCGAATTAAACATGATTTCTTGTTACATTTTTCCAAGCGCACGTGCTATTTCATTAGCATTCAAGCCTGCGGCGGGTAATCTCCAGAGATCCAGTGGCCTAATTTATAGTAACTGAAAGTACTCACGGAACAGAATCGACTGCTGTGGTAATCCATATTGCGAAAGCCAGCCATCGGAAACTAACAAAAACTAGCAATCTGTATTCATACCCTTCGTTTCGAACAATGCTTGTTCAATTACATTCCGTTATTTACTTTGCTATTGCGCACTTGCCGTTGATATTTTTTGTCATTACTAGTTTGAAACTAGTCCAGGGTCGGATCGACAGAAGTGACGTCACGTAAGAAATGCCGCGGGTGAGGTCACACGTAAAGTCCAATATTCAGGTTGAGTGATTTTCTTCTCCCTATCGGAGTTGCGTCGTTACTTGTGACGTCAGCTTGTTGTCGAGTTTTAGGTCAGGCCTTATTTAAAATAGGTCACAATAAACGTGTCGTAAAGGATTGATGTGTGGTTGAACTTGAGAAGTGAGGTCATCTTGTTAATTATTTACTGTCGTTCTGAAGCAAATAATGACAACATTCTGGTATTACAATTTTGCTCATTGAAGGGTATCGAACTTTATATCACAGCTTAGCAAACACCCAAACCTTTTGTAGTAGTAATTATGATGTTTTAGTGTAGAGCTTTTTAATATAGTGTGGAGCTTGTGGGGTTAAGATACACAGTGCAGTGCCGGCCTCCATCTACATGAAACCAATATCTGTTCAAGTTCAAAAATTTTCATGTAGCTCATACAAAAGCTAGAATGGAAGAGAGACCTTAGATAAGGAATAGTAGTGATACGTACTCGTAACTAAGCATACCTATATCGAACGAGACGTGATATCCCAAACAAAAGCTGGTGAGTAGTGACGTAACACGGTGTTCTGTGCAAGTTATAAGTGTGAAAGTTGGAGTCTTCAGCTTCTACTTTCCGTCATGCTTCCAGTGACGTAGATCAGTGTTCTTCCTTATTTTTGCTAGTTGTAGTCAGTGGTGTTAGTTGGTAATACCCTTGCTTACTACATGAGGTGTCCATGCTATTTCCTTGTTTAAGGGATGTACTTTCGACGCAGTTTTCAGTTACATACTCCTGTATTATTTTAGAATAATTATCCGATTTAAATTTTTGAACGCGGTTGTTTTTGGTCAGATGCATGGTTCATGGTGCCTCTAGCTATTTAAAATTTTCTGCATTGACCACTGACGCCATCTTGGGTTTTGAGCACAAAATGTTAGCTGTAAAAGATCATGTTTTGACCATCTTATACGCATTTTGTCCGAATCTTCCAATTTAAGGCGTTCAGAACTTAACATTGCGGGAGGGACCGTTATTTAGTTGAAAGTTTTCTTACGTAATGCCTTGATTGGTTTTTATCAAATGTTGCAAATAACTCCACAAAAAAATCATGTCATAGTAAATCTCGGAATCTTCGTGGGCAGCGTTCATTTCGAAAATTGTTGTGAATGTATAACTAATAAAATAACTTAATACCATACAAATGGCTTCCTCTTTGATACACGTGGGTGCTAAAAATTATTATCTTGGATGCAGTTGCAAATTTTCTACCGCAAAACAATATGTAGGGTTCCTGTCGATGTTAAGAAATGACACATGGAAAAAATGTCTTGTATATGAATGGAGTCTGATGTGTAGTTTAGAATTGCCTAATGTTGTCTAGATTTTGTGCTTTTTCAAGACTTCATCTCTTTAAGTAAGCTAACAAAGCAACATCAACTCTAAATACAATAGATTTTAAAATTGTCTAGTATGAAGACTACGGAGTAACGCCAGTTTTGATCTTTTAGAGGTAAATAAGAATTGCCTAGATCTTCAACGATATTTCAGTCGAATATTTTGATTGGATATAAATAAAATGCAAGCTTGTCCAAGATAAATAATCAATAAATTTTAGTAGCCCCTAGTTTTGATCATTTTTGCATCTACTAAATATTTAAAAATGTTTACCTATCGCTGTCCTTTACAAGATTTGAAAGGATATATAACATGAAATTTTTCACAAGTATTTGAAAATTTGTTAGGTAAAGAAAAGTTCTATGTTTGTGTTGTTTTGTTTGTTTGTATCTACAGTCCTTCATAAAGGAGTGTCTTGAAAGTTTGCCCTCCAGTACCTTACTTTATTTTCTCTCTTGTCGTCGAGTTAAAAGTGCCATTCGTTTGGCCTAAAACAAAATTGCCACTTTTAGTTTACTAGTTAATTTTTATATTTCAAATATACTTAGCTTTCCTCAAGCATCATTTCACAGAATATTTGACTTACCGTAATTAATTGACAGGTTTTTCTATTTTCTCGGTAATTCGTAATGCGTGTCTTGTCTTTTTTAGTTTTTTTCTCACATCGGAGTTTAGGGCGACTGAACGGCTGATTTTATACCTTCTTACTATACTTCTTGTATTACATCGCGATAACGGTAATAAAATTTCAATTTCCTACTTTGATTTTCTAGAATTGACAGGTTTAACAAAAGTTAGCGAGTCTCATTTATTTGCCCATTAAAAAAACATAACTACTTCGAAGCTACGTCAGTTGCCTTTACACTGACAGCTATGCAATTATCTTGGCGTTACGAAGAATAGGGAACAATGAGATAATTGGTTTGGGGCCAAAATACAGCCATAGTATTTATTAAGTTTTATGCCGCTCAAGCAAAAAAACCTTAAGATTTCATTGGGTGGGTTAGCACGTTGAAAGATTGTTGCTCAAAGTAGCAAAATGGCGCATTGAGTAGAATTTGCCTGAAACACCTATCGATTGTTTCAGGAAATGATTGAGGTGCGTCCACCGTTGACAGCCATAGCAGCCACTCCACGCGTAGACCATACTGACACCAAATTCACCTTCAACAATTTTCCCTCCAAGGTAAGTGAGAGCTGTTTACCATTGCAAATAACGGTTAATGCTAACTATTAAAGGCATTCTTCGCTGGTGATTTAGGACCTCGAAAATAAGCGTACATGGGATTTTAGTGCCTGCGTTCTCACTTGAAGGGCATCCCGCTAAAAATAATACATACTTACCGGTTTACCGGCGCCGATTAGGATGAGTCTTAAAATTTTTGCCGTTGTGTTGTGCTGAGAAAATGGCGTAGAAAGCAATGATTCAAACGCTTCTGTATCACCTTGGAAATTGACGATAATATACCTATTCCGAAATCGATTCGTCATCTGTGATGTTATTTAATTTTTTTGCATTTCAATGATGTTGACGATACAGGTTTATTGTAAACAGATAGAGTAAAAGCAAAAAACGCAATGCATGTGGAATCGAACTAAATTAATTAGTAAATTGACCCTACATAGCATAGCAAGTAGGATATAGTAATGGCAGTCTTAAAACTGGTGTTGATGTTCCGATGTTTTCTTCCGGGCTGTAATGCCCCGACCCAAGGTTTTCTTATTCTTCATACGTATCGGTGCTCTTCGCTGGCATATTCTTCAGTGGTGTTCAGGTTTTTGGTTAAATTTGAGCTCGGGCTTGTGTCAGTGTTGCGCATAACTAAAATATATAAAAAAATAAAATTGTACGGTCATTGTGACGATCTTTAGATGATTCGGTGCTGCAAGTAGTTAGGGAGAAAAAACACTTGTAATTGCTCGTTGTACTTCGCGTACGGTAAAAACAATAATTATAGAACATCAAAGGGCAGTACGATAGTACCAGCCGCAGGATCCAAATGTTATAATGATCACGTCAGACTGTTTCGACCTAACCAGAGCTTTAGAGATTGAACAGCACCCGCATAATATAAATAAGGAATATATCTTGAAGGTATCTGGAAAATTTTGTTACGAAATAAACACTAAACTCTTCCACTTCCTGCAGTACCGAATCACTCAGCGACTATCATGATGACAGTACAACTATTAGACTTAAGTTATAAACAATACTGTTACGAGCGCTTCTCGCTCAGTTCGTATTGAATCAACAAGCTTAACACCACTGAAGACGCTGACAGCGAAGAGCAGCGAAACGTATGGAGAAGGAACCTTGCACCACTGCATAACAGACCGGTAGGAAAAATAGAGTATGTTAGTAAAACTAAACTATGCAATAATACATAATTGAAATACAAGTAATTAGGAAATAAACAAGGTAGCTTCTAGGTACTTCTTAGGTATGCTACTGTATGCAAATCTTGTCAAAATTATAAACCTATTAATAATTTTACAGGTGATTTCATACAGGATCGTGTATGAAATAGAGAAATGTGAACTGCGCCTAATGCAGCTTAACGGAAGTATACCCTATACAAATTTACATGCGTTTTGATACTGTCATCTTTGGTTGCAGTACTCAAAATTATATCAAAACTGCTTTCATTGTAGTATTTAATCAAAATAAAATTAATTTACTCCAGTTTTGATAATTTTGACTGAACCTTCAAAGTTTTATAACAGAGTTTCAGTTAGTTTTCCATGTATAATAAATAAATAGAAATTACCCCTCTAAAATGTATATACAGTGGGAATTTACATTTGAATATAAAAAGTTCAATTGCATTTCTAATAAATGCTTCCTAAGGAAGCAACAACCTTTCAAAGATGCACCCCAGGAATGTTTTTTATTTGGTATCTTCAAAATGAATTATTTACTGAAAATCTATTAGATTTTTATATATTCACCAATATTTTTTTAGTTGGCAGCTCGAATTTTGATTGCGGTGCAAGAAATTTACCACAACATTTTATATATAGAGGTATAGATTTTTCTCGCAAAGGTGATTTGTGCCTGTCGACTTTTTTATGAGGCGTTGAACTCCCGCTGAAAATTATCTATGAGATATGAATAGATATGAGATAAAATATTACGATAGTCGTGGATATAAGTAACTTACTAATAAGTACTTCGGGCGCTGTACTCAACTGTTATTTGTTTTCGGTGCACCTATGGAAATCGCAATTGGTACAAATTTTGTCTCGATTTCGAGAGTTGTGGAAATCGTAATGAATCCCTCTTGGCATTTACCTTTAAATAATATAATACTCAGTTTTTGATTGTTCATTTAAACTGTTGTTACCAAACACTGAAAATTGTATTGGAAATATACAAGGTTTTATCCAGAAATGATGGTTTACACGGTGTAAAAAATTCAAAAACTTACTCCTGCAGGAAATATCGCCTCACACATAGATATATAGAATATGTTTTAGGGCAAAAAATATACACTACTACACAATGTATATAATTTAGTTCGACATGTTTTTATTAGGTAGTTGACATTGTTTAAATGAAATTTCCAAACTGCAGTTAAAGTTTAATGTGCCCTACAATTTGTTATAAAATGTTGAGAGTAATTGCTTAGTACTAGAGACAGATGCGTTGTGATTTATAAGTACCTACGGTTTACTAATAAATAGGATATGTTAAGGTAGGTATCATCACATTATTCTTGCTTTGTAATTTTCCATTAGTTGAATAATTAGATGCAGTCGAGAAATAATTCATAAATCATTGCAAAATAAATATTGTTATCTAAAACAACCATGTGCAAAATAAATTGTTACTCTTATTGAATGGTATTCATATTACAGTAGTTATTAGATGATGTCGACTTTACATTGTTTATTTCTACAGCTTTATACAATGCAATATTATAGAATGTGCGTATTATAACACCTACGTATTTATGTGTGTAACAATTTCCCTGTCACCGTCAAGTGATGTCTCTCTTATTCATACCGAATCAATGCGGTAGGTAACTTTAAAAACGTAATTGTCTGGTTAAATTTCTGCCATCTGTAACAAAGATGCTCAGCGTTTTTCTTCTGCGGTACGTTACACATATAAGTAACATCCACCTCACTTGAAGACCGTGTTCTTTTAATTAAAATTTGTCTTGTAACACGCTGGACAACGCTGCTGCTTCACTCACCTTTTTTATATATTCCGCCTTTGTAATGTTTGCTAGATGCTTTGCCAGCATAATCATTTTATTACGGTATGCAGCCTTTTATGGTTTCAACAAGTAGCGTGAGAATATACCCTTTTTATGGTGGCAATTCACTTTTCTGGTTTAAATCGCTGTACGGTCGAGGATGGATGTTTCATATCCGCCGTAGCTTGAATGCTAGCCACGATATTTTGAATAAACTTCGGCGGTTAGTTTGTTCGTAGTGTAGTTGCTTTGGATACTAAAACCACATTACTGTAGGTGATTGATTTTGTTGCACACCCGGGCGGAAAGTGTTTGAAGCTGCGGAAGTTTGTACGGGACCTAGTAACAAACATGAAAATAAGCGTATATGTAATATCGCAAAAACTGTTCAAGAAGATACTATCAAACGTCACACTCGTTGGGTATCGTTTCTTCACTATTGTAACACAGAGCAAAGAAAAGGATTGATTCCAAAAGGACATCGTTGTGGCAAGGAGTTTAGCATACTGACTTAAAACTTTGTATTTTGATGGGGTAAAGGTAGTAAACAATTTAGGAAAACTGTCCTTAAACTGCCATACATCCGGAGGAGGGTAAAAAAGTTTAAGGTGATGGAATACGCACAATAGATTAATAGCGTGGTAATAGGAGAGCGAAGCCAAGTGATGATGTGCTGAAAATAGCACAGGAAAGTTTGGAGAGGAAATCTCACGAATACTAATTAAAATTGAGAGTCGCGAGGTCAACTTTACAGGATACATACGGCCTTCCTGATGAGAACACATTCCGTGTTCACATGAATTGGTTTTACATGAACCGATATAATACCTACAGTGCACAATTGCCACGAGTATGTACTTTATTACGTTTACTTTTTTCTTCGTATAATCAAAAGTATTATCATATGAAATGGGTTCTCGCCTAATGGTCTTTGAAATTTCTGTCTTTTTTGCAAGGCAAACTGGAGAAAATGGGGATAGGTCACAGAAGTACCATAATTTGTGCGCAAGGTGGCTAGACCTAGGCTTTAGGACACTTCAAGGATCGTTAATGAACTCGAATCTCGAAGACATTAGGTTTAATCAACAGAACTTTCAAGACGAGTTTTGTGGCACGCAAGCAAAGATTGTGTTAGCGAAGATTGTGGTCCATGTGACAAATAATATCGAATCGAAAAATTGGCAGTTTTTTGATTCAGTAGATATATTCATGATGATAAGAGTATATTGTCCTGCGTCACTAGCTATATCGCGTCAGTTTGAACAACGTAGGTTGTTATCTGCGGAAGCTTTGCTATTACACTAAATTCATAAATACTACGTGTGTGGTATACTACTGTTTACATAGATCATGTGAACTTTGAACCAAGATATGTTAGTGGAACTGTTCGAAAGAGAGCTTTTGATTTAATTAATGAACGTTCAATTTGATTTTTATTTTACTTGATGGTATATAGTTTCTCTACTACAGAAATTTAAACAATAACCACAATAGACGAATTTAGCCTGCTGCACTTGTGAGTCCCCAGAAACGGACGCGTCCCCTATTAAATCATTGCTTACCAACGCCACTGTTTCTCAGCACGTGGCCCGATATCGATCCCATATTAATAAATGATGCTGGCCTGTAACACATAACACTTACTTAGTCATTTTGTTTACAGTTGACGGAGTCACCAGCGCCCCAGTCCACACCAAAGAGTAAGTACACATTAGTTATTTTCATTTGTGTTAGTATATAAGATACGAATCGTTTGGGTCCGCCATTAAAACAAATGATTCGCCATTATATTTTTAAGGGGTTGAGATCATAAATCATACTAGGGGCTCGTGGTTGTTTATCGATTTTCGCCATGAAATATGTAGTTTAATTGGTAATGTGTAGTTAGGAAGCTTGCTTGCAAATAGCCCGGGTGGGAAAATGGTTTAATTACAAGGAAGTGTGTAATGTCTTAATATATTCGTGAATCAACCATACCGAAGAGGTTAAGACATGATGGTCTAATTCGCTCCACGCAGTGTTAAATATTGTTATTGCAGAATTAATTTCAGTTTCAATCCCATTGGCATTTGTCATATGTTTGTGGTTGCGTTTGATGGCTTGTTGTTGATTCGTAAAGCTTTTAAATATTGACATACGGTGTTCCGGCGCTGTTAGGTACGCTTTATAAAACTCGAAAATGGATCCATTTATATATTTCGTTCGTTTCAAAAGTGACGTGTTGGAAGGCTGTTTTTTGTATTTCAAAGGAGGTAATAGTGAGGACTATAATACGAAGGTTATAAATTTGTTAGGAAACATGTTTAATGGTTTTTTACAGAAAATCTTTTGTCATATTTTGTGCAATCGAGCTTGAAGATGGTTGTGAATAATAATGATCTGTTAATTAGTAAACCTTAAGATTTTTTTGCCTTCATTTCATCAGCAATCTTTTGGACTTCAACACCAACCCACTTAATACGTCCCTATTGATGTGATGGTTACATCTAAAAGCTCCAATAACATTTTACTCTTTTAATCTTCCAAATATTCCTTTTGCATTCGGCACAGTTTTTCAGCAAAATCGGTGGGGGTATATAGAAAATAACTCTTTTTATATTCGATTCAGCGTTTAATACAATTTCATATACATTTGGTTTTGAAAATAGTGCTCTCGAGATTATGCCTGTTAGGTAGTAATACACTTTTATAAACATACAAATCGTTCGCAGAAGGTATATCACGTAGCTCTAGTAGCTCATGAAAATAATGTTGGAAAACTTTCCCTCAGATATCCTCAGAGAAAGAAATCGTAAATCTGGTCACCATGTCGGACAACCAACATCACTTCCCAAAGAGACCAGGTGACCGGAAAATCTGCCGCAGACTTTTTATAATGTCTCTATATTAAACCACCGCTGTCGCGCAACTGCTTTAAAACTCCGTTTAATTTTCTAGGAAGAATTAATTTCCTCTTTTACTTCGATTCCATCTATATTCTCCCATCTCTAACTTGAAAACGTTCCCATTGAGCAAGATAGGCTTTTAAAATAGGATTTATTTATGTTTCTTGAAATTTTGGTTTTCTTTCGGTCTTTAATCTTTCTGGTAACTTGTTTAACACAGCATCTTTTTATTGTGCCTTTTTTAAATTTTCTAATGACATTGAGATTCCATCAACTTCAAAAGTTACGATCCTCATTGCTTTCACATGTTGTGCTTCTTTCTCCTTTTGCTTGCAACAATTTCTACAACTGGTATCGCATGGTCGTCTTGGTAGTGTATCAGCATTTATATGTTGTTTGTCAGGTCAATGATGCATCTGGATTCATGCGACTGAAGATATTCTAACTAATGTGCAGTTTTATCTTCTGGTTTCTTAAATTTCATCAGTTGTCACAGCATTGAGTGAATAATGGGCTACCTCAGTTCTAGCCGCATCTTTTGGCACCACAATGCACCACTTCCTCTTCTTGAAACAAAACTGATCTCATTTTTTGGTCCTCCACTGTAAGAAGAATTCCAGCGAGCAAACATAACTGTACCTGGCGTAGCTATATATATTGTGGAAGGATCCGATATTAAGAGTAATTAATATGGCTGGAATCTCAGTGTTGTTATATTTTCTAAATCAGAAAAAAACACTGTGGATATTTTTCATTATATTTATGACGAAACTAACGGAAATCAACAAATTCTCCCGCTTCCTTTTGGTGATTCTTGTTTTTTTTCAACTTTTTACCCAACCGTGCGTTTTATTTACATGATGATCTTGCGAAAAGTTATAATACAATGCCATCCATCGGAGGGACACGAAAAGATTCTAAATATGAAGCTCTCCATCTATTTACACCAGGTTTTAAATTATCCATGTCGGATCAGATGATTCTTTTCATACAAAGTGGGTGAAAAGAATCGCTCCTACGTCGGCACCCACTGCCCCATAACCCCGTGGACTTGGCCGTTACCGTCCGTTTGTAACCATAGCGACAAAATACGGCTTCCCGCTTCTTGGGGTTGGTTGGTTGGTGTAGTGGCAGCCTGTAGTGCGTAGAGTTTTCGCTTTCAATCTACTTTGGTGGCGTCGAGGGGGGAAATAGGCCTCGAACATTCTTCGTCGCGGCGTTGTCAGATTTTTTMTTAACTATTTTGTTGCCCTGGCGTTTCTTCARTTCAAGAGTATTTGTTTTTTGAAAAATGTTTGTTTCTAGCCAAATGAGTAATTGTAAAGATTGCTTTGTTGAAGTTCTACTTTATTGATAGGTATCTGATAACATATCATCATCGTACCATCCCTTTCAGGGTCTTCTTGTTATGTATTCAAAATATGACACGTGCCTCGTTATTTTATTTATTACTACTTCTCAATCTTCATTTTATTCGTTTTTTGATTTGGACACATTCGATCTTTCGTTTTCGTGTAAGTACATTCCGCGAATTCATCTCTACAGTCCATATGTCATCTAGCGGTGCCAATGGACACCATTTAGCGCTAGCGGTAGAAGTAAAGCTATGTATGTATATACAATAGAAATGCTTTGTTAAGGGAGAAGTATTGTTATGTGCATATAAGTGTTGGAAGCATGTTTGAGAAACGGCTTCGTTTTCTTAATAAAGTTTTCATTATGTTTAATTTTACATTAATAAGTATGCCAAAAAGTGCAAAATTCAAGATTGCACTAATGAAACAATTTGTATTGTTTGTCAAGTGTTAAAAGATGAATGAAACTTGTCAACAATCTATAAAAGCAGTTTGGGGTACATGTCCCATTAGACAAAATTCTTACTATTTGTGAAAAGCATGTCAAAGAATCAGATATCGTTTCCTTTCATGATATAAAAGACGCACAACTGGCAAAATTATTTCTATAATGCTTTAGACGTTAAAATTACGGGTATGTCGAAAATAGAGTCTACCCACAATTTTTTTTGCTAATTTATTTTTTTAATGATTTTCTTTTCGTCTTCCTCAATAGAAATATCAATACTTAGTCCACTTGAATCACATCAAGTAGCATAAAAAATAAGTGAGAACTTGTAGTGTTTTTTATTGTGTTTGTGTTCGCTTGGTAGACGAAATTTTGCTAAAAAAAGAAAGTATTCCATTATTAACAACATTGTTAACAACAAACGTTATACTATTCCTGATATTCAAAGATAATTTATACTCTTTGGCACCGTTGCTTACTATTGCACCCGCCTGCAGTCGGCGGGACGCAACAGTCTGCACAGTGGCAACGCTGCAAGCGGACGTGCTAGTTACCGCTTACGTAATGGTGGACAGATAATGCGTTAGTAGGCTTGTTTACAATCGGAAGGGGCCGTTTCTGGTGTGTTGTGAAGTGATTTCGGCGAGATGTGAAAGTTGTTGGACCGACTGTTGTTTGTGTAGTGCGCACATGGTTGCAGTCAACTGCGCAAGTGCCGTAACAGTTTGTTTATGTACGACAAAGTGGATTTTCGCTTGTTCATACGAAGTAAGCGATAGTTAATTTTAATTCAACAATGGCAATCTACAGTACGTGGTGTTACCCGATACTCTCTGTGTTGTTACGTCATACCATTAGTAAAGCTTCCGCTGTCACGCACCCGTTTCCGGAGGTCTTGTCCGAAGACGTTACTACGCTATCTCTATGCGTGACAGATTTCCCTTTGTAGTTCTTTTGTTGATTCGTGACTCAAACTATAATACCACCTACGCTTGGAATCAATTATCCAATTCAGCCCTATATAGTCCAGACGTTTTGAGGAGTATAAAAAAACATACTTCTAGAAGTACCTAGAGTACCTCTCCTGTTTAAATCTAAACATAGGTAATGATTGTGTTCGTTGGATTCTTCTATTGCAACCAAATGGTTTCCTTCGTTGCAACATCTTTGTCGGTGGCCGTTTCGCGCTTTTTATAACGTCCGGTTGTTGACACTGGCTCGCGGGCTGTACCTGGTGAACCTATTTCGTCCCATTAGGAAAATTTATACCGCCATCAAAGGTCCATGGCTTTTCTTTGTTCCCGCGCTGCATTCTTCTTGGGCGCAACGTTAATTGATTCGGTCACGTTTCAACTTTCTGTTTATAAACAATGTCACATGGGGTCGTTTGCCACCGTTTGGGTTGAATTTATATGTCTGGCCTACGTCTTCTGTTTCATTGGTACCCTAATAACCTAAATTTATTTTGTAAACTAAAATTGTTAAGCTAGTACTATAATTTCTTTTGAGTAAGATTTTCCCACGGGTACCGAAAGCTAAAATAACCCCTAGATCACCGACAAAAAAGACAGCTGTACCCCCTAGTACAATAAAACCCTCTTGAAATGCCTGCGACCTCGAATTTTTAATTCGGGGCTGGAAGCATAAAACATGCAATAACTACATAGACCTTCGAATGTTTGTGAATGGAAATTTCCGCGTCTAACCTGAGATTACTGTAATGGGTGATTGTTGATAATAATTATCAGTAATCGTACGTTCTGATTTTGGTTGGTATGGACGTCATTACATTATAATAAAGCAAGATTTTTTATTGTTATCCTCACCTGTGATTTGAATTTAGTAAAACATTCGCCCTATATAAACTATTGAGCGGAATAAAAAAGAAATTCCATTTTCAGAACGATTTATTGTTATTATTACAATGTAATGTAAACATCTATTTACAGCAGTGAATGAGAAAATTGAACTTGCGACTGTGATTATTTGAAATTTGTAATCTATCAATGGAAATTTAGCGTTGGCAGTAGTGGTAGTTGTTGCCTGTAGCTACTACAAGATCACAATTTTGAAACAGTTGTTTCCTAGTAATTTCCACTTTCTTGACAACAGACTTCTCATTGCACCTACGTCCCCGCCACCGCAGAGGGTTTTTAACCTCAAAGTTGTTTCACTGAGAGCAGATCACCACCACCTTCTACAAGCATGGTAGCTAACGACCTCCGAAATCCATGTGTAGAACTCCGGATTTTCAAATTTAAAAAACCTAGCAACTTTAGGGACAAATCCAATAGTATGAACGCCCACAACTTGTTTAATAAATTCACCATTTCTGTGGCCAATAAAAAATCGCCAAATTTATGTATTGGAAGGTTGCATTTCATCCTAATTTTGGTGCAAGCCATATTCTACTCTTAGTGTTTTAATACCTATATACGTCAGTCCTTCGTACTGATATTTTCGAAATCATCTACAGGCAACTAAATAAATAAAATCGTCAGACGCTAAAGAGTCCCAACATGAATACATTCTAAAGAACAATATCTGAAAAATCAGTCAGCAGTAATTGATATTCTTCATCTGCGTTCAGAAGAAACTCAGTTATTTCCTCTTCAGTTAAATTTTTTTTTGTCTGTAGATTTTAGACTCCTCTCAAGAACAAAAATAAAGTACCGTATCTGTGAAATATAATACATATATACACAATCTAGGCCATCAACCTTGGAATTTCATTATTGTCATAAATTTTCAAAGCGAGTTTCAATATTGTAATCTTGGTCCACAACGACGTTTGAGAAAGTATTTCTGATTTCCCCTTGGCCTACGGCAGCAATACGTCTTCATTAACCATCTTTACATTCTTGCTTTTGCACCAGTTATGGAAATCTTTATAGACCTTACAATACACAGGTCAACAAAAAGAATTTTGGGTTTCTGTTCCAATGCTTGAATTCTGATTCTAGACATCGAAACCTTTTAAAGTTTGCTTCATGGGTAACAGATAGTAGCACTTTGTTGAACCCTATAGCAAATTGCAAATTAAATATTTGTGAAGGGCACAGTAGTGAATGTTTATTTGTCTACCACAGCTGTAACAACCGCCCTTGTGTATTGCTAACTTAGAAAATGTCTTCAAGACAGTGTAAACTGAATGTTGATGCATTCTATTTTATTTGCGGTAAATTTATTAAAGTAAAAAGCAAAAAATTTGCTTTGGTGACAAATATTTAGCTTACTAAACTCATGCAGCCTATTTTGACGTCAAAATAAGGAATCAAGATGAAAATTGGGTACCGTACTTTACCTGTGCTAATTGCAAAAATGCTTTAGAAAGGAAAACACTAAAATTTATTTTTTAAATGTGTTTGCATTCGGGTAACCACTAAAATATTCATTTTTAAACTTGATTTTTTTTGTTATTCTACATTTATGTGCTATTGTTTATCACAATTTTTGAATTACAAAACTCTGGTGTTCAGCAAAAACTTCTCTGAACGGAATTTAAAATAAATTTCTTTTTCTTCTTTTATTAATGCAGTCGCTACAAAAGCAAACTGCTGTGCGAAATGCTTCTTATATTTCAAGTGGATTTTCTTCTTAAATTCCTCCACATTTCTTCTACAAAAAAAGAAACAAACTTTGTTTTGAGCTGTTCCATGACAACTAGTCATCGTGATGCACCAATTTTGAATTTGTAAATGGGATTACAAAAAATGTTGAACAATACACGACCGATACGCAAATAACAGACTTGGTTGATTGATTATGGATCTCGGCTGTCGATGTCGCCCTCGGTTTGCAACAAATCAACCGCGTCTATCATTTGCTGCCTAATGACGTTAATATAACTTTGGTATGTGTGTATGTAATAAAAACAGAAATATAAACTGCAAAGGTATTCTCGAGGGTATTCTGCAATAACGTAAACTTTTTAGTAGCTTATTATGCACTTCCTTGACATAGCGAATAAAAAGTTTTGATATAGGTAGTGCAGCTAGTCTACCGATTTCTCTTGATCTAGTCTAATGGTAGGTCAGGTTCTATCACGCTAAATACTTACTATAATTGACACTAGAGCTCACCGAATGGTCTGCTTTTTCCAATCCAACTCATCGCTGCACCGTATAGTAATTTATTGTACTAGTCAGTAGCGTAACTGAAGTTTTTGGGATGAAGAAAAGATTGCATGTAATAATTCATTTTTCACGCGAATATTATTGGATTGTATCGGTAATTTATGCAAATTATGTTTTTTTTTCAAAATTTTGGAATCAGAAACTACACCAGAAATATGCTTCGTAATTTTAATTTTTGGCTGATAAGTTCGATAGACAGTGCTTGGATAAGTGACTTTTCGTTATTGATATTTGAAAAAGTCCTTGCATGCCTTTATAATATTTTGTATAGTTATAGGTTTTTGTGGGCCTGCAATAATATATAGCTCTCAGTTACAACCCTAACGTAACAAAGGGTGATAACCTGGTAACTATCATGGCCTTACCTGCCGTTGAATTTATGAGAGCTGACACAGCCCGTTTAAATCTTACGTATTTCTAGACCTGCGTACTAAACAATTTACGGTTTGCTTTCTTAAATTGTTAGTTATCAGGCCATAATATTTAAAAACTTCTTCAGGGGATTTACTCCTGTAGGATTGTCGCTTAATACGGTCCTGTTGCATACGCAGTCTTAAATCCTTATAAAATGTATGGCTTAACTTCCGCACAATGGGTCCCTGTCATAAAAACCTTCCCAAATGTGAAGAACTATACCTACAATCCTGGGTGCAAAATCATAAACTTTCACCTTAAAAGATTTTTGGCGTTCATATCCTTTATCGAGGCACATCTCTATTCTTCCATAAATATTTTCATTCAGCATACTATTTTTAAATAAAAACTGTTTCATTTCGAGTATTTCACTATGTATGTAATTTTATCAATTCGTCAGTCGCTTGCATGGTATATAATACTTATTTATAAGCAGCGAATAAGTTTTATATTTTTATTGATATTGTCTAATGCATTGACTGTTCTAAAATACTTGGGAGGCTGTGAAGCATTTAAGAGGGTGGTGGAAGATATGGAAACTATGTATTTTAGCATATCTTTCCTTTAAAGATTCTCTTCATTTTGTTTTTTGATCCATTACTTCTGAACTGTATATCCGGAAGTTTGTCGCACAATGAAATTTTATCTCTGGGTGAAATCAAATTATGTATCTTTTTTTTGTTATCTAAAAGCCCATCATCTTCGAAATATTCACAAATTTCATGCGAAGAAAGTAATTTTTCAAGGCGGAGAGGATGTTAGTGTCTAATTAGTATATTTAGTTTTGTTTAAAAGCAATAAACGATAATACAAACCTATGATCCAGTGTACCAAATTTTGTTAAATATATACCCTCGTTAGGTGTTACAAAATGCTGGTAAAAATTCTATAATAAGAACAAAGGTGGCGAAAAAAGGTTTTTCGCGAATATCACGTGTCCTACGACTCAGAGGTCAGTGAGAGTTATTATTAAAACTGTAGGTCATCAAGTTCTCTACAAATAAGGTTTATTCAATTTTTAAATTTTAATCAAACGTTTTCGTGATAAGGTCGCTATTAAATAAGCATGCATCCATTTCCATTCCACCTTGGCGCGTATTTTTTATAGTAGTCTGCCCGATAGGCCTAATCCATGACATCTTATTAATATGCCTTCTCTAGATTATTAATATCTATTTTATTGTCGGTTGGTTCTCTTAAATCGTCTGTATGCTTATCTGCAGTATCACTATTTGAGTAGATAGAATATATGCATGTAGTGGATTAATGTCAGTATCTACTTCGAAATTACAGATAGTTTTAGTGATATTGGTCTTTTTTGAATTCAAATGACATAGCAAGATCCACAAGTTGTAGAGTCTATCAAACCCATTTTGTGGCATTCCCACTTATCAATACAACCTTGCATGCAGCTACAAAATATATTATTTAAATATCTCGTCTGGTGCTGGTAGTAATAATGTTATAACTGATTTCAGTAAGTTATGCCTTAATGTCAAACCGCATTGCTTGGGACAGCTGTTTTTTTCACAGCTAGGTTTGGAATCAACGAACAGTTTTTACATAAACAAATGCCTTCATTGTTTTTCAAAATATTTACCTTTACATTCCACGTACCTATTTATTTTCTCATATATCGAAAGTAATTGTTAAAACAGGTTATTAATTATGAAGTGTTTATAGTCAAAACTTCAAATTTGACTGCTCTAACTGCTTCTTCCTTTGCCACGCAACCAAGAATGCTATAGTATTACTTGAAACAATTAACGCGTACCAATTGTCTTTATCGACGCGATCATTAGCAAGAAAACATTTTCCTTTGTGTTCAGTCTCCGTCCTGTAAATCTTCAGTTACGCCCGTGCCTGCCGCCTGAATCACCTGGCCGCAGGTGTGTTAGCTGTTTTATATCGTACAGGTGGCCCCTCGCACACAGCAGTCCGGGTGCCTGTACACAATGAACGCCCCGTTTCTAATACGTTTGCTTTTATTTCCAGAGCGACAGCCTGCTTCTTCTCGCCCATCAACGTAAGTATATCAACGTCTTAATGTTGCTCCTGTAATTAGTATGCACGGATACCCGCCCGACGCCGGATAAATAGGTGAAGATGCTCATAGCACGCACAAAGGCACGTGCCACTTAGATAAAGCTTATCTTAAATGTTTTGGATGTATGCGATATTTATCAGTTATTGTCAGTCATTGTTTTACTCTTTTTTTGCTAGTCGTGATATATTTCTAGGTGTAAAATTCTTGAAATGCGCTATCCTGAAAGGAGAGTTGTACGAGAAAAAAATAAACATATGAATATTTTTGTTGTAATAATAGTAGTCTCATTTTAAAATAAACCCATAAATTTCAAAATTAAATTAAATTCTACACCGAAAATTTTATTCCTACCAAATTGTGTGAAACCAAACAAAAGACAACAATAAAATAACAGTTTTGCGGATACTTCAGCAAATTTATTMGAAAAAATTCTTGCCCCGACTTCTTATTACTGATGAAWCTTTATAATGTAAACTGTTGGCACACCATCTAATGTTCTAACGCATTTCAGCCTCGTAATATACTGCAACCCGAGTCAGATTTGACTCATTTGATCGTTTGTACTTAAACTCGAATTGTGCTGAATTTCGAAAAAAACAGCTTAGCTACGATGCGTAACCAATAAAAATTATTCATACCTGGGCGAAAACTTGGGGGGGGGGGTCATTGGGAAAAATATATTTCAAGAATTGAAATAGCAGGAAAATTAAAATACAGGCTACAACATCGATTGTTAAATTATATCTATAAATATACATTGTATTGCTCGTAACAGTTATATGTTTCTCGCTTTTGATAAGCGAATTTTGCATTTGTAAAGAATCCATGTGTACAGTTCATCAAAGATATCTGTGCGGTTCAGACTCCGAAAGAGATGCACAATCGAGAAAGGGAGGACGCATTTTGATAGGATAGGAGAGCTGAAGCATTCGACTGAAAGTGCCAGTGTATACACAGGTTAGGTATAAATACATGGAAAACATTTATAAACGGTCGGTGGATCAGAATAGTAGCTTCCACTCTCTTCTTGTAGATTAATTGTAATTTGGTCAATAATTTATCTAGTAGAGCTTCTTGTTTCATGAAATGTTTAAATTTCTGTATATGCCGACGCCTTGATGCCCACTCATTTACGGGAAATGTTGTAAAGAATTCTTCGCACAGTTTTTAAACCGAAATAGCCATTTCTGTCCGCTACGAACTGCTTTATAGCTGCCCAGACCAACTCCACTGGGATGATTATGGCGGAAGTTTTAATACACCGTGGCCTTGGAAATTAAGCATTGATCGATGACAACATACGTTTTATATCCAGATTTATGGAGTTTCGTTAAATTATACAATGCAATATCGCTGCCAGATACAATATTCAGTCTTCTCAACCACTCGATCATATCTTCCTTGAACCAATCTGTACACCTTTTTCTAAATGTATGCTTGTATTATGATATTATACATCATTATTAAATCATAATTAATTTCTCTTGTATCAAAATTCATTTCATTATATGGTTGTGCATTTGGTACAAATCCGTTTTCGTTACCTGCTTATACAATTATTACTCGTTTACGCTATGAAGCAAATTGACATAATCTCTCGTTTGCATCATGACTCCAGGATTTTCGGTATAAACTATTAGTCTATTTTCTTGACATTATTGGTTAATATTCCGTATATAACTAAACCGTTGTTATTAAATAACGGGTCTCTTTCCATAGGAATCTTTACGATATGTCTCTGTCTCAACAGTAATATCGTTCACAAACTTTTTACAAATTCACCTCAAAGTTACTATTAGTATTTCGCTTCTTATCTGGAGTTAAGAAAAGCTCTTTTGGTTTCCATATTTAAGCTACCTAGTAAGCTGATTTGTTTCAGCTTCTTGTGGCATAAAATTTATGCATTGTTCACTTCTTATGTCAATTTTTTTAAAGAAAATTCCATTTTGTTACAAAAAAATAAAATAGGTACACCATCACAAACAGAGAAAACTCACCCCCACAGATATTTTTGACGAATTGTACAGTCGTGGATTTTGAAAAAGAAACTATCTGGGAGGGTTGTACTGTTGAGATAATTTATGTTTTGGTAGTATAACCGTATTAACCGAACAAATATTGTTGCCTCGTAATAATATCATCCTGTGGTTAAGAACATTATCCAGTTTTATAAGTTTTACGGCAAACCCAGAAAAGTTTTGCTGCCCATTAAAAAATTGTCTCGTAGGTCGTTTCATTTTCAAAGTCCACGATAGTACATTGCTTAAACTTTTTTTCTTGCAAGTCTTTCACTTTTTTAAGTTGACGTTCATAAAGTGTCTCTTTATGAAGTTTTAAACATCTAGAATTGTTAGGTTAGTGGTCATTATCTGGGAAGACCGTTTGTTTGAAAACAGGCGGCGTACTTCGTCTCTGAAAGTTATTTAGTTACTGGAGGTCATTTATCTTCCTGTAAAATTTCCGTTACCGTAAGTAATCGTTATTTACTAATGGTTTAAAACAATAAGAAGTTGCTCAATTAAGATAATCGTTAATGAGGAGCAAATCAATAATACGGCATTCGAAAGACGTCACCTTTTCAGTTTGTTGTGTTCAGCGTAAATAGTGTACTTGTCCTGAAAATTTATTTTATGAGGTAAATTGTATTTGCTGAAAACTATTTAAATTGATCAGGCGTACGTATACTTACATTCTGTGAACGTTTGGCTAGGTTAACAAACTTCCTGCAACTTGAATAACTTTATCGAGCTGGACGATTGTATGTTATACAGGTGTCGAAACGAGAAAGAATTTGAAAAAAAAAAAGAAAATTRAGTTTATTACCTCCCCATCATTGAATTTACTATATTAAGCGAGCAACAACAAAAGGTGGTCAAACTGCAGCTTTTAGCTCTTCGTTGTCGTCACATGGAAACCCGGAAGGTCCTTTTATTGAGTTCCAAGTAGGCACTAGTTACTAGGAGGATATACAGGAGATGATCGATTTGTTCGAAACTCACACTGAACTTTCCAGATGCTTCTTACTTTCACTTTGGTTTGATCGACTTCTTTTTGGAGAAATAAACATTTTAGAGAACTATTGTGCATCTAACGCTGAGTTGTTGATAACTGTTCTTTAACTTCCAAGTGTCGATCACCTTATTTGATTTTTTGTTTCATTATTTTCAATATTTTTGAATATTAATAAGTTCATTTAATATAAGCGATTTACGAATGGCTCCTAATAATATTGTATGTGCGAAAATTACTTAATCATGTTGACGTCTCGAACACTACGAAGCAACCGTTAATTGTCAGTCTGTCGTAACATCTATATTCACGCCAGTATCCTGATACCGTTAAGTTTATAATAAGTCGCCATAAGTTCAGGATGTCAGAAATGAAGAATGTACTTTGACAAAAATATTAAAGACCTTCAATGGTACCTCACCTAAGAAAACGTATTTATGTTACAAGCGGCTTTCCTTCAATTGATATAATTGGTATACGCGTGATGTCTCTAATCAAAAAAACATCAACAGAGGAGGCCGATTAACAGGATTTTATTACGTTAATGGCGATTCTTTTTGCAACCTACGGATATTCTATAGAAAAACCAAGCAATACTAGTTATGTTTCCATTTTGTTTCTACAATATAACTAAACTGAAAAAAAGTTTATCAAAAGCCGTATACTTACATGGATGTTGCCAGCGAAACTTACCCGTAACAGATCAGTATTTAATATCACAAAAAAAGTTTTTGAGGGCGCCGTATATGGTCCATGTCCGTTATCAGTGGCGTGTCCAGAAATTTACGCTGCGGAGTTGATCACTACTTTCCTTAAATGTTTAGTAAATAAAATGTAAAATTAAAGTGTTTCTCAAATATAAATACCCAAATAAAATTCATATTCATAAAATAACTTTTGTTTTAAAAATGGGGGAGGGGGTTAAACCGGATCCCCCACACGTACGCTACTGTCCTGTGTAAATAAAACGTGCCAAGCACCATTATACTCAACATCCAAAARCACGTTCAGCGACACCCCTGAAGCAATATATCCGATTTTGTACGAAATTTTGACTCCCCCCCCCCGGGACGACAGCATCCCATTAACTCTGCTTAAAAAAAGTTGTGTGAGCACACGTACAGACCGTAAGTTACGACCTGACAAAAACCCGAAGTTAACCCAATGCTTAGGAGCCGAGATCTCACTATTGACTGACGGACGGGTTGAGCTAAAAAAAAATGCATTTGCATTGTATGCTCATCTGCTGGATGTGTTTGGTCTAAAACAAACACACAAATTGTGCAACTATTCTTCCTTTAATATAACACTTTGAACGATTGAGAGAACTGTGCAGTTAAAAAAACCCCGCCATGGTTTACGCTCATACTTTCATGAGAATGCTGTTTAAACTGTTTAGAACTCACCTAACGGCTGTTCCTAGACCTTGTTTATTCGTCTTGTAAAGTATTACTTTCATGGTACATACATAACTAGGTATTATTTAATTGACATTGTTTAGCGGCAGTAAACTAGCATTGTATCGTCCTAGGATTTTTTACTTTATAATCCACCAGTAACATTTGAATGAAGGTACTTGTTTAATATCAGTCCACGTTGCCGAGCTTACAAAGTGTCTTGTCTGTACAAGAAAACGCATTGTTGCCACTTGTTCTTTAGGTATAAATTTTTCTGGCAACGAAAATCAATCAATTTTAGCACTCGTACCTAAAATTTATCTAACTTGGACGTAATTGAGCTTTATTGGACTCTGTTGTTTATTATCCGCGCTCGCTGCACTCGCTCGGCTATGAATTGCGCTTAATCCAATAAAATCTTCAATACGTAAATAGTTATTCACTATGCGCTCATAGCTTTGTTCTGTTAGTAACATCACGGCATCAGCGTCGAGGTGGATTGGGGAGAAACGGCTAATAACAAACAGAATACAGGTTCTCCACAGAGAGGGGTGGGTGGATCCGTTAATTGCCAACAAATGGCATGGTGTCGCCCACATTATTTTATTATTCTCGCCAGAAACAGCCAGTTGTGAAAAGTTGTTTTGGCATTTGGATTAACATATAATATCAAGCATAAGTCATTCGGAACCCGGCATTGTACGGCTGCTGTCATCACTTGACATTTCGTTTTCCACTTGAAAATAGCATGAATAGATCGTAGTATCCCACGGTTTTCGTTCTGTCATATGTGCGACCGACTCGTCATTAGCAGTTCAAAATTTTGGCGAGAAAGCGGAATTAGAGCTTAAGCTAAATAAAATTAAAGAAGTTCGACAGACTGCTCACGCATTCTGTACGCGTGATCCGGTTGCGTGTTTGTGGGTGGTCAGCGAGTAAACATACCGGAACACGCCGTGAAGGCGGTCATAAAGTTAAGATACCATCATAGTATCAAAAATTACTTAATTCGTCAGGACTATCGCGCCCCTAATAGTTTATTTGTTAGCGCATACTATTAGCGTGGTAGTTTTAGAATGTATTGAGGAGCATTACATTAATTTTGGATAATAAAAAGTAAAAACAGAACTGTATATATTTACGAATATTTGAAACATGGATACATATGCATACATGTGCGTACGCCCAGATAGTAGATTTGAATCGCGCAGAATTTTTCTTTTATTTCTAAAATACCTAATCATTTTTAATAAGTATACTAAGCTTACTTAATTTCATTATATATTATTTGGTTAAATTCATAGCAGTTATTATTACATTATATTATGCTCATGTACATATTTGCTACATTCTGAGAGCTTTTGTCATCAACAATCTCATTTCATTGATGAAACATTTATGATCATTGTAGAAATTATAAGTACTGCGGATGTCATGTGCTACTGAAATATATTTATAGTTTTAGAAGTACTTTAATTGTAATAGAAGTTTCATACTTCTCAATATGAACACTAAAAATTGAGAAATAAGTGAAGTATAGTAGAGTTTATTGGACATAGTAATAAAGCACTTGTTGTGACCCTACTTCCAAATTATTTATTTTTGGCAAACCCAATGGTAACATTTCAAACGCCAAGCGGCCTCCTTCGGTGGCTCAACAAGTACAACTAAATTAAAATTAATTTAGTTACAAACAATTGTTTTATTATTATGAGAAATAAGCATGATACAGCTCCTCATAATTTAAATCAGTTAAATGGCTTAGAAACAAGCTGACTGTGTTTTGCTTCTCACTTAACATTTAATTTATTGTCATAATTTGATTATTTTCTATTGTGTGTTAACCAGTGTTTTGACAAGTTAAAAATGTAAGCAACGAGTATACCGTTTTAAAATAAATATACGAATACTTCTGTCGTATCGGAATCATTAATCCCTTTGTATCGTGATAAGGTTCTATTTGTCAATCTGTTTGGGTCATAAATATTTAAAAAGCTCTGGATTACGCAACGTTTGTAATACATGTTTAAAAGGCGTGTAACTGGCTAAGTTGTTTATGTTGCTCACAGACATGTTAAGTGTTATTAATACGAACCCATAACTAGTTTTCTGTTTACATTCGTCCTCAGCTTCCAAAAGGAGCCTCTTAATACAGATGTTGCTTATTACCATCCACAAGAAGTAAACAAACCGCCCCGTGTATTCAGTTGTATAAATAGTCCGACATACTTTGAGAAATTGTGAAAGGGGCCGGTACGTGTTGTTGCATTTGTTGTTTTTAAATAGCCTCTTATTGTACGCAGGGACTTTGAAACACCGATAATTAGTACAATAAGACGAACACGCGTATTATGAATTTATAAATGAGAGGAAATCGTTTTTAGCCGTTGAATAATTGCGTGTAATTGAACATTTCCGATAATCTCGCGGCACATGCAGATGTATAAAACAAACAACAACGTACTATATCGTGTGTATCGATTATCCCCACGTTTTAAAACGTGTTGTATAATAATACGCATGTATGCTTTATCACAATGAATGGGCGGACGTTTATTACAACCTGCAGCTAATTAACTGTTCTAACATAATTACTTACCTATGTTATAAGTGAAAATTTCTACATTTGCGGAGTATGTGTGTTGACGACTTTGTAGTGTAATTAGTAAATGCTAATCGGTCAGCTGTACACGTACAAGTAGCAACATCTGCAATTTAGGTGCAACAGTTGGTCTCATAAGATGCTTTTAAAAGCAGAAAGTTGTGTTGTGGGCTTTTCAACGTTTAATTATAAACTTAGCAAGAATTCAGCTGTTACCTTTTTATGGAAAGTTTAAATTAAAGCTGTATTAAATATCCATCTGCATTACTCGAAATCAGTCTTGCAAAAGTATACACCGTAAAGTATACGCCTAGAACAAGTCGAATAATAGTTATAGAGTATCAAGTGGACTATAAGATCAACATTTTCTCAAATTTATAGGTACTTAGACAATGTATGATATCCAGATGAGATTTTATTTTTTGTGTTTGTTCATAAAAGTATGAAAAGATGTGCATAATGGATTATTCAATCCGAAACGTTAAGAAATCAGGCCGTCTCAACCGTGAAACCGACTGTACATACACTACTAGACCAAAATAAAGCAACGTTTTCAAAGAAAGATGCTCTCACACCTCACTATAAGCACTTGGATCGCCTTGTTCGATAGCTTCATCGCTTTTTAAATCAGATCACACTATTCGTCGCGATTGGTCTAGAACCTTCCATCGTCTTCGATAACCTTAAACGGATCGATAAAAAGAACATCATGCGTCATCCGTCAGTCTAGTTGCCTAATTTGTAGGCGCTGGTTTCTCCATTTCATAAAATAACATAAATTGTCAATAGTAGCCGAGCAAAAGTAGAGCAACAGAAACTCAACAAGTGGATTTTATTAAACATAAAATTAGTAGATAATTGTGTATTTTTTGCATCAAGGACATTAATATTTTTACTCAATTTTCCGGAGTCTTATTTTTTTGTTTGGGGTTAATTTTGGGCGACTGAATAGGACAGCACAAAATTTGCAGGTGTTCTTGTCTTTAGTACTCTACTACGACTTACGCGTGATTTGTGCCTTGGGTGATTATCCTACTGCAAAATAAACCGCAAAGACATCTTCCATTCTGCATTAGAAAATCCTGTCTTTTGAAGAATATCCATACATATATGCCACTCCATCAATAAAATAAATACAGCCAACGCCATTCTAAAAAAACCCATAAAAATGTGCTTCCCTCGCCATTATTGACAATTTATTTAGCATACTTTGGATTAAACTATTGACTTACTGGCCTTCTTACTTGGCAAATTAATAATTTCTGCGTTAAATACCTTATACTGGGGTTCTTCGCTAAAAACTAATTTTTTCCAATTACTCGCTGTCCAGTTTAAATGTGTATAGTATATCATCGCTTTTGCAAGAATAACATTAATTGTTTTGGGAGTGAAACGATAAAAGCAGTGTGTTTTATAGTAATTAAAAGTTTCTTCAATTCAAGCATTCTTCTTCCGGGATTGTTTCGTCACTAAAATACACTAACTTTTAATTGCTGTCGCATTTAAGTGCAAATTGTGAATCTGCTTTATTGAACTACATGGCGATAACTGTGGTAAAAGTGAAATCCTTTGTTTTTGTGACGAACTTTCCGCTGGCAGTTTTCCAATATTTGATGTCTGATTTAAGGCCATGACACTTACAGCAAATAGCCCTATAGATTTAAACCTTAAAGTATATTATACCGAATATCTTAAGTCCTCTGATCATTTCAAAGCTATCGTTCATGGGTCTTCACATATTATCCACTATAGGATGTAGAGCTAACGGTTTGTTACGTTATTTATTTATAGAAAGAAAATCGTCGTTAAAATACAAAAGTGAGTATACAGTATAGTCATTAGTGGTAGGTCCAAGAGAAACAAATGCAGTTTAGCCGCTGAACGGGATGGATATTGACAGTGTAGTGGTTCCGAGAACTGTGAGTTTTATCAAATTTCTACGTATCTTAAATGCAAATAATGTTAATTTAAATTTAACAATTTTTATGATGTAGTACTTAACGCTACTGCCCGAAATAAATAAAAATTTTAGGCACTGATATACAGCGCATTCCATGCAGAATAACACAAATTCAGACATTCAGTGACGACCCGGGCGGACCCATGAAGATCATGTTTAAAAAAAACGGGAAAACAAAAATTACGTTTTAGCTTTGAACAACAGAAACTGCGACATTAAAGGGGTAGCGGAGCTCTTTAAAATAACCTATTTTTTCTGTTAGAATTTTCAACTTCAGAACGAATGAGTAACTGAGGTATTAATGTAGTGACACAATAGTAAAAACTTTTATTTTAAGAAAACGTTGTCAGTTTCTTAAAAGATGTCTTTTACCTAGAAAACAATTCTCAAATTAGTGCGGAAAACCGTTTTTTTTATTGTAGTAATTTTTAATATGTTCTGCTTATAAAAATTTAATGGAAAAAGATGAAAGAACTTCTTAATAACTGCTATACGAGGCGTGTAGTATAATCAACCAACCAACCAACCAAAATTTCTAGGTACGCCACTGTCCAGATTTACTAAGAACTGTAACTAACTTCGCCAACTAGTTTACTATTTGTGGTATGAACAATACAAAAGCTTGGGACATTACTTAGACACATTGTATAAAGAATATTATCTCTTAAAAAAGCAATTTGAAATCAGGGTTCATGCCTAAATGTCTAAGCATGTGACCGAGTCGAAATTAACCTAACGTCGCGGTTGTGATAAAGGGGGTTTATTACGGTATGCCAAAGAGGCGGTACGCCCACCCTTCACGTTTCAGCTGTACGTTCATTGCCCCACATTAATGTTTTACCTGCGTACCGGCGCCAGAGATGGAAAATTACCAACCAGTTTTCGAGCGATAACGGATAAATAATGTGTAAAAGACGACTGAGCACCACCGGCGTAGAATTATGCGGGGCACGTGTGTACAAATAAAATTTATTGTTTAATTATTTGCAGTAGTGAAATCACCGGGTACAAAATCAAATTCTTATTTGCCGGTGGCATTTGTGGTACGTTATTTGTGAATTAGGCCGATGTAGGTACTTAATTGTACATCGGCAAAGGTGACAAATGTAAGTATTTTAAACAGAGCTGGGCAAATTACACGATAATAGTAGTGCATTACAAATTTCACATTACCTGTAGATAATGTATACTTTAGTAATTCCTTTATTCTTTTCGTAAAACGAGTACCTATTCCAAAATCCATAAAATAATGTTTGTTGATAAGTGTGTAAAATGAAATAAACCAAAAAGCCAAAACCGTAATTTTACAAATATGACTATACCCATATGGAAAGCAGGTATGTTACAAAAACCGTTTTATCGCAGTGCGATATTTAGATCGTGACTTTTCGTACTCAACAACGTTTTTTATATTGCCTCAGAGTGTATACTTGGGATCTGTTCCCTGTATCCATCAATCAGATGAGCACGAACTAAAAAAAACCGCACAAGTAATATCATACTTTTTGGGCATTAACTAAATTATCTGTCTGTTTCGAATCTTAATCAGTATTTCGGATTATCAGCCGATATGTTTGACTTGGATTGCGCCATGAATTGA
Organism: Rhyzopertha dominica; assembly: GCA_025024175.1. Taxonomy (NCBI): domain Eukaryota; kingdom Metazoa; phylum Arthropoda; class Insecta; order Coleoptera; family Bostrichidae; genus Rhyzopertha; species Rhyzopertha dominica. The sequence goes on from QCXZ01000041.1 coordinate 24,321,254, forward strand.
TAACGGCTGGGAAAAGATACAGCGGCTCAAGTTTACATTGCTCATTTCCTGCTGTTGCCTTAAAAAGCGTTTCATTAGATTTAAAGATTGTTTTCGTCTATACTCCATAGAATTGTTCGAAACATATGCTTCAGCTAAAAAAGTAATAGACTATCGTGATTACATTAGGATAACATGATTTTGTAAAATGTAATGTACTGTTACAGTTAGAATAGGTAGAACAGCACATTAAAACGGACCAATGCTCTAAATTGGGGTTTCTTTTGACCAGTTCTATAACCAAGTGTGAAAACAGCCTTTAAAATATTTTTCCATGCAATATTTTCTAAAAGATGGTTCTTTTCATTAGATGCGTATTTTTAAATAATTGTAATCAGTTATATCCAAAAATTTGTTCAGATATTGTGAAATTATTTGGAATGTTCATCCAACAAAATAATTCAAAAATAGTAAGAATTTAGATGGCATTGCCATCTGTCAGCGTTACACTGACATCATACAAAGCCACGTAGCTGCCTTAACGGGTACTACTTCCTAAAGGAAGTGACCTGTAGCCTGACAAATTGGCATGCACCTGCGCTATATGTCAGTCCACTAGCAACAAGTTGTCACCCCTACAACCCAACGCGGATGGCCGGCCCAGTGGTATATCCGGTACGTCAGTTCAATCAATCAATCAGCAATTTTTTCGTCTCTGATCCTAGTGTATCACAAGAAGCTAGCTATTTACAATTGACACAAAAAAACGCTGCAAATTGAATCAATACTTCCACATCCAATTGTCAAAATGACATTTACGTTTTTATTTCTCGTACTATATGATTAGTAATCACGTTATGAGCATTTTTTCTCTCTACACATTTTTTCTAAGACTCGTCTAAGTCCTCGTGATATTAGCAAAAATATATAAATGTTAAAATCGATTTTTCCAAATAACTCGAAAATTATTAATTTAACAAAAAAATTACAAGAGTGCTTTCTGATCAGAATTTGATTTTCTATATAATACAAAAATTTTTTAAAAAATTGTACGAGCAGGGTCCAAAATAGGTTTTTTGGAAATATTTCGAAAATGTCAAAATGTTGAATAAATTTTCTTAAACACTTTTTGTGAGAAATTTTATTTCCTATCTGATATTTTTATTTTTTGAATATATTAAATATATTCTGAGATATTTAGGAAAAACCGTTTTCTTTAAGTGACGCTTTTTTGCTAATATCTTCTAAACAGTTTGCTGCACCGAAAATTTATAAGAACGAATAATATTCGCAGTTATACTACTAATCACATACTAAAACGAAAAAAACATAAAAAAACAAAAATTTGCAAAATGGGTAGTTACCCCCCAATTTCGCCCCCTTCCCGATACCCTACTTACCCCACAAACAATAGGTCGCTTTGGGTAGTTGAGATTTATACGTTTGCCAAATTTCAAGTTCATATATTAAGTCTTTCAAAAGTTATCGTGTCCACAAACAATACCACAGACACACGGACAGACAAGAAATTTTTTTGCGTTTTCGACCATTTTAAAGCGAATGAGCAAATAAAAATTTTTGAAATTTTTTTTTGCGATGCAATACTTCCCATCCGTCGGATGTGGAAGTAATATGAGCGCAAATACCAATACTACTTCTTTTGTCGAATTCTTTTTCTACATACATATGGCCACCAAAGAATATGGAACGCCGTTTTACTCTTTATTTGGAAATATTATAAAGTATCACAGAAATAAACTATCCTGTTAAATACGAAATATAAGTAATGTTTCCAAAGAAATATCAGAATTAAAATTATTGTTGTACAAATTGCACGGTATATTTTAGATACTTGCACATTTCTGTGCTTGTTTCATCGATATATCGTAACATAAACTGTATAAAAATACATTCTATATTTAAAATAACCTTTAAATTTAACGAGTATCCGTTTTATTCTCAACATTTTTAGGTTTGTTGAATTTTTGTGTTAGTTTTATTTTTGTTTGTTGGCATTTTTACCATATTCAAACGAATAATTTAAGCGATGGTTTAATTTATACTTTTGTTGAATTTAGGAGATTGTTTCATTTTTACGTATACCTTGCATTTGAGCAACTTGTTATTTCATTTCAACGATGTTGAATTTTTCAGATTGTTGAATTAAAATGATAGTTTGATATACGAGCTTCTTGCTATTAAATCTATCTTTTAAATGTATCCGAATTTTTGCGATTGTTGAATTTAATAGATTGTTTCCTTTTCGCGCACTCACTGCTTCCAAATAACTTGTTATTTAATTTAAAAGATTGTTATTTTCTAGATAGTTGAATTAAAATGTTTGTTTCATATACGAGTTACTCGCGACTAAACTTGTGTATTATATTTCCCAATTCTTACGATTGTTGAATTTCTAAGATACATTTAAAAATATCAAGTATCGTTTTAATTCATACATTTAAAAATATCAAGTATCATTTTAATTCATGTATATTTTTAATTCGGCGCTGCTGCTGGCGGAATTTTGTGTTACTACATACGTGGCTGTGTAAGTGTTGCTTTCTCACTGCATAGTGCAAAATCCATAAATGCAGTGTTGCCAACTATTCAATTTATAGTATGTATACGATTCAATGGATAAGATCGTATTCAATTATACTTGTGCGGTAGTTTTAAATAAAAATCAACTTTGCACTTGGTTTATTATAAACAGTTATCGATTGCCACATATTATACGGCTGTAGTTGATAAATTGTATTAATGGTTGTATGTTTGAAAGTACAAGGTTATTGTTTACTAATTTAGTTTCCTTGGCAACTTGGCAACTGCTTGGTGCAAGGCGGGTGGCAAGGCGATAGGCGCGAATTAAAATTGTTAACATAAGCAATAACTTTATCTTTTATTATTATAGGTAAGTTGTATAGTTTATTATACGTTTGTGACTTTATTAATGCTTGTTAATTAACAGGCTACAACATGCCAGAACGTCGTCATAATTTGGTTTTAAGACGAATTAAAAGTTGTATCGAGCAAATAGGGCGTCTAATGGAAAACGAAAAGTTTGAGGATGGGAGACGTTTAGCGAATAACTGCTTAATTAATCTTCGGCGAATAAAACCCTACTTAGCCAGAGATAAATATATGGCAATGGAGTCTTCTTTGACGAACATTATTGAGTATTGTAAAGATGAGTCAACTGAAAGAGTAAATACTACCGAACATGCATATTCTGCAGAAAGGCATAGGTCAGGAGGTAATAATAACACTTACTACTTGTATGACAAGAAATATTATTTTAATTATTTAATTTAGGAAGAGGCCGTCCATCAGTTGTCATACCACGAGAACAGCTATTGTTTTTACACAGAGAAGGATATACAGCAAAAAGAATGTCGAAATTGTTGGGTTGCTCAGTAGCAGTAATATATCGTCAATTCTATAAGGAAGGAATAAAATTGCGTGACAAATATACTAGAATTAGCGAAGATGAACTACATGCAAAAATAGCTGACTTATCTAGACGTTTCCCAAACAGTGGAAGTGAGGTTGATTCTATATTTTTTTTATTTGGGAAGTGTAAATAATATTTATATATATAAATTTGCAGATGATGAATGCCATTTTAAAAACTGAAGGTTATTATATTCAGAGAAGTAGAATACGCCGAACATTAAGTTTCGTAAACCCCGAAGAAACAGCTGTTCGTTGGGGAAATACTGTGCAACGAAGAATATATTCAGTGCCAACACCAAATGCCTTATGGCATATAGATGCCCACTTAAAATTGTCAAGGTAATAAATAACACACATTAAATTCGATCTGTTAGAATAATATACTGTTTATGAAATTGCAGATGGGGTTTTGTGACTCACGCTTGCATCGACGGATATTCAAGAATGATTATATATGCAAGCTGTGCAACTTCGATTACTGCCAATACTGTTTTAAATTTGTTTGTACCTGGTGTCAGAAAGTATGGTGTACCTTCACGAGTAAGATCAGACCATGGGTATGAAAATATTTTCGTGGCGTTACTCATGAACAGTCTCAGAGGACTCCAACGAGGAAGCCACATAGCAGGGAGATCGGTCCACAACCAAAGAGTTGAAAGGCTTTGGCGGGATTTATATTCTCAGGTTTTATCGTCATTCTATGAATTATTTCACAGTTTTGAAAATAATGGAAGTTTAGACACAGAAAATGAAAAGCATATTTTTATTTTACACTATATCTTTTTGGATGTAATCAATAATGCTTTAACTACATTTTCCAATGCCTGGAATTGTCATCGTATAAGGACTGCTGAAAGAAGCACTCCTCGTCAATTATGGTTAAATGGAATGTTGAATAATATGTATTCATTCCACACTGCAACACAAGAAATATTTTTTGAACAATCAGTTCATTTAAGGGAACGTATTCGTCAAATTTTTGGAAACGTGCAAGAAAATGTTGTTCGTCCTGAAGAAGGGTATTTATCTCGTTTTAGTGTGCAATTAGCTTTAACGGAGCAGCAAGAAATGCTGCTGAAACAGATAAAGGTGGGGCCGCAAAGCCCAACCAGCAAATATCTTAGTGGAATTAATGTTTTAAATTAACAGGAATGTATTTTCATTGTACCAACAATAAACTATTAATATCCTATCTAGAGCATATTACATGTTATTATACCTAATCCTAAGACAATAACAAACATAGAAAGAAAATAGTGCCATCAGTCTTCTAAAAGTCTCACGATTACTTCATTGCAAATCTGTCTTTATTTTAAATATAATTTAATTACATCCGTACGTTCTTAGAAGATTCAATATTTCATCACTAAAAGTGTTTTTTTGTAATAATCATATATACCTACATAAATATTGATTCAGAACCCTGTCAATCGATATTGATACCAAAGACAATCTTATCACGTTTGGCAGTACTCGTGATGTCCTTTCTTAGTGTTGCGATGTATGGGGTAAGTAATTAAGAGATATGGTAAGTATTATCTTATATACTAAGGCCTGGTTGCATAAATATTGATCAAATTTGATCCAAGTTTAATCCGTGGTTGTTGCTATAGCAACACTAATTATTCATGACGTCGCTAGCAATGACCGCGGATTAAACTAGGTTTAACTTTGATCCACGTTTGTGCACTTGGTCCATTATATGTCTTAGGGCCAGTTGCACAAATGCGGATCAATTTGATCGCGGTGTTAACCTTAGATCAAACCAATAAGAAGGCTTAAAATTCGTGGTTACCATGGTTTGATCTGAAATTGGTCCGTGTTTGTGCAACCGGCCCTTGGAGCTAGGAGAAAAAAAATAGAAATGACCAGGAGAAATTGCTGGAAATTTTCAAATTTGTACTTATTATAAACTATGTATATGACAAGTACAAACTAACAAAATGAATCAATTTGAAGCTAGCAACCGTGATTCAATTTTGCCATACTTTTCTGTTTGTAATCTCATCTTGCAGGGTGACTCGTAGGGATGGAGATTCTATCAGCACTCAGGTACAGTCCGAAGATTGAAAATGACTTTATTCAACGGCTTCCGCACGGTGCATGCCACAGGGAATCACAAAAATTCAAGCTCTATCCCGCTCTCTGACCTTTGTTCAACTTTGGCAGTTAAACAGTGGGACCAATTAATAGAAGTATTTGTACCTTAGATTAGACTAATAAAAGAAGCTGTAATAAATTACGTATTACCAATAAACAAAAGTGCGTTTTTTTTTTTTAGACTTACATCAGTTGTTCAGCCTCCGACAAGAAAAATGCAACTTGCTTTATAAATTCCCAAAGAGCAATCGTATAAAACGACAAAATAAACTGCCATGTAAATGCAATTCTTACTACAAAAATTGTTTCTAGAACCGATTTTTACCAATTCGTATTAAACCAGTAATTTGAGACACTTGTACTAGCGAGTGAACACATTCGTCTATCCTCGCTGCGATTCTTTTCGATCAGACCCTTTTTTTCCACAAAAACAAAAATGCACAGTAAAAGTCTGCAGATAGTTCACCCAAGGTAGCACCCATCATCAGATCACTATTTATTAAAAGATTTTGGATTAAATGTGCCGTAATATGTTGAAATAGGAAGTAATATCTAACTTTTGGCTTAAATAATTTAAATTGTGCTGAGCGCATGGGGGCGCTTTCTGAAAATTTTACCCAAACATCAATTTTTTAAAAAAATATCAAATATATTGGAATTTTTACTTCCTTGAAAAGAAAAATTCAGTTGGGAAAAAAAGGAGAAGTACTCATATAAAATTTAATAAACAATGTTACATAATTTACATAACAAACAAAAAAAAAAGAATTCATCTGACAAGTATATCTAAACCAAGTATCACACAAAAAACTTAACACTATAAATCCATAAAAAATAAACTCAAAATATCACAATATTAAAAAAACACAAAAAAACTGTTTTTTCCATTTTCACAAGTTAAACATAATTCAGGTCATAAAGTAATGCAAAATCATTAAACTTGCGTATATTGAAACGCATGCTCTGACTCAAGAATTTTTTTAAATTCCTGAGCAAAATCTTGGTAGTCCGCATAAGTGGAAGGTAATTCGACTACGTTTGAACAGGTGTGAACTATAGGTCTTCTACAACTACCCGATAATGTAGTAAAACTAACTTTTATAAATGGAGGCATATTGGTTGAGCCTGTGACAAAACACAAAAAATGAGACAACTGTTCCCTATTAAGAGCCTTTATAAAAACTTTCAAATAATATAATGCCGAAGATTGTCCCCTGGATAAGTCATCATCAATGGTTTGAATGCATTCAATAACTTTGTTAGGTGTCGCAGCTTGCATTAACATTAAGGAAGTCATATTTTCTACGTTTATACTGTTCCAAAATTCTTCAAACATAGGAGGAATGCCTTGCTTAATGGCTTTTATAAAGTTTATTGATTGCGTAATAAGGCAATTCTCAGCAATTGATAGAATCTGATCACTTATTTCTGATTCTTTTGGAAGATCCAAATAATCATATGCATTAAAGAATTCATTCAAAAGTGTTTCTTTGAATGGCTTTAGTGTAGAAAATGATTTCTCAGCTTTTTGCAGCAGTTCTCTTTCCCCTGCAGTGATAAACATTAAAAAGTCTTCTTTTATAACTTCTTTTGGGACAGTGCAAGTTATATCAGCAAGCAGTAAATATGTGCTGCGGGCTATTAGGTTTGGAATAGCCTTGGTTAATGCTATTTCATGCATTAGTATTTTCCCTAATACTGGAAAATGTATCATATCCTTCATTCTACGATGCAGTCGAAGATAAGGTACAACACGCTGCTCACCACGGAAAAATCTTTCTTTGCAACCCTACAAAAAAAGTTTTGCAATTTAACTGGTCAATTAAGGATAACTAGTTTTTTTGGAATGGGAATTTTCATATAACAATCAAATATACAAGGTGTTCCAATATTAAGATAGATTTGCATGTATGATAAATAAACAAAGAAATTATAAAGTGTAATAATATAAAATCAGGCAAAAAAAACGAAATGTGTAGTTTTTAGTTTTTGAAATTACTGCAAAAAAAACATACTGAGAAATGACAACGGCAGAATTTCTTTATGCTGCTGACTTGTTTATTACAACTTCTAATGAGAAGTGTTGCAAAAGTATGCAGCTGCTCATCGGAACAATTCCCAAAGCTATTAATAACATGTTGTTCTTTATGGTGGCTACTACCTAGTTCACTGTTTACACTAAACATTTCAACACCCACATCTGTTATGCAAACAGTTTTGGTTTTAGTTTTAGGAGTCCATAACCAGCAACATAGCAACACCTTGAAGAACAACAAGTTATTATATGTTATTATGTTTTGAATATTAAACATATTCTTTTTTCAATGTATTGAAACATAAGTAGAGTGTTACAACATTTTATGAAGTATTTTCGTACCTGCCAAAACAGTGAAAACAACTCCTTTGTTAAACCTCCAAAATCATCTCCTTCTTCTTTCAAAAACCTTACTTTTAGCGTTTGTCCCAATTATTGTATCACCAGCACTACTGTATATTTCTAATAACTGGTCCATTATTTTACTTCTATCTATTTCAATTTCAAAATATTCATCATATGCAACATTAGGGAATATTATTTCAGAACCATACCCCACAGAAATTTCTAATTCTGAAAATATTAGTTACTAATATTATATAGCCAAGTAAAAACATTGGAAGATTATACCTGTATCATACTGAGATAGTTCTAGTTCTGTGTCTGAAAAAACAGATGTATTTGCCACCTCACGTACCCCAACGTCTGTAATATTATTAAACCTTCTAGATTGTTGTACTTCTGGAGGAGGCGCGATACTTGCAATATCATGCACACCGACATCTGGGTTATTATGTACGGTTCTCAATTCAGTACTTAGTGGCAAATCTCTATTTGGTATTATTATAAGCTGTGACGCTGCTAGCAGACGTTTTAAATCCTCTCCATCTTCAATATTTCTTAGAACCACAATTTTTTTTTATTTTTCCAATTTTGCCATCTTGAAGCCAACCAAATCCAAAGGTATATCTGGATATAATGAACAAATGTAGTTTTCCATTTCCGCCAAGCTCCATTGCAAACAGTATTTGGCAGGACCTCGAGCATAGCCTGTCAAAAAACGATAACTCAGTGCAGTGCAAAACTTATCTTACAAAAATGTACACATACAACATCAAACATAAAAATATGGGTAATTGTTTTCAAAACGTCATTCTAAAATTGTAAACTAATTTTCGGAAATTCCTACAAATTATCACATTTAATTATACATAAGTAATTTTAGATTGTGAAAAGGACCAGTTTTCGAAAAACCGGCGCTTACATTTGCAACTATTATACTACACGTGGTGTTCTTCGTATGTTGCGTGATGTCGCATTCTCCTCACCTACGTGTAGTTCAAATGTCCGAAGCAATGCATGAAAGGTAGTTTGGGGAAAGGAGCAAAACGTTGACTGAATTGCTACACGTAGGAAAGGAGCATATGGCATTACACAATAGACCAAGAAAATATCATAAAATAGGACTCGGTGCAAACACCTGTTTTTCGAAAAGTAGTCGTTTCCACAAGAAAGGAAGTGGTGCGGGTTAGTAGTTAAGGCACGTAGAATAGAATGGCAAGTAGAAAATGAGAATTAAAGTAGGTATATGACATTTTGTAAACATTGACCAAAATATGTGCTTACCTAAACCACATTGTGTTAAACAGTCTATTTCTGCTCTAATTGGAAAATAGTCAGTATTGGATCTACGAAGAAGAAACGTCTTCTTCTTCATATATGTTGCAGGTTTTCTTCCCCGCGATGTCCTTGGTCTGAAGCACCTTCTGGTTGTATTTAATATACTCTCAAAGTCATCATCATCTTCATAACTTGCAACTGAGTTTGCAGCTGCAGCAATCAAATGTCGTATTCGACTATTTGCAGCCATTATCTGCAATATCAATACAACTGAGTAGTATTTAATATATCTATATCCCCAGCACTCCAATACCAATAGTGTATAATATTTAATATATGACTGCAGATAATAAAACACTTTAATTAATACGTTCGCTTTTACTATACTTTATGGTTCATAGTAAACACTTATTATTCCAAGGCCAAACTAACCTAATTCAAGTATTTCAAATTTAATTCGTTACAACTACTACTTACCTTTAACAAATGTAGAAACGGCAACTTTTTTAACACGAATGTAGGTGTTATTAGTGTGTTTTTCTGTTATTACGGTACAAAGTTAAGATGTTAAGAAGTTTCCTTTCGCCCGCTTTCGCACAAAACAGCCTTCGAACCACAGCGTCGAACGTCGAACAGCCAAAACAAAGACAAGGTGGTCAAGATGTAGTTTTCGCGGCCGCCATGTCCACTGTCCAGCGTTGCCAGACTTGTCCAACAAAAAGCACTGAATTATGCATTTTTAGCATTGCCGTCTGCGCTGGTTACTAAATTATTTACAATACAACGCTCTGTATATTGCAAATTGCCCAAACCCAAGCCGTCAAAACGCGCTGATTTTGTTAAATTGTAACTGATGTACTGATGGCCTGCAAAAAATACTCGATTCCGGACATTTGTACTGACTCTGGCAACCCTGGTCGTGTCCTCGCCCTGTATTGTAGGAACAATGCAAGCAGCAGCGCCAAATTAAAAAGATACATGAACTAAAACGATACTTGATATTTTTAAATGTATGAATTTCATCTAAAAATAACCGTACAAGTATAATTGGATACTATCTTACGTACAAATTGAATAGTTGGCAACACTGTATTTATGGATTTTGCACTATGCAGTGAGAAAGCAACACTTACACAGCCCTGTATGTAGTAACACAAAATTCCGCCCGCAGCAGCGCCGAATTAAAAGATACATGAATTAAAACGATACTTGATATTTTTAAATGTATGAATTAAAAAGATACATGATATTTTTAAATGTATCTTAGAAATTCAACAATCGTAAGAATTGGGAAATATAATACACAGGTTTAGTCGCGAGCAACTCGTATATGAAACAAACATTTTAATTCAACTATCTAGAAAATAACTATCTTTTAAATTAAATAACAAGTTATTTGGAAGCAGTGAGTGAGCGAAAAGGAAACAATCTATTAAATTCAACAATCGCAAAAATTCGGAAACTTTTAAAAGATAGATTTAATAGCAAGAAACTCGAATATCAAACTATCGTTTTAATTCAACAATCTGAAAAATTCAACATCATTTAAATGAAATAACAAGTTGCTCAAATGCAAGGTATACGTAAAAGTGAAACAATCTCCTAAATTCAACAAAATTATAAATTAAACCATCGCTTAAATTATTCGTTTAAATATGGTAAAATGCCAACAAACAAAAATATAACTAACACAAAAATTCAACAAACCTAAAAATGTTGAGAATTAAATGGATACTTGTTCAATTTAAAGGTTATTTTAAATATAGAATGTATTTTTACACAGTTTATGTTACGATATATCAATGAAGCAAGCACAGAAATGTGCAAGTATCTAAAATATACCGCGCAATTTGTACAACAATAATTTTAATTCTGATATTTCTTTAGAAACATTATTTATATTTCGTATTTAACAGGATAGTTTATTTTTGTGATAGTTTATGCTTTCTTTGACTACATATTGCAGCGGTGTTTTCTGCTCAAATATTTAGGTATAATTTAAAAGGCGTCGCTAACACAAACAATAATTTTATTTCAAGGAATTATTTTTAATGTTATACTGAATTCTGCTTTTAAAAATTATTGTCAATTTCTGCGATAGATTATTATTTTAAAAGCAAGGCAACCAAAGCGAATTAAATTATTTGTACTGTAAACGGGAATCTTTTATCCTTTTAAACGTGAGTTTTAGGCAGCGGTGAATACACGAACTATAACAACAATGGTATTTTCCCTAGCGAAATGCTACGCCAGCGCCAAATTAAAATTATACTTGTCTAGTTCGACAAGAATTTTAGCGATAGAATTATTGTGTTTACGATTTACGTTCGTATAAATAAAAATATAAGCGTCGTAAGTTAAAGTATCTAAAATATTCCGCTCAATTTGTGCAACAATAATTTTAATTCTGATATTTCTTTAGAAACATTATTTATATTTCTTATTTATCAGGATAGTTTATTTCTGTGATACTTTATAATATTTCCAAATAAAGAGTAAAACGGCGTTCCATAAAAGAATGTGTCCTTCCTGCACCTTCCATATTTTTATTATAAGAAATAATTTTGGGTTGTGGCAGGGTTTTTTTGTTTCGTAGTT